>OX246738.1:111776032-112376032 GCA_945910005.1 Isoperla grammatica | reverse complement strand
TTATGCAAGTGCAATTGTAAAAAAAAAAATGTACTGAATTGTCTGCACTTTCATGCACACAGTGTAAACAGAGTGTGCCTATTCATATGCAATCGAGCTACAGATTGAGCTTGTTTGCACATATAATAGCTTTTTATAACTTTTCTTCTTGCCTATTTGTTTAAGTATATACTAAATTACTTTTAGAATTCCCTTAAAAAGTTCACACTATTAAATATGTGATTCTTACTTTTCCCTTCGAGGCTGGATCGTCTATTTGCATTGAAACTTTAACAGCTTCTTCATATAGACAGGCTTGATACAAAGACTGAGCATAATAAATTCTGTACTCCGTTTCTTCTGGCACAATTATTGTCAATTGCTCATAGCAGTTGGCAGCATTGACAAAGTCTTGAGTAACGAAGTAGCAGTATGCAAGCAGAGAGAGCCCGGCTCGAGACTAAACAAATGCACATTCAACAAATGGTTATTAATATTTTCCATATAGGCCTACTCCAGGGACAGGGATACAAATTTCAGTTAAGAATCTGAACATACTAGTACTAGGTCAAGCCTAACAACATCAGCACAACTATTTTCAGGCAGCCGTGTGGTGGAGGATGGGGTTACCTGCGTTGTTATGCACTCTCATGGGGGGGGGGGGGGGGGGTCATGCCTAATCTGAAGTCAGGCATAGGTCCGCCTAGCCCTATACCTAGAAACTAGCAGATTGAAAAAACGTAACTTACATTTGGGCTGACTTCCAATGCATTGTTAAGTATCTGAATTGCTTCAGTAAACCGCTGTTCTTTTATCTAGAAAGGAAAATGTCATATAGAAGCCTGGGCTTACCTAACCTAGAAATGTTACATCACGTAATATGATTGATAAAAAACACATCTTACCAAAAAATACACAGTTTTGGTGTATTCCCCATCCTTGACGGAAACGTTATCGTGAAAAATTCCTACCATTATTTCATTGTAAGCAGGTGAACGTTTGGATTTTTACAATTTTACTGACTTTGACATCACAACAAATCATTTTCACTGGTATGTTTTGATTCTTCGGTAAGGTTGCCATGACAACAGTTCACTGCCTTGTCTTCCTCATAGGTTGGCAGTGGGTTTCCGGTTGTGTAAACTCTAGTTACACTTTTTGCACTCATACAAAACTAATTAGAAATCAATGAAAACAAATTGATTTCTCACATTCAAGAGTGCTCTACACATATTAGTGTTCCGTGTTTAGTCATAAAATTCGTGTGTATTTTAAGAACAAACTTATCGTCACAGTATACTGTGCTATCATTGGAAAGTTTTTTTTAACATAAAAAAAACTTCATCCCAGAACATGACAAGTGAACGACCTCATGCGACACAACCGGACACAACCTGAACCTTCACAACTATTGAACGGTGTGTTGTGACGTGTGTTCTGTGTTGATGTTGTTGGAGGTGGAGGCCACGGCCATAGCTGTCAAAAGTTGTTAGGAAAAATTAAAACAATTTGTGATACAGTTATGCGTTTGTGACGCCTAAGAGCACGATGGCAGCATTTCACCCAACACATAATGGTGATATTGTGCATCTTAATGTTGGGGGAACTAGGTAAGAAGGGTCCACAACTTAGCTTGCTTTATATTTATCTGTGGCACAGGGCCTAGGCCTAGGCCTAGTAGGCCTGTAGCCTACCTTTGGGTTTGGAAAACATTCTACTGTAGCGTCCTTTAATACTATCTAGGCCTAGGCTAGGGTACACTAGAAACAAATGTACAGATTTGTAGGCCTAGGCCCTACCCGTGGAAAGGCTAGGCATAGGTTCTGAAGTCCAGGCCTAGGCCTAGTCTTCAAATTGAATAAATAAAAACATCAAAAAACATAAAGTTCGTCATCTTTACAAATACAGCACAAGAGCGGAAGCACAAGAGCCAATCAGCGGGAGGCATTTTCAAATACTGACATTTGGTTGGTCATCTAGGCCTATGACCTCCCTCATCTATGACGTCAGCACCCACAAGATTGCTATAGACCAACCTTAGATTTTGTTAATGTTTTTTTTTTTTAATTTCCAAGGAATATTTCACAAAATCCACCCCCTGTGTACTAAATAGATATGTATCACACTTTTTCAGATTTTCGACTTCCCGCCACACTTTGATGTGGGTACCAGACTCATTCTTCACAGCCCTCCTGAGTGGTCGAATATCTAGTCTACGTGATGAAATGGGAGCGATATTTATTGATCGAGATCCCAAAATCTTTGCGACAATCTTAAACTACTTGCGAACGAGAGATATAGATTTGAGTGTTGATATTAGAGCGTTTCGACACGAAGCCGAATATTATGGAATTGCCCCCCTTGTGAAACGATTAATGCTCTGCGAAGACCTGAGTCAATCGTCTTGTGGAGATGTTCTGTTCTATGGATATCTTCCACCACCATGTACGTACCTACCATTATAAATGTTTTTGTTTAAATTAACATGGTGATGTGCTACCATAAACATTTCACAATGACGGAAGAAAGTCTTACAGTAAAACACTTGTGTAATTGATTTTATATATAAATACAGGGTCAACATAATCGGAGTGTATATTCTTACGGCAGAACGTAAGATCAACGGAGTGTATATTCTTACGGCAGAACGTAAGATTTGCTCAGTCAAAATTATTCTTACGTCGCGCAAGCGCGGCCGGATCGTTATATTATATGGCAGTCAAGACGCTGTTACCGTAAGCAGTCACATTGGCCTAGTGGTGAGCGAGTTCGACTGTCAAGCGGACGGCCAGGGTTCGAATCTTGCCCAATCTTTTTTTTTTATTTTTTTTTTACATTCCTAGTTGTAATGTACGTTGAATTATATTTTGAATTCAACATTTTCCTGGTAAAAATGTCAGGGCGATTAAAGCTTTTGGCGATTCATTAGAGACGTTAGTTAAGGTCCATGAAGGTTAGATCGTGAAGAAAGTTTGATCTCGTGTTAACTTACGATACGATACACATTAAGAGCTTCCCGTTTGCGGGCCCAGTAACTGTAACGGGAAATTCGCCAAGTTTTAACTTTTCGTTAGCGTTCCCGTTCCGGGCCTTCCCGGAACCATTTCAGAATCAAGATGTCCACGGCCTGTTAAAAATTGTACGTAGGCCTACTCCTAATCAGCTGGTCGAATGTTGATTGGCCGAAATTACCAGGTGCGCCAAATATACGGTATTAAAACCTATAACAAATACAGGTTGACAAACATAATATTTTATTTACTTGCGTCTGCTTGACGGGTGATTGTGCATCGAAACCCTTCCCGTTACCGTGTTCCCGTCAACGTTAACGGGCAATTGTACATCGGCCTTAACACGTGAAAAAAACGACCAATAACAGCACTTGCCGTAAGAATAATTTTCAGCAAATCTTACGTTCTGCCGTAAGAATATACACAGCGCAACATAATATGTAGAGCCTACTGGGTCTACCAGCAGTGCCATGATTACAAGTAAAAAGCAAAAGCATTTAGTCAAGAGTTTTTATTTAGCTGCATCCATAATATTATGCTACCCTAAAGTACATTCATCACTGTGCTTACACTAGTGCTTGCGCCTAACCACATTTAAAACAAAAGACAGTTTTTATTTTGTATTATGTAATAGATAGGCCTACTTTCATATGGTTTTATATAGCCTACATTTTCAGGGTATTTCTAGTGAATGTATGTAGGCTAGCTAATTAGTAATTTTCATGATAGGTGATACTATATATATATATATATATATAGGCTACATTACATTATAATGTTCTACTCGTTGCAGGCATACCACTTCAGGATCCCAACGCAGCCTACTCCACTCCGACAGTTCCTACCGGGACGGAAAGCTCGGCTGCGGTCCACTCCGCCCGGCCCGGCTCGATCGTCCGAGTGCCCGCGGATGCAACGAGCAACCCCCCCGCCAGCAACAACGCCCCCCCCGTACTGCACACGCACGGGGTCCGCGTGGCAGCCGGACACTCGCGCAACTCCTCGCTAGACCTGCGCGTATCGTCCAACGGCGCGGCGGCATCGCGCAGCAACGTAGACGTGCGCAGCGTCAGGCAGGGACACTCGCGCGCAGCGTCGCTCGACCTGAGAGCGCACACGCGCACCTCGTCCGCCGACCTCAACAAGCTGTTCCGCAACGACGTGGGGCTCGTCTTCGGGGCGCACCAGGGTACGTCTTACCCCTAGCTAGCACGCGCATTGCGGGCTTTAGCGCTACCTAGATTCCAATTGAAAGCAGCCACAAAAATGGTGTAACTGACACTGAAGTGCAACTCAGTTATATTTATTAATAGTCATTTTACCTTAAACTCTTCCAAGTGAGAATTTTGGAAGTAGATAGATAGATAGATAGATAGATAGATAGTCTTTATTTGTACAAATACATGGATGGACAAAATGGCGTTGTTCGATACATGTATCGCTCTGTAGTATTGTCAGTATTGTCTCTGTATACTTGCAGACCCATGTCAAACAGGGCCCCTGCATTCTCCTTGATGGCAATCAATCTTGTTTCTAAGAAGGTGTAATTTTTCAGATTGTAAACAAACTTTCTGGTTGTCTTTTACATCATGGTACCCTTGATACCAAATTGCACTACTCTAGGAAGTTGGTCCAATGTTAGAAGGCCTACTATTGTAGTGGAAGCCTTCAATTGGCATCCACGACACTAGCGCTGTATGTGAATCTAGAGAAAAGATACACTACTACTGTACTGTTCCAATGTCTTTGCTAGTTTGGACTTAACATATCATTCATTGTAAAGAAATGTACACTATGTATTGGTTTCATATGTTAAGTATTCAAATAGGTTAGGCTATGTATGAAACTTTGTCTGTCAAACACTGTTATTTAGGACTAGTTCACAAACGTAACGGTTTTGTTCCTAGGCTCCAATTGGGCAGATCCACTGCGAGTTCAAATCGTCAAAGCAAACCATAACTGGATTGTTGTCGCTTATGCTCACTTTGTGGCATGTTACAGGTAAGAATATTTCTAGAAACAATTTAATATGTAGGTTTTGAATAGTGATGCACACGATAATCAATATTATTGTTCGACATCCGATCCGATATTCAATAAAATTTCAAAAATCGATTACGGTAGACCTATAAAAATAAATTATCGAATAGGCCAGTTTGTTTTTTGAAAAGCTATTTATTTTTAAGCGAAAAACATGCAAACAAAATGCATTACTTCGTTCCTCTATTTGTTGTAGTATCGGTATTGAAATACTCAAAGATTCTGCCAAAATACTAGACATAGGCTTAGGGAGGGTATATTAAGTGTTTACAACTGAGCAACTACGTATTGTGTGGTATTGATTTGCAGGCTAAAGGACTCGAGTGGGTGGCAGCATGCGTTCACTAGTCCTCACATTGAGAGCTGCATCGAACGCATCGCCATCAACGCCAAGATCAGTCAGGGCGGGGGAGGGGAAGCCTCGTCAAAGATGGTCGCCATCTCCTACGGCAGCCAGGTTCGACTGTGGGGCGTGGCGGAGGACGGGACAAGAACGGATATCGGTGAGTAGACAACAGTCCGACTTCACATTTGCTATTAATAATATCATTTCCTTATCTTATTTACACGTACATTGATGGAATGTCACAAAATCTGACAATTTTTGTTGAGCGAGTGAGATTACCCTTTAAGTCGCTCACGTTTATAGTATCTGATCCCAGTAACTCGATCAGTAGTCTTCTCTTGCTCTGCTGTCTGAGAAGAGGGAAACAGCTAACTGATCGAGTAGTTTGGATCAGGTTTGCATTAACACCTAGAGATGCAACATTTCCAAAATAGGTGTAGGCCTACTTTACATTTTAGTAGTGGTGTCAAACGATATTTTTTTCAATATCGATATCGGCGCCATTTTGCCGATATCGTATCGCGATATCGATATTAAAAAATTGACATCGATATCGCGATATCGAATTTTTTTTTTCGGTGGCAATAAAACAATACATAAGAAATCGTAGGCTAGTCAATTTAAAGTGTTTTCGCCGTGGCCAGCAGTATTTTCGCCGTGGCCAGCAGTACGCGTTCCTGCAGTTAGTGTCTTCACGTCTATACCCCCCCCCCCTTACCCCGGGATATCACTATCAACTTGAATATTTTCCGCCCGTGGCCTGCAGTACGAGTTGCTGCACAGCGATAAAGGCTTGAATTCGCGTGATGACGTCTAGTCACGTGTCGGGCATCGGCTATTGACAGTCGTAAAAGTATCAAGCAATACTGAACAACAACATTCTTCTCGGAAAGAATTCGGGGTTCCAGGTACAAATAGTTGAATGGATCCAATGTCTGGATGCAAACAAAGGGAACCCGCCGGCCCGTGCGGCCGTCTGTGTGGAGGGGGTAGATGTCCAGTTATAAACTGCAGCAACGCGTACTGCAAACCATAGGAGAAATACTTCAAGTTGACAATGATATCGCGGGCTGGGGGGGGGGGGGGGAGGGGGGTTGGTACTCAGTGACAAGCTGCAGCAACGCATACTGCAGACCATAGCGGAAATATTTTAATATTTTAAGTTGACCACGATATCGCGATATTTTCGATATGACACTACCATATCGATATCGAAATTAACGGCGATTTTCGTGCGATATCGATATCATATCGAATTATCGATATCGTTTGACACCACTACATTTTAGCATAAAATAAGTAAATCACCTTTAGATGCTAACGTCCCTCGGTAGTGAGCTTGTATCAGTTATGTCATTGTTATTCTTGTTGTGCTACAATTTAAGAACTACCTAGGTTGATCTAATAATGGTGTGTGGGCGAGTGCCACTGATAATACATTACAGTACGCCTACAGTGTTTGTCTCGCATTCCTTCCAGGCACGTTCAACTTGCACGTCCGCGTGGAGTACCTGTTCTTCATCGGCAGCCAACTCGTGGCCCTGTCTCCTACCGGCAAGATAGGGGTGTGGCACGCGATGACGCAACACTGGCAGATACAAGACGTTGTACCCATCGCTTCGTTCGACATGGCCGGGTCGTTCCTACTTCTTGGCTGCAACAACGGGTCCATCTACTACATTGGTAGGTCTACAGTCATTATTTCACCAACACAAATAACAGCTTAGAATTCAGTTCGCTCGGAATAAGTTTTAAGAAATTTATTTATGATGAAACCATGATCACTAGGCCTAATGATTTGCTTGTAGCTTAGGCCTACTTGTAGATTTACCAAACTGTAGGCCTAATTGTAAAAGTGTCCAAAAGGGTAACTGCCGTTACCTTTTTTTTAACAATGCCCCTCAATTTTGCAGCTATTACAAAAACAAACAAACATGCCCACACTTATTAACTTGCAGGTCTATTATTTGTTTTATCAGAATGAAAATAGCAAATGAAATATACCTGTGCAATCTCTACTCTACTCGTAGACATGCAGAAGTTTCCGCTCCGCATGAAGGACAACGACTTGTTAGTGACGGAGCTCTATCGCGACCCTTCCGGCGACCCGATAACGGCCATCTCTGTCTACCTGACTCCAAAAACAAGTAGGTTGAAACCGTAACACGTTCACGCTTTCATTTATTGGCTATTCTCGGATGGATGTGTAGTTGATTAATGTGCACAATTCACACTTGTATCGAGAAAACTGTGGTCAGCATACAATGAGACTTCTTTATAACAAAACTTCAAGGAAACAAGATAGTAATCTTGATACATGGGCAATGTACGCAAGTATGTTACAAGTTAAGGGTTTAATAGGGAAATCGCATTTGTGTTCAAGGTAGCGTACTACTAATATAGGAACCCAAAGTATGTTTTATATAGACCAATTAGTTAAAAAGAGGTTTTACTGTAAATCGAATGTTATGGTTAGAATGAATTGTATTGTGGTAATGTTAGTGGCATATTAGATAGCATATAGCCTAATTTATGGGGAAAGGGGAGTTTCAACTATTAAAATGGTATAGGCCCTAAAATCAAAGATTTTTACTTTAAGGAATACCTTAAGAATGCTATAATATTACAAAAGTATTTACTAACCAATATTAGTTTCAAACAAACTAAAGACTGGACTAACAAAATTTCAAATATTGCAACTATTACAGTTGCCATTTTGAAAACTATGATTCTAACTACTGGGTAACTAAATGATTCATTCTTTAATTTGCTTGCAAAGTAAGAATCAGAAGGAATACTTTTTAACTTCTTAAATCCAGTGTTTAAAATGTTGGTTAGTAACCACTTTTTCAATATTGTGTAACGTTCTTAAAATATTGCTAATATACGTTAGTTTTCCACAATTTTGATACTGAGACTACCCTCTCTCTCGCCGTTAAATGATTCATAACGTTTAGAAGATAGTTGGCAGCCCTGCATGCCAATATGTACTAGATGCTTTGACTATTGTTTCTATCTTTATCTTAGTTATAATACATTAATCAATCATCTTTGCATGTCATGAATTTAATTGTGTAGGTATGTGTGAGTTGACTAACTGATTTCAATTGTGTTTATTTCTAAGACAATCAGAAGCCATTACATCTAACAAAGTTTCTACATATCTTACATGGAAATCACTTGTGCTATAAACACGTTTTGTTAACAGTGTTGCATTTAATTTCTGTTGAAAAAAAAATATTTGTTTGGTATTTTATAATGTTGTAAAAGGGAGCATAAATGCTTGACTTATTAAGGGTTGTTTTAGTTTTGAATATTTCTTAGGTCTAGGCCTAGCCAATTAAGATCTACGTGATTAAACCAGAATTTACATGGCACTAGGCCTATTCCTTTTAAATACATACCAGAGTGACATACATTTGAGCTTTTATTCATGAATGCTAAATCATGCAGATGAAAATCTGACATCACAAAATCCAACTAGGGCTTATATTGCAACATAATTCTATGGTCAACTCAAATCCCATTTTAATTATGAGGAGCCGCCCCGCCCCCCCCCCCCCCCTCTAATCCACCACCTCTAATCCAAAAATCCTGCCTAAATTAAAATTTACAAAAAGCCAGAATTACAGAAATTGCAAAATTCTGTGAATCATACAAAATTAATGCCTAAATGCCAGTAAAAAAAGAACAATAAGCAAAAAAATTAAAATCACGAAGTTACAATACCTTAATCAGTTGATCTATATCCCAAACAGTAAACAAAAACTGCAGTCTTACATTAATAGACTCAGATGTTACGCTTAACCCCCAAATGTGCTGGTTTGCTCCTGCTACATAGCAGCGTCTACTTAAAACGCTACTACAGAACAATACTATTAAATAGTAATCAAATATGCTACTTCTAATGATATGCAAAATAGAACGACCTCATTATACAAATCCCAGAAACATAATTACTATACATATATATTTCGGCTGAAATAAATCATTTAGGCCTAACTTATATTTAGTATATACTATTTATTTACAGTAGTTACAAAGTTCCCCATTGCTTTTCTTCCCTGCTCATAATCATCGGGAATTAAACATTTACTGTTGATGAATGAATTTATTCTGCTTGGAGCTTGGAAAATAACATATTTAGCTATTATTGTCAATCACTTGAAAAATATACATATTTAACAACAATTATAAAATTACACTTAATTACTTACACTTAAAATAAAGTACCTAATAAAATTACACTTAATATTTCATGCAGCATTAGTATTTAATAACTTGAACTTGCCTGGATATGTAGGCCTATGTAGTTATTTAATTGATATTACCCATATCTATTTATCTGCTTTTAATCATACAAAACTTGATAATTGGTTCATTTGAATTTTATTGGTCATCTCACTATGATGTATTGCGCTGTTTTTTTTTTGCTCCATATTGATGTGTGGGATTTCAAAGTAACTTGAATCAATGAAAATCTCCTCTTAAATTTTTAAATTGAAATATTTTTTAGTATCTCAATTTAGTAATAATTAATATAAATCTAAAACCCGTGATTGAAGCCGGGAGCAAATAAATGCTTTGTTGGAATTGTTTGGCTTCTGGTGTCGCCGGAGTGTTTTCTGCAGCATACATGACTGTGGGCCTTGTGTTTCATGCCAGCACCAGAGAGGGGGAGGGAAGGTAATGAGTGGAACAGCCCGTCCGTTGCTTTTCTTTGAGTGCCTTGACTTGCTTTAACACCTTAGACATTTGATACCTCCATTGAGCATAAGTAGATAACAGGCTGGGAAAACAACTACAGATATTGGCCTCGCAGGCAGCCTGACTGAGAAGACTGAATGATTGCAGAGCTAATTTAAAGTTTCACTTAGTCTACTGATGTCGTGTTTTGTTGAATGAGTAGTTTTTCTATTTTTATCATTGGTTGATCCTTGATGGTAACGTTGATTACCAGACATGGTGAGCACTAGAGTTTTTGCATGAAAAATTGAAAACTGCTGACAGTGTGCATACTGCGTACCCATCTTTGGCATCCCTATCCCGTCTGCGATAGCTGGCGTGGTGGCCTTGGTTCATTGGGCGTAGATCTATCAGGCAAACCGTGGTTGCTGCGTTCCAGGTTCGAATCCTGGTTTGGGCGGGAATTTCACGTGGCATTCTTTTACCTCCAAACGTCACCCAATTAGGCCAAGTACCTATCAAGATCATTCTATCTATGAATGTTTTGTTGAAGTATGTTTGCGGTAACCTTTCTGATAGTCTCCCAAATTCCAACTCCAGATCCAAGTTTTATCAGTTATCTTTCTATCAAGGTTAACATAGTGCTTTTGAACAAAGCAGAGAATCACTCATTATCGGCACGCATTAAAGGAGTTCTCACCCGCTAGATTTATTTTTTACCATATGATCTACTCCACCACACCAATCGATAATGAACCATTACACATCGTCAGTTGAAACCTGTGAATTGTTATTAATTAATGAAATTTCTGGTTAACTGCCGCGGCGACTGTTGGTGTCAGCCGGCTTTTGGTGCGAGTGTACTCCATTCGACACCGCTTAGCAGGCCGCGTTCATTGTGCATGCGTTGACTATTTCCCCTCCCAATACTACTCTCTCTCTCTCTCTCTCTCTCTCTCTCTCTCTTTTTTTGAGTTAATCCAATACACAAACTGTCGGTACGCTAAATGCCGCCATAAATTGTTTGGTACTGGTTCGATAGAATACGATTTCTTTTTACTTCTTTCAGTTGCAATTAGTATGAAATCAAAATTAAGTTATCAAATATTTGGTGGTCCGTAATGCACACGTTGTCGTCTAACATACTTCTCACAGCCGGTATTTTCGCACAACAAATACATTCGGCGACTGTGGGCATAACTGAACACTCGTCACATTTGCACCAATTTTCCTTATTGTTCCTATCGCCATCGCTAATACTTTCAATAGACTCTTTGGCTTTCTCTATTTCTGCCAATTCTTCTGCAGAATATTCGGGCTCAAACTGGTACACAGCAGTAGCCATCGAGAAATATGATACGCAAAGTATTACAATTACGAGACGATGCAATGCAAACCCGTGACCCTGACTGACTGACTACACACCTGCTGCCTGCCCCTCCTCCTTCCCTTCCCCTCCTCCGACTATCGCGTGACTGGAAGTGCGGATGTGCACAGCAACGCTCAAAACGAAATGGAGCACCCGATTACACATCTTTAATTTGTACCTGAACGGAAGCTCCGATTACAATACCAAAATATACGAAATACGCAGAATGGGAGATTTTCGCCGATGGGACCTAGCTCGAAAATCACTAACTTTGATATTTTTTTCCCGGGTTATGGTGAACCCGATTTTTTGTCTTTTAGTCGCTAATTTCATAGCTAATTAGCCTTAGTTAAACATATTTTTTTGGTGTAGCGGGTGAGAACCCCTTTAAGTAAAAATATTACATCTTGGGCAAGATAGTCTTACTGGACAATTTATTACTTCATCTTTTCCATTCATCGGTCGCACTGTTCTTGATTGAACCTTCTTGCCTCACTTCACTTGGCATTGCGTCTAGCTGTAAATGTAGAGAAATTTAATCAATTTCTATTAGATCAGTACAATGTTTTGTCCGGCCTATAACGTTGTCCCCTACACAGATTATACCCTACCTGCCTTGTTAGCTGTTGTTACGGGTTTGCAATGAAGGGGACATTATTTGTTTGCAAAGTCAATTTATGTTGTTAATTTGTCATACTTGTGGATTAAGGCAATTTTAAGTTAGCTTCAGTCACAGTCACTAGATGTTCTTCCGTGTAGGCCTACTGTATTATTGTGTTGCATGTACTATTTCAAGCATGTAACCTCTTCTCCTTGTGATGTAGGCCTACACAGTTTGTTGGCCCATTATGTGTAGACTGACTTATTTAACTTGTCCAGTTTGGTCAATGTAGCTTATATTGAGTTTGAAGAAAGCTTGGATATTTGTTTCTATAGTCAAGTATTAGTATAATCCCTAGTTCTCTCTATGTAGTTCCTACCTATTGGTATATTTACATTTATTCTCAAATACTAATATTACAGTAATGTTCTATAGGCCTAGGCCTATGTTATTTTATTTTGTCATTATGAACAATAATATTGATTATTCAATCAGTATTGCGAGAATGTATGGTTAATTTTGATATCAGTGTATTAAAATATTTTAAAACACAGTAGAAAAAAATGTTTCAACTCAAAAAGTAAAAAAAAAAAAAGAGAAAGCAAATGGATATCTCCAACATAAAACCGTGTGAAACCCAATCCCCCAGAATGCATCACATCATCACAAAGTGTAACCGCGGACGTTCCGAACCTAGTAACCACCACACCAGCTATCTCGGTCACCGTTGACGCCTCAATAAGTAACCACCACAATATCCCCTACCATGCAGTCAATACCTTCTGCACTGGAGTGCTTCTAAAATACCATTAAACAATGCACAGCTTAACATTGGAACCACCCTCTCTTCTTGAGAAATGTTTGTAAAAATAACGTGAGCAGCTTTAAAAATAAAATTATAATCATACTTTTAACAAACTGCAGCCTTGTACGTCCATGATAGGAAGATACATGTGTTAATCATACTATCTATAGCATTCTTTAACTTGTGAACAACATTTTATTGTACCCATGGTGGCTGTGTCTCACTATTCTTGAGTGCAAGATACATTTCATTGTTCTGGGTCCACAGACCTATCTATGTAAGTTCATTAGAAAAGTACGAACCCACATACCCATACATAACTTTCTTTTTTTTTTACTAAGAAGTAAGAAGTACACTAAAATGCAATAAACTTTTCATATTAGGATCTTGTTTTAATTTGTTATCGATTTCGGTTTTCGATGGTTGAAATGTTCAAAAGAAAGCTCTCAGTGGACGGACAATAAATGCAAATTTATTTATTTATGAAAAAAAACTTTCTTCTCCGGCTGACCTCTGGGGTTCTGCACCAGCAGCAGCTGCAAGCTGAGAGTGCTGCTCTACGTAGTACTGTAACTTACATTGTATCTGATATCAAAATCATTCATTATCTTCCCCCATGTGGTCACAGCTAAGTCTAGTCTACGATTGGCGTCCACACTGATTTCAACTTCAACACTTACCTCAATATGCATATATTAATTATTCGTGGAGTGCATTCACTGTTATGGAATGGTGTCCATTGGAAACGGGCTACTGTCAGCTTAAGTCATCATTTTCTGTCAATGAGGTTTACTTTATAGTTTGACGCTTATGCATGCTCAGCTATTTATTTACCATGCATGCATCATTGTGTTTTATGATTTTCAATGGCTGGAGAATAAATTAGTAATTAAATTGCATAACTATACCCAGTGTTTTATGTCAAATACCCTACTGGCATTATGTAAATACGAACCTGAAGAATCAGCCGATTGTACGATAAGACAACACGGAAACAAGCATCACGCTAACATTGTCTTTGGGTGGCATTGCAACAACAAAGATTCACGAAGATCAAAGAATGTTTAATAAGTCAGTTTTACCTTTTCGTTTTTCCAATTCTGTTTTTCATGTCTAATTTCCTCCTTTGTTTTTCTCTTCAATATTTATTTCTTTAACATTTTTCTATTTCTGTTTCTATCACTTTTTGTTGTTTCTTTTTTTCTTTTATGTGAGTAGTAATCTTACGGTATTTCCTTTTTAGTTTTTACACTTCTTCTATATGTATATTATAATCTTTATTTTTATTCTCATTTTCTTTTTCTTTTTTCTTTCTATTCATTTTTATTATTGTTCTTTTTTTATATTTTCCATTATCATTTCTATTTATACCTAGTTCTTTTTATTTCCCTCCTTTTGTAAATCAGTTTTATAACTAAATAAGATAAGACATAAAATAAAATTAATATAGTCAAACTGACGGATTCTGACGTACGTTTCATTTGATGCCGGAACTTTAATCAAAGTCAATGTGAATCAATTTATAAGTTGACGCCAATCGTAAACTAGGCTTTAGTATTAAACTGAAACACTTTGTTCTGTTCTCTGAAGCTTTGATCGTACGAGGTCAGATCCCGCAATCTATGTGTGCTCACCTGAGCACAAACTCTGAATAATTGTGTGTTGTGGCTACGTGTAAGTGTCTCGCGCAGGTTTGTGCGGGAACTGGATCGAGATCGCATACGGCACGAGTTCCGGAACAGTCCGGGTCATAGTTCAACATCCGGAGACTGTCGGACACGGACCTCAGCTCTTCCAGACGTTCACCGTCCACCAGAGTCCGGTCACCAAGGTACGTCGCGATTCAAGCGCCAACACAGTCGTGTAAACATTCCCCCAACTTCATTCAGTCGTGTAAACATTCTCCCAACTTCATTCAGTTTGTGAAATATTTATTTTCAGTTTCAATTTGTTTGTTTTTTTCAGTAGTATGAAAATATATTTACAAGGCTACTAACTTGTTTTCACCATGGCAACAACCAGTGGGAAGCCTGGATGGTATGGATAAAACAAGTTAGTAGCTTGTTGTCACTATGGCAACAACCAGTGGGAAGCCTGGATGGTATGGATAAAACAAGTTAGTAGCTTGTTTTCACTATGGCAACAACCAGTGGGAAGCCTGGATGGTATGGATAAAACAAGTTAGTAGCTTGTTTTCACTATGGCAACAACCAGTGGGAAGCCTGGATGGTATGGATAAAACAAGTTAGTAGCTTGTTTTCACCATGGCAACAACCAGTGGGAAGCCTGGATGGTATGGATAAAACAAGTTAGTAGCTTGTTTTCACTATGGCAACAACCAGTGGGAAGCCTGGATGGTATGGATAAAACAAGTTAGTAGCTTGTTTTCACCATGGCAACAACCAGTGGGAAGCCTGGATGGTATGGATAAAACAAGTTAGTAGCTTGTTGTCACTATGGCAACAACCAGTGGGAAGCCTGGATGGTATGGATAAAACAAGTTAGTAGCATGTTGTCACCATGGCAACAACCAGTGGGAAGCCTGGATGGTATGGATAATACAAGTTAGTAGCTTGTTTTCACTATGGCAACAACCAGTGGGAAGCCTGGATGGTATGGATAAAACAAGTTAGTAGCTTGTTGTCACTATGGCAACAACCAGTGGGAAGCCTGGATGGTATGGATAAAACAAGTTAGTAGCTTGTTTTCACCATGGCAACAACCAGTGGGAAGCCTGGATGGTATGGATAAAACAAGTTAGTAGCTTGTTTTCACTATGGCAACAACCAGTGGGAAGCCTGGATGGTATGGATAAAACAAGTTAGTAGCTTGTTGTCACCATGGCAACAACCAGTGGGAAGCCTGGATGGTATGGATAAAACAAGTTAGTAGCTTGTTGTCACCATGGCAACAACCAGTGGGAAGCCTGGATGGTATGGATAAAACAAGTTAGTAGCTTACTGAATATTTCATAGTATGATTGATAGTTCAGGCCTTTATACCTACTACAAAAGTGAAATTAAGCAAAATTGTTCTAAACCCAGATTAATGGTGATTGCTGCTCACGCCTCACCTTAATGAACTTCACCTTTGGTTTATAAATATTAAAGAAATTCAAAGGTCATCATCTCAGTTTTACAACTTGATGTTTCGAGGCAGGCTAGGAGCAAGTCAAGCAAGCATTGGGAGGAAATCCCTGTTATAAGGTTTCAACTTACACATCCCCTATATTTTGTTGTTTTTATTTTTCTGTTATATTTTTTAAAATAAGCATTTTGTTTTCCTCTGTCTTTCCAGTATTTTATGGCATGAACTCAATTGTCTCCACCACTAGCATTATCTACTCTCGTACAAACAAATATTGTGCAGATTTTAGTCTAAAATAAATCGCTTCAACTGTCATCGCAACACTTTGCGCTCATCCCGTTCCAGGTGACGTTATCGGAAAAGTTCCTAGTGTCTGTGTGCAGCGAATATAACCACGTCCGTACGTGGAGCGTGACTCGTTTTAGAGGCATGATCTCCACCCAGCCGGGCTCCACACCTGTTGCTTCCTTCAAGATCGTTGCCCTTGACGAGGTAGAGCCGTACATCAGCTACGGCGCTGGCAATGATTGCGGTAAGCTCCTCAACTCATGTGTAGGTTATTATGATGTAGGGATAGGATCCAATAGTTTACCTTAGATGTAAGATGATGAATTTGAGAGTTGAAGATATAAAACAAAAGTGATGAGACTTTTCAACACGAGGTCTTGATCACTGAAGAGGAAGATGGCTTCTGCGACAACTTGAGTCACAGGGCAGACTAACTAAAATAAAACTAGACGACAGACTGTACAGTAGGCCTATATACATGGCACTGTTGGGGGTGTGGTAGTGGCAGGAAGTGAGATAGGAACTAGGCTGTCAATGGATGTTGATGTTAGGAGGCATCCTGGATTTTGTGATGTTGACAGATGCCAATCAGCTAGAATAGTAGACTCGAAGGTAAAGGATCCAACAGCTTACCTTCATGTAATATGGCAAATGTGAGAGCTTAAAGTACGGGGAGGTGTAGCAAGTGTACAGAGAGCATTGCGAGTGGTCCGGCCATATATATATGGGATACACACAATAATTTTAACTCGTTGGCAAAACTGTTTTGACTACTTTCGGATCGATGAATATTTTTCCAATAATAATAATTAGTGCACTGGCTTCAAGAGGGGTTTTTGGTAAATACTTGCAGACAGTGCTCAGTGGTCAGAATGCTCGCAGCGCTGCTGTGTAGGCATGTTGTAGGCCTACATTGAAGACATAATACAAAAAAAATAAGACGTGTCGACACAAGGATTTGATCGCTCAAGAGAAATATCCATGAATGAAGGCAATATTCTAAGTCTTCCAATGTAGACAGTAATTATGTACTTTTTATTTTGCAGGTCCATTTGGAGAGCAAGATGATGAACAGGTGTTTGTGCAGAAAGTAGTTCCAGAAACAGACCAGCTGTTTGTGAGGCTTGCATCAAATGGCAAAAGGTGCGTTCATTTTTTTTTAATGTTTAGCCTATATTTACTGTTTGTATTTGAATGCAAAATTAAATTATACATCCTCTCAGCAAAAAGGTTTGTTCATACACTCCCCCTAATTCGGGTGATAGGGGATTTGAGATTTATTTTGAAACCTTATTTATCCAGGACGGAACAAAGGATAAATAAATAGATTTGTATTTATAGTCTAGGTATACTAGCCCCAACATAAGTATTCGCATACCTACCAGTACCACAGATCCTTATCTCCTGTCCTTTCAGTTGTGCTAATTCCACAAAACTTAACAGAGTCCTGATGTTCATTCACACATTCAAATGCAGTCTCCTCCGAGTAGAGTGCACAAGCCTAATCAGCCGCACCCACCGATCCAGGTTTTCCAACGGAAGGTCATATTCATAGGTCATCCCTGATGGAGCTGTTTAAATTAGATAGTACTAGTAGGAACTAGAGAAGTTGAAAGGTAAGTTGGTAACACTTTACTCGGATATGTCGTACGAATGAGAATGCTTATGTTGGGCCAACTTTAACGTTGTTTCTGTGCGAGTGATAAAGGCGGTGGACGAAACCACGAGTGTGAGGGTAACTACGGTCTGTCTCTATCCAAGATACACGCCGGTAAAGAGGACTCCTCAAAGGAAGGCTTATTTCCCGCTCACTGTGCAAGTTTGTAAACGTCAAGCTTGTCACCAGGAAGGATGCACAGTTTTAAAAAAAAGTGACCACCAATAATATCTATTCTAATAAGAAAAACTGAGGGTAACTGACGTTGTTTCTGTGTGCGCAGAGTGTGCGTGATAAAGGCGGTGGACGGAACCACCATCACCTCGTTCTGTGTCCACGAGTGTGAGGGTTCCAGCCGGATGGGTTCGCGACCTCGCAGGTTCATCTTCACCGGTCACAGCAACGGAGCGATCCAGATGTGGGACCTCACTACCGCACTGGACCTCGCAGTCAAAGGAGAGCCAGGTATTGTATTCATTTTAGTATTACCTTGTAAAGAAAATATACCTATTTAATCATGAATTGTTATTTTAAGTTGGATATATTATTTGCAATTGAATATATTGAGTAAATTATAGTGATTTTTATCTGAATTGTATATAAAACATAATGTGGGGCTTCAATTCTAAGGCAATGTTTAGTTTTGCCAAAGTTCCTAGAGGTGACTATGACTACTTGTGTAATTATTTTCAGTTAGGCATATAGATGTTAGTGTCAAAATAGCACCCATATGGATCGAACCAAATATTGTTGCTCACCACATAAATAAATAAATCGTTTAAAACCATCAAATTCTTCTTCTCAAATGCGCACAGTTGGCTTGGCTAATTGTGTTGGCCGTTTAGGACCCATTTCTTTTTCTCTTTCTCCATGTTGTGTTGGGTGTGTGTGTTGGGTTGGGTTGGGTTGGGTTGGGTTGGGTCGGGGAGGAGATGGAAAAAAGAAAGTAGAAACGTATTACTATTATGTAACAAAAAGTGAGTTAGGTGTTTTTTAAGCCTTAAACACTTAGATCTGTTGCAATGTACAGATATTCAAATGATGTCAAGTGTTGAGTAGCCTCCCTAATTACTTGTATACCTTGGCCAGCCACGCAAATGTCCGGCGGACCGACAGCTGCCGAGCTGTTGAAACTCCTGGACCAGTGTGACCTGAGCAACAGTCACTGTTCCACTCCGTGCATCTCTCCCTGTCCGTCCATGGCTGCCACAGCGGCCGCTCGAATCAAGGCCTCCAACGTGGCTTTCCTCAACCAGTCCCTCGAGGCTGCCGACAAACTGGGGGGAAACGGCGGCACGCAGTGCTAGCGGAGGCGGTGGAGCTGAAAGCGATTCTGCCAGGGATGTGCAAACATTCGAATTTCGAATAGTTTCTTAAAGTGAATGGTAAGTATTCGATTCGAAATTCGAATACTTACCATTCGAAAATTCATTTTTTTTATTTTTTATTTTTATTTTTTAAACATCAGAACTTGTAGCTTGGGTGTTCTCCGCATACACGGCAAGAATAAAAGGATTTAGTTTTTGTATGGGAATTTTGCAAACATTAAAGGCGGCGACAAAAGTTGAAAGTCGAAATCGATATAAGTCGATCTTGATGTTGACGTGGGGTGGTACTCGTACGTAGCTTACACCACATTAATTTTTTTTTTCGCTTTTCACCTAAAAAAAACTACTGTGAAGAAAAAATTCGATATTCAATATTCGAACTTTCAATCATGAACTATTCGATATTCGATTCGAACCTGAAAATCACTATTTGCACATCCCTAGATTCAGCACAAACTTGTTTAATTCTAAACTAACATTAAGCACTGTTAACTTTTTTTAAACTGCAATTTTTTAGCGTGAACACAGGGTTCTTGTAAATGGATGACTGAAGAATCAAAACATATTTATAAAACTGGTGGAAAATGAGCTTGTTCAATTTTTCTTAAGTGTATCGACTGTGTTATATGAAGCAATTATGATGTGTAATAAATCAATTTGGCTAACGCAAATAACAGCCTCTCTAATTATGGCTGTTCCGAGCCGACTGTCCTACTTGGGCCTGTGTTCCTCCTTCCCCCTACGGGTACACAATATCCGCTTCCCTTCTTTAGCACGGGAGAGACATTGCCATGCCATGCTTCCATTTCGACGACAAGCCCCTTCAGCCAGCGCTCGGTTGAAGATACCGTCTCTTAAGAGGTTCACTCGAAGAACAGTGACAAATTTAATACTCGGGTCCACGAGGTGTAGTTCTACCTCCCACCGAGACACATCGAGCGTGGGAGATTGGAAAAATAAAATACATTTTATCAGCGATGTTTTTTATTGATTTTTTTCGTTGGTTACAATTATATTCATTCTAGATGATGGTGTATGTTTACATTTTTTTACGTTTTATGTTAGAACAAACTTCTGTACGTCTACATGCTGTAGTCAAAAATTAATAACAGCTAAACCCGAGTATGAAGATGTATTCGTTAATCAATAAGTGGATAATCAATAATAATTAAACTTAAACACAATCTACTGTATTTAACAATTAATTAACATGTTGCACACTCGGAACGTGCATCTAAATAAATTGAGGAAAATTTACAAAATATTCATGAAAATAACAAGTGAATGTTCCAGTATAGTTTGTGTTAATTTTTTTAACAAATTGTGCATTTTATGATTTTAATTTTACACACATTTTTCTAAACTTCTGCCAGTTAGCGCAGTACAGTATCAGCAAACATTGAACACATTATAGACATACAACGGATAAATACACAATCATATAACGGAGATTCCCACCGATTTAAAAAATAGACTAGAATTGTGAGAATCCCAAAAGGCTCCCATAAAACAAGATTAGTTTAGTTACACTGCTAAACAAAAATGAGTACAGTATACACTATACATTACTTATTAGCAATGGAAGGAATCTATATGAATTCATTATTATGAATGTTTTAGATAGTTAGATTTGATCATCCAAAGAAATATCATACACTATGAATATGATGCTATATTTATTATCTAATTTATTTACTATACAATATTTATCACAACATATGTTTTCATTCCTTACACATGATATATTATTTTATTTTCACTAGGTAACTTTAAGGCACAAAAAAACAGTAGTACTGTACCTAGTTCAAACTGAAATGAATGTCATTCCCTAAAACAGTGGAACATGTTCACGAATACGTACTACAATTGAATTGCATAGAACAGTATTCATAGATCTCCGACTGGATGTTACTCTTTAAGCTTTGATCTCAGTTCTCACTATGGCGAGATTACGGGAAAAAATTGTTTCACCTTATTGGGATATTTATGTCAAAATCCCAAACAACAACAAGCTTTCCCACATATAACAAGTAACAAAGAAGTACAGTACATATTTCAAAAGTTTAAACATCGTTTGTACTTTCACAGATAACAAATTAACACTTCCTGTTGTACTTTCTTTGTTAAAGTTGATATAACGCACCAAATTTAAATTTCAACATTACATTGCATTTTGAAAATAAATTAGGCTAATAAATTAATAAAGAGTGATGTTTTAAATACTGATATGATTTGTAATGAGCAGTTATGATCTAATGAGTGGGATTTTATGTGTTGATTATAATTATTTAACATCTTACTTGTGCCTCAATTAGGGATGACATCGGGTAGTAAAATTCGGAACCGGTTCCAGCTCTCATATTACCCGGGTACCCGGATCCTGAAAACGTATTTTTCGATGTGTAGGCCTAGGCTTGATTTGGTCCTCGCTAGGCCTTGTGAAGTGCGCGGGGAGCAAAGACGAGGGACGAATGATATGCATGCCGCCCGCTCGGTGAGTCTTTTGAAGTACGCCTGCAGTAATCACGTCGAGTAAAAAAACTTTTCTCAATACACAACAGAAGCACGTACATAAAACATGATATTTTAAGGAAAATAAATAGTAATGGAACAAGTATTAGACAGAATGTTTACCAGAATGTTAAATACAGAACAAACAGTAACGAATGCAAGTCGGTTCGCGTCTGTTCTGTTCCCCGTCGAGTCACGTGTTGTGGAAGGGTAGGCGCCTGCCGTACCTGCTGGCTCCACCGGTATCACCGCAGCCATACTGGCGCGTAAATTTAGCCAAGAAACCTACTAAAGAATTACCCGGACCCGAAAAACGGCTCCGGGTTAATATTTGGAGCCGGGTACCCGGTCTACCCGGGTACCCGATGTCATCCCTAGCCTCAATAGAGAAATTAGGTTGGTTAATACTTAATATAAATATGTACTTATTCTCCATTGACCATTAGTTGTTGCTGCGAGACGTATTTCAGGCGCTGCCAATTTATCATACATTAATTACTAATTTTCAATCTTATTCTAGAGTTATGTTAGAAGCTATTATTGATTATCAAGTGGCTATGACTTCGAGACTGAAAATTCGATAGGTAATCAGCAAATACTTGGCTTGCATAGTCTGAGCTGCACCATTGCTCTCAGAGTTTCATCCATAATACAAGGGACGATAACTCGGTGCACTTCGTTGTGGATGGTTGCAGGATGTATCAACCATGGAAAATGGACCAAAGGCTAAACAAATTTGAAAGCTGGACTAGGGCTAGTTTGGATATGTAACTGGTAACACAGTATATTATTGTGAACTATGCGACACTGATACAAGAACAATTTTTAACAATTAATAAACTTGAACCCCAATATATCAAATGTAACAATTAACCATATTCATGAATGGTGCACATCCATTATATACAGTAGGTAAAGTTGGTGGCCAGTAACTTGTGATACTTGTGTGGCTACGGGGCTTCAAGACTCATAAGTAGTAAGTTACATATTACTTGCATGTCAACAGAGCATTTATGACAATCTATAGTCTATACACCTAAGTACACGTACATACAAATTACAATGTACATTACACCTGTCTGTGTATGTTAAACTAAACCAATGAATGATAATAGAGCAGTTCAAAATTAAAAAAAAAAAAACTAAAAAACTAGAAACGACAAAATGATGCCTTTAACAGACTTTGATATAAAAATGGCAATTCAAACTTAGTTAACCACAACATATGACATGGGAAAGCTCAAACAAATGAAGAAACATAAATAACATGGCACAAAGAATGGTACGCATTCCCTTGATTATTAGAAACATTAAGTTCAAAAACATCTTTTTTTAAAACTTTTACGGATAGAATAGGTTAGAGTGACATAAGTACAGTATATTTATTGATGTTATGCCCATAATGCAGAGATATCTATATATAAACATAGTATTGTCATGCAGTGGCGTAAAGGAGACCCCCGCCGCCCCCGCTGTCTAGGGGGGCCCGGCTCGCCATGTTTCTTCGTCATCAAATTTTAAATGTTTGGTCGACAATTTGGACCTATTCTTCTTCGGGCTCATACGAGGAAGGAAGTTGGAGGAATGGGACAATTGCAAGGAATATATTTAAAAAGATATGTGGGTGCATGAGGTTAGGGGGTTCCCCTTTTCTGTTGTCTTACAATCCGCACTGCCCATAAGCAACTATATTGAATCCTGAATATATTGAATCTTCCACGGGCCCAGACGGGGAAAATTATCATATTAGGCTATATCTTGTATCATTGTCCGATTCTGAAACATGTTTACAGGCGTGCAAAACGTCATATATGAAAAAAAAATCGCCTTCGACGAGTTGACCGCACCCAGCTGGGACTTCGCCCCAGACCCCCTGCATGCTTAGAATGTTCAACCCCCCCCCTTCCCCCACTGGGAATTCCTCGATACGCCACTGCCCCTTATGTTATTTCTTACTATTCTGGTCACAGTAGCAACATACCGAGGCAAAAAATCATTTTCAGATTTTAAAATACTTTTAAAAAAATATAAATATTTGAGGAGCAGCACTGCAGCATGCCTCGATAGTTTTAAAGCTCTCTCAACATACTCAGCATAGAGTGTGAACTGTGAGCAGGCCAAGCCTTTGGGTTTATAAGCAGTTGAACATGGACGCCATAATTGACAGCTTGGCTCGCCAGTCACAAGAATGCTCGTCGCCTAGACCGCTTCTTGTGATATTAACAATTTTAAGATAATTGTGTGGGGGTATTAGAGCTCAAGTAAAAGTTTATTTCGTTATGTAACAGATTTGGCTCTTAATTAACCCCATATAGGGGGCCCGAAACGATTCTTGCGGGGGGGCCCGGGCGATTTGCGTTACGCCACTGTTGTCATGTCATGTAGTACTTAAAAGACTGAGAAATTTTGTTTTTCCTGAAACGAGATGTAGAATTTACGAACTATCAAGTATTCAACAAGGGTTCACAAAGTAATAAATTATTTTTGTTTCCATGTTTGAAAAGATGGATTGTATTCTGTACGAGGTGCCTACATAGTTTTCTCTCAACACGAATAGATACGTCACGCCAGCTGCTTGAACAAGCACAACATTAATTCCTTGCACTTCTTTTTCCATGTAAAAACTATCGCATTTAATAGATTTAGTCCCCCGCTCATACTATGTGTATTTTCTACGTTTGTAACTTTGATTATTTATAATATACCGTCAAATATTTAACCCACCACTAACTTGTCTTCTGCTTGAAACTCACTACCGTATTGTAATTGACGTGGTTGCCATGGAAAAAACAAATCAGCTGCCTGCTAAATATTTAGTGGTCTGTCCTAATACCAGGCCTAAATTATTTACTCAATGCATTTTAGTTAGGGACAACATTTGAGGTCCAAGCATAAGTCTCACTAGAACCTGGAAAAGTGAGATGCCCTTCCAGTGGTTGAGTGAGTTAATAATTCAAGGGAAGGGTTGATAGGCCTACTCTATTTCAACTGTACTAATGCCAGTCTTAATAGAAACTAGTGTACTGTACCTATGGACTACCGTCGACTTTAGTATCAATTTGAATTCTAAGTATTAACAAATCTAAAAATAAGGCTATTAGTTAAGCACGTTTCCATGAACATTGAGGTTCACCAATATTTCGATGCAGACTCAATCCAAACCAAAACCATCTGATTGATTTAAGTACAAAGTGCCAAGAATGCCACTTCCTTCAATCAGTGGCATATCCAAGGGAGGAGGGGCAGACATGCACTCAGCACTCTTACCTAGTAAAATAAAGCAAACTATCCTTTATCAATAACACCAATCCCATGGCATACGACAATCAGGAACACCCACCCCTTTCACTATCCCCACCCCAGCAACTTTTTAAGTGAGCGTCTCCATTAGACCTTTATGGCACTTCGTTCTGTTTTTGTTTTTTTTATGTCTGTCGATAGCGGTCGAACGGAAAGGCCCATTAACTTGAAATTTGGACCACCCCCACAAGCCTTAATGTGGATTGAAGGTGTATAGTTTTGGGGCAAAATCGTTCAAAAAGTTACAATTACAAAGTTACACCACAGTTTACTATAAAATATTTGTATCTACTGGAAGTGGAATGAGTATGCAATCACTTGAGAAAAAGTGTGCTGGTTGAATTTGGCTCAGTAATGCCAACTCATCTACAAAAAGGGCTAAGATAAAAGAAATGCACTCATTAGCTAATTTTAAGTACTCCATAAAAAAGTTTCTATTATCCAAAGCTTATTACTCAGTAAAGGAATACATTGAGGACAATATCATCTTGTAATTCTAGCCCTTGGTGACAACCAGTATTGTACAGTAAAGTAAATTAATTTAATTCTATGTGTAATTAATAATATGTAACTTACTTTTGTATGTTCTGTTCTGAACATGTATGTTCTGACAATATTATGTAAATTCATATAATTCAAATTCATTTAATTATTAGTTACTATAAGCCCTGTATTGACTATCATCGAGTCTAACTTACCTGGGAATGATATACTTTTATGTTATATTTATATTGTCCTATTCTTAGTCGTAAGCTACATTGTACTAACAACATGTCTTACTGACATGGGAGCCAAATTTCCAAATACCCTTATCACAAAAATCTCTATGATTCAATGATTCAATGGGTCAATATTGTTACAGCTATGTAATGAAATGTACTACTGTCTACAAATGGAAATAAAACCTTACATACAGATATAACAGTTATTATTTTATGCCTGAAATGAAGGCCTCAAGGTAAGGTACCGGTAAATAAAAAATAATAATCACATCTTTTAGAACAATACACAAATTTGGTGAAACTAGTGACGTATGCACAACATACTGTAGGGCCTACTATGTTGTCACTAATTACATACAAAAGCATGAGGTATCAATTAATTTACAACACGTAATTTATGATAGATGTTTGTTCTTCTTCAATGAATAAATAATTTTGAAGAAATAAACTGCAGCTCTAAGTTGAGCTAATCAAGCTTTAAGCTCCTGTATCGGTGGGCTTGTTAATTAGTATAATGAGGGGTTTCTTGGCTAAAATCTAAAAAGTGATAATATCTTTACATTGTGCTGACCAATTAAAAGTGCGTAGATTTCCACTAACAATACCTTACATATTTTTTTTTAGACAAGTTCTCCTTTAGTCCGATATTTTAGCTCACCCCCTCCCCCCATACGAATTCATGGATATGCCACTTCCATACCAACACCTCACTTACTGGTTGTATATTACGTTATTATTATTAAAATACCGGTAGTTAATGTTTAAGGCTAATGCTGGAAGACAACTACGTTTAACAACTTTGGTTATCAAAAATATTGATGTACAAATTTACAACTACATAGTATTAGATAAGACTTCTAATTACGTATGCAAGAGACTGTTATTTCTTGCAATAAAACATCTACTGTGCACACAATACGGAAATAAATACTGTTGCCTGTGGCAAGCTGTACAACTTACAAGGGGCATGTGTGTTTTCTTTTAACAACAAATACACAAAGATAAAATAATGCAGTACTCAAACAAAGTACAGAGAACCCTCTTAAATCGAAACTGGTGAGGCCCCTAAAAACTAGGGATGTCAAAAGATTTAAAACACAAAATCATTCATTATACAAGTACATGACAAACTAAACTATTTATTTTATTGATTATCAATAATTTAATTAATATTATCATTCAATCGCCCATGCAAATGACAAATTCAAATTATAAATGACTTGTGGGGAGAGGGACAGTTAGTGGGGGAAACAGCTGAGCGATTACAACAGAGCAACGTCGAACCTCTCAGGAAAAGCTTTTAAAACTGAAAAAATGCAACCAACAACATCCGATTTTTTCATGGAAAATGCTAATTTTCAAAAAACTAATCCTATGATAACAAGATGGTAAACGAACAAGTTAAAAAAAAAAAAATTATTACTTATCGATTGAAATCAATTGAAATGTTTTTAATTTATTGCACACACACACATTCATTCATTAATATTAAATTAATCAATTGACAGTTACATCCCTACTAAATTTCTAGCTGTTAGGATTTTACTCAAGATTTGTAATTGCCAATCGGGCCAACAAACCTACAAGCCTCACTGCGGGGACCTCATCACTAGTATTTTGTATTAGTACATACATTTTGATTAACTGAGTTTTGGACTGAAGGCTTACAGATAAACGAAGTCGAAACATAGTTCCATCGCTTCCGACAGACAAACAAGCCACTTGTTCAGTGATTGTTCCAGAAGATCTCGTTGCTGAACCACGATGGGTTTGTCAGCGGTGTGAGCAGGATCAGCCACGATATAAGTCCCAGGACAAACAACGACATCAGAATCGTTCTCCGGGGATCCTTGTATGTCAATATTTCCCCAAAGTCTGGGAATCCCATATGATTACAGAAGGCATGAGCTATGAATGGAGCCACAAAATGACCTAAAACAAACAAAATCTTGCATGAGCTTCGTGTTCTTGCAGTTATATATATGGTGCCTACCCTACATAATCGGTTTATCACAATTTAGGAAGAACAAACAACTCAGGGTACATTTCAAAGAGGCGTCCACAGCTTGTATTTAACCCTGTAATAGGACTTGATTTGATCTACAGTAGTAACAAGACCAAGGAAGAGATGGAAGGAAAAGATTGCTGGACCTACAGACGAGAGGAGAGAACTGGGAGCAAGTAGAGGAAGTACGATTGTGGGATGATAGGAAGAGGTGGAAAAATTTGGTTGTGAAACCCAAGCTGACCCTGCTAGAAGCAGGAAACGGCAATGGATAATGATGATGATGATGAGTAGGCCTAACAAGGAACAGAGTTTCAGGAAACGGTCAAATCAGACAAACTGTTGACTGTCTTTATCACACCATCAGACTTCATGACTAGAAAGGGGCTAATTTACTTAGAAGGTAAGTAGTTGAAAGTTTGTGTACGTTACTTTCTTTGGGTAGGTAGATGAAATAAAGTGCTTTCTCTCTCTGTCCCTGGAGATATGATATCATATTGTCTATGTATATTTGTATACAGATACCACTTTTTTATTTGTTTAATATAATGTAAAATAAATATGTGTAGCTTTGATAAAAAATTGCACTTACCAGTTTTAAGGAAGAGAAATGCAGAGTATGCACCAAATAGAGTTGTATATGCAAATTGGAAACCTTCAGAAGAAAAAACACATCTATCATTAACTTGTAGACATGGTAAATAATAAATAGAATTTGTGTTTGATTTGTATCTGGAAATTCTTTAAAAATGAAGATAAGGATACATTTCCACATGCCTATATAATAAACCAGGGTTGCCACCAAGTCAATTTTTTTTATCCTTGAAAGAAACTAAAAAAATCCTGAGAAATCCTTGAAAACAGTTATATTCAGCATTAGCATATTATAACTGCGAACGAATGTTACAAATTTTCAGGTTTCATATAAACTGATAGCTATAGCTGATATGCATATTATATAAAATAATTACTTACATGATATTAATAATGCTCTTCTGAAGTCCAAACCAAACCTCATTCTTTCCACCATGTGATGAAAATGGGCTAAAAAAAAAAAAATAGAAAATACAATGCAAATATCAAACAATTGCAAACATGATTCCCTGGTGTTTAATATTATTAACTAATAATAGTATATGGGGAGCAGGATAGGAGCCACCTGTTTGTATGTCCAAAACTGGCATGTGAACGTGACGCAATGCCGAGCGGCATGAAGAGGGTGGAGAAAGAAGCGTGTCTCTACTGGTTGACCAGATCCAGCATGATGGCATAATAGCCAAATGTGGGCATTTGAGAAGAAGAAGATAAGTGTATGGTACACTAGTTATATTATACACTGTTCTGTAACACGTTTTATAATATTATAAGTTATGACAATAAAGAACACTGCAGTATTCAGTACTGTATCATGCATGGGGTGATCAAAATATTCATATTGGTCACGACTCACGAACTTATAAAAAAATGCAATTTTTGTTTGGCATTCTATTAACATGTCAGACGTCACCAGCTCGCTTAAAACCAGGCCAGCATTTGGCTTCAATTAGTTTAACTGAAAATTTTGGTTGACTAAATAACATCAACCTATGGACGCTGAGTACATGCCAATCTATTTTCAAGTTTCAGTAACATCTCACTACACTTATGAATACGTAGGCCCTACTATAAAATAAATAAACACATACATTTGTATTTATTGTCTACCCACCAACTCAGTTACACAAACTGATTTTCAGTGGGGGACATTCTACTATTCCATTAATCGATGTGCACCCAATCTCGAATACTATGATGTACCGTACCAGAAAATGCATGATGGCCCAGTAAGCCAAAAATGCGGGCATAGAAAAAGAAGAAGACTTAAGGAGGGACAGCACTGAAATGCTGAATAAAATCTCGTTTTTTCCATTTTTTTTTTTTTTTGAATCAAATATTAGGTATGTTGTGTTCTAAACCTAAGATTGAACACACAATACTTGCATTTCATTATTGATATCTGTTTTTGAAGTTTGTTTGAACTCGATTACTATGATCATTTCACAACTTACTAAACTTTGACAGTCATTTCTAGGATAACTTTTTTTTTACATTTTTCAGAAGTGGGACATTTTAGTGTCTACAATATTAGAGCAATCAAAGTGAAACTTTATGTGAATATTCTTCAATAGTAAAGGAAGGTCCCCAAGGATGGAATAATTTTTACCTTTGGTAGATTAATAATAAAAAAATCCTAAACTTTAACGTGCAATGGAAATCGAAGAATGTAAATAATTGTTATAAGTAAAAAATAAATTGTTCCTGTATTTTAAATCTGAAAAAATAATCCATCCATGTGTACCTCAAATGGTTGCTTCACAAAAATATATATATATATCAATTATGGTGTTTGGTGCTCATGTGAAAATGTCCCGGCTAATTCATTGTTGAATCAACAATACGAAATTTATAACAATGCCATTTTTCCTTTTTTTTATTTTTTTTTTGTTGCTATTAATATCTCAGCCATTGATTAATGCACACACAAAAACACATCTAATTCTGACGGAAACTTTAGAAGTTAGAAATTTCAGTGTTGTCCCTCCTTAAATATTTATTTATTATGTAAACAACAAAGTAGCCTACACAAACTAAATAGTTTTACTCTTACGAGATGATCAGCTGCAATGTCAAGTAATTGGCTTGCAATTACTATTATAAGGCTACTATATAAAACAGGACAACAATCCAGATCACTGCATCTGTCATCAAATATGTATCATTATTATGTAATGTACATGTATATATTGTCCAATAAACTAAACTAAACTAAACTAAACTAAACTAAACGTCAACTAGCCACCAAATTGTACCTAGCTGATGTTTTAAATGACTGGTTGGAATAAAGCAATAAAGCAATATGTGAGGCAATACTCAAAAGAAAATAATTGAAGATAGATATTTGGGGTTCTATCTTTAATTGAAGCCCAACCATAGAAAGTGTCTTACCGACGCCAAAGAACAGTGGACACACAAATACTGCATTGACGGGCCGGAAGCACTGAAGAAGGAGTGGCAGCATGCACGCTCTAAACGTAAACTCTTCAGACAGTGGCGCAACCACGTGATTTCGAAGCCATTTCAAGTTCTGTAGGTTTGTTAACCAATGGCTCGGCTCTGCTGGGAAATAGAGACACAAAACATATGTATGACCTGTACATTGTGTTTAGTAAGCATATATCTAGCTAGATAATATACAAATGGAAATAATAGTTTTTCAAAACCAGTCAACTGTCATAAATTTTGTTTGTGTATTAGTTTCAGGTTAGTTTAGTTGTTTTGTTTTTATTTAGGGCACGTACTGTAAAGCGCCACCGGTTGACCCTGGCAGGAAAATAACAATGGAAACAACAATCAAACGACCAACCTGATCGGCCCGGTCGCGATTACGGTGCATGACCTCAATTGGAAACAAGATCCTCTAAGGACCAGTATTATGAACTTCGGATTTAAATATTTAGAAGGCTATTATTTTGTTTTCACCATTTTAAATATTTATCCGAAGTTCATAATACCGGACCAAAGAATTATGATTATGAAATATATTATAATATATATAATGAAATATAATATAATAATTATGATGAAATATGAAATAAGCTAGACTAAATATTTCATAATATCGGGCCAAATCTCTCACGAGGAGAGGTGTCGAAGTACAGGTATCAAGATATACATAGTTCTAGTTCTAGGATTTGGGGCAATTGTATTAGTTGAAGATAACTAAAAAAAGTATTTTCTACATCGACGGGAAACCTTAGTAATACAAGTAAATAAGTTATTAAATAACATAATAGGCCTACCAGCATATAACTTCCAAAGTCCGTTAAAGGCTTGCATACTAAGAGGACCAAGGAATAGAATCATTGTAAGCAACAATGGCAAAATAGTTGCTGGAAGTAACCCTGGCCATCGTAGACCAAGAAGTTCCCATATTGTACCCTGAAAATAATTAAAGTAAACTTTAGATGAATTGCGGCATAAGAATTTCACTTGAAGTGGAAAGAGTAGGAGCTGTGTGTGTAGGGGGGGGGGGGGAACAAGTCAATTGGTATAGATTAGATATTTATTTTGTTTCAAATAGCTACAGCAAATGTTACTTTGCCACCGCATCACCAGAAAAGCTGCTATCAGTGGCCATGGTGGTATTGGTTTTCAACAGTTCGACAGTACCGGTACATGCATTGACAGACTTGTTTCTCTGGGTGCCCTCTGGCAACGAAGAGTAGGCCTAGGCTATCTTGCTCAAGTAGCTTTCCAGGTCCCGCTCGGAAAAACAGAGTCTGTGTCCTAAAATGATAAGAAAGTAGGAGAGTCGCAGCTTTTGCTGTGCTGGTTTGTAGGTTTGACGAGGACCCTGGTCCTAATTGTTCCTTCCTTCTGGTGGATACCACCATCGTAGTGGCTTTAAGTGTTGATTAGCCCAGAAGTTCTCTTCATCTCATCAACAAGTTGGCATACAAAGGGGCCATTCTGATGCCCATTGCAGTATCCTTAACATGTGTACCGCAATGGCAGGTAATGGCGGTCAAGACAGTGAAAGTTTTTCATCATAAGTATTTGTGCAAGGGAGAGGATAAAGTGAGTGGTGGGCATGGTACTAGGTGGACGCTTGTTTAGGTAGGCCTAACTTTCTAATCGGGCTAGGTTAAATACTCATGGCCCATAAGAATGTTATGCACCGCACTGAGTGTGCACTGGTGCACCTAACACATTGTTGTGTATTGTTGTTCTAATTGTTAAGGGCGCACTCAGTGCGGGCCAGTGCAGCCATTGGAAAACGGCGGTACAGGGACGTAACGTCAACGATGACTTCATCGGCGATATCTATCTGATATGGCCACATGGAGCCGGTCAGGTGTAACAGGGAAATTATTATTAGCTTAGCTAGGTAGGCCTACAACTAATTATTAGTTCCACTCACTTTTTGTAGTGTTTGTTCTGTAGAGAAGAAGTATAAAAACATTGGAGCTATGAACATCATTATGAAAACACTGAAAAATCTCTTCTTTATTGTAGATGGATGGTCCCTGTAATGTTAAAAACATAAAATAATCATCTTGTCTCCATAATAATTTAAATGTAGTAGGGACTTTTAAATCGATTTTGTAATACCACGCTTTTTATTTTTTATTTGGAATGAACCAAGTTAGCTTGGCAACACTGCGTGCATTAAATCAGAAACTCACAAAAAACAATCGATTAGTACTATCTTAGCAAGCATTTTTGTAATTACCTGTCTAGTGGAGAATTCCATACATATAAACTTGCTACATACACAATGGAAAGAATTAAACAAGCTCCTACAGAAAGAAAACAAAAATAATCCCTTGGTCTATCACCTTCCATTCTGACATTTAGGCCTACACTGGGCCCAGTCTGGCCTATTGCCATCACGTGACTGTTTCAAGCGTTCTGATTGGGTGCTACTAGAATCTGTCTACTGAATGAGAAGATGGCTGCCTGGGTTGATAGGAGTGTTTCCTTTGTTTAGGACTTTAAAGTGAATCAATCGTCGGAAATCCAAAAATGCCGAGTGCGTCTTTCACGTCTTCACGTTCATATGTAAGAAGATCACGAAGAAAAGGGGGAAATAGGATCCCCTTGCCGTCAAGAACGACTTCTGGTGAGTTTGAAAAATATGATTTCCCAGTCCCTACTGGATCCGTCTGTGCTTGGACTCGTCCTGTAGGCCCATGCAGGAGTATTGACAGCTTATTACCACACTAGAAAGTTTCGATGAAGTTTGTCTCAAAATCCGTTTATAACTGGTAGCACTATTTTAAGTATAGTTATATCGTTACTCGTCACTCTCTAAATGATATGTTTTTGTTGAAAATATGTTTTGACAACGCTCAAGCCCTGGGCCGAGCCGTAGGCCTAGGCCAGTCCTAGCCCAAGACAAAATATGGCTATAAGCCTAGGGGCCTACTCGTAGGACCTAGGCTTAGCATAGGTCTGGGCCTAGGGCTAGGGCCTAGGCTAATTTTTGGCTGAATTTCTAAATTTTGCAAGTGTGCTAGGCCTAGGCCTAGGCTTACTCAAAGGCGATGACAGTCGGTTAAGACCCATGGTTATTTGGAAATTATAGTGGGTGAATCACCTAGGGCCTAGGCCTACCTAATTGTTTTTTTGTTTTTTTAAGTAAACCTAGACGTAGGCCTAGGCCTAGGCCTAGCAGCTGTAGTGTACATTTGGCCTACAGCCATTTTTATTTAAGGCTAGGCCCTAGGCAGGCCTGTCATAATTCCAAAACGCTCCAAAAAGTAATACTAGGCCTAGAACTAGGACTAGGTACGCTTAGCCAATGGGCAAAAGACAAAGTCGAGAAATAGCCTAGAACTGCTAAGCTGTATCATTGTTTGCACAATTGTAGGTTGAACAATTCAAATTTTCAACAATTGACAGCTAAACATCACTATTGCTCTATACTTTTTGGCTACCAAAATGCATAGCCTAGGTCTACGCATAGTCCACTTTTCGTGCCCTCCACTACAGGTGTGGACATCAGTCTGATTTCTAGCCATTTTGGGCCCATGATAATTACATGACATGGCCCAAACATGACCTTTGACCAAAGAGATTTCATAGGTTTCATATAATGAATAATTCATTAAAGCACAATTATAGCATCAAAATGCTATGTAGAACATTTCTGTTCATTATTTAAATCCATAGGCATACAATCATTTATTAGGTAATATTTTCTGTCCTAGACCTACACTTGAAAATATGTTCCACTTTTTAGTTTTTCCCTTGCCCAAAAAAACATGATTTTACCTGGGCCTTTTTCTTTTTTTCAACCCACTTAAACTCTACTCTTGGATGGTCTCCCCCCCCCCCCCCCCCCCACCCAGTTCAGTTGTCCCTTGAGTCTTCTGAATGGTGGTTCCTAGCTTTCACTTATATCTGTACTGTACCATATGTATTCTCCCAATCCAGGGCCCAGGGTTCAGTGGGGACAGACCTACTAGCCTATTACCATTCCAACCTAATTTTTCCCTCGTCACGTTATATCACTCTGCAAGTGCAAGTTGTTGCTCAAAAACGAGAGCTATAAGTGACTAAAGCAAAAGTAAAGCGTCGTTCACAACCAATTATTATGCGAAAATTAACGCGTACAAATTTTAGAAATTGATGTAGGCCTAGGTGTTCAGAATGAAATTTCACAAATGAACATAAACCAACTTTCCGCGATAATCCGACCTTCTATTATCGTACAAAATGTTATGAACTTTGCACAAGATTAATGAAAAGTGAATCCTCCATTATAACCTCAACAGCTTTCTTAAAACCCGCAAACAAACTCGAAAAATGTGTATTTGGTTTTGTGCGCATGCGCACACTTAAGAAAATTACTGAAATTAGCTGTAAAGTTGAAGTTGGTTCAACTTTTTGATAATTACGTGTACCGGTAGCGATAATTTCGCTAATTTCCATGTGAACAAATTAGCACATGAACTGCATTGGACCAACTTCGTAATTTTCATAAGCTACGTACGCTAATTGGTTCTGAACGGGCCTTAATTGTTTCTTTCTAATTTACGGTAAAGGGTAGTCTCACTGTAAAAACCGCGCCAAATTAACGTGTTTAATTTATATTTTGAGAACACTACACAATATTGAAAATCTGATGATTGAGCAAAACTTGGTTTCATAAGAGCTACAATCTGGATTAACAAAATTTTAAATATTGTTATCATTAAGGTTGTTATTTAAAAAATCTATTAATAATTAATTCCTTAATTGGTTTCTCAAATAACAACAGTGATGATAGAAATATTTGAAATTTTGTTTAATCCAGATTGTAGCTCTTACGAAACCAAGTTTCGCTCAATCATCACTTTTTCAATATTGTGTAGTGTTCTCAAAATATAAATTAAAAACGTTAATTTGGCGCGGTTTTTACAGTGAGACTACCCTTTACCGTTACGGGTACCCATCCACATCGATTAATAGTCGATACGTTTTTTCAACATCGAATCCACATCAAGTTTTTTTTTATTACAGGTAGCCTGCCTACTGGTAGCCTATAATACCATACTAGGTACCAGAGGCCCTATTCAGAAATAATATTTCTCGTAGAAAATATAGTTCTAGGGCGTAATAAAAGTTAAAATTTAGGCCTATTCACTGTGTATGCCTCATATAAAATGTTATTGATAGTTTTTGCCAACTCATTTTTGTTGTTGCCAGTTTGACCTTGCTACTTTTTTTATTTAGTTTTGACTTTTTTGTTTTTTGCCTGTACTTGTTCCTCATTCTGACCGCCCAAGGCAGCCTACCTGTTCATCTTCGACTGGCTCCGCCTTTTCATCAACGTCGATAAAAGACTATTGACATGACTACAATAATATACCAACCTGATGTGATTATGAAATAATAGTTAACTTTTTTTTAAATTTATTACTAGGCTACTTTTGGTTCTTTAACTGTGGTCCTGTGCAAGTAGGCCTACGCATGACCTAACATTGTGTTATGCTTCACATATGTGAGGGAGTAACTGTTCATGTCATTTGGAGACACAATTTCTTTTCACAATTTCTAGGCTAGTTGACAAATAAGTAGTTACTAGGACATTGTAAAAGTGGACCTAAGTCTTCTCTTTCCTATTCTATCCATTAAACTAGGTCTCTGATGTCCTCATTGCCTGGTATAATAAGTCAATAACTGTTGCAGCGGAGCCGTGCGAGCTGCCATGCCAAGTACCGAACCAGAGCATACCGGGCGCGGGGGTATCCACCCCCCCCGCTGCCTCGTCTAGCTCGTCCAGCGCAGCCGCCCCCGCTGCCACCGCGGGGGCCGTCAGCACTGCCAGCCACCACTCCCCGTACGACCTGCGCCGCAAGTCACCGCTGCATCACGATGGTGCGGCCGGCACCAGCTCTGCCACCGTGTCGACACCCAGCTACGCGGCATCCATGCTGCCCGCGAGGAAGAGACCCCGGCGGACGTGTTCCACCACCAACGAGGGTACGTCTGCTCGCCGACAATACTCGCTTTAGTATTTATATTTAGCATAGGAAGGAAACCAATAGCTTACCTTACAACAGCTTAGCTTACAAGGTAAGTTGTTGGTTTCCTTTCTATCCACCCTCATGCTAAATATTAGGCACTCTTTTAACACATTAACAATACTCACTTTAAGTGATATCTACGTGGCTTATTGCTGTGGCGGACCACATGGAAAACACTCAATCAGCCACTAGCAAGTGATAACCCCGTAGATATCACTTGAAGTGAATATTGTGTCCGTGAGACAACTTTCAGGAACAGCCCCCAGGCTGGTATGGCTTAGTAATGTGATGGTGCCAGTTAACCCTCCTTGTCTCTCTACCACCTCATAAACTGCAGGATTCGGCAAGAGCTTACAACTTATGTTTGTCTGTTCCTTTTGTTTTCGAGTCCTGCCAAAACTAGGGTATATATACTATATTGTTGTTATCGTTCGATATTCAATACAATTTTGATAATCCATAGCTAGGTATTAAAAATATTATTGAATGGTTTGTTCTAAAAAAGCATGTTCACAATGGATTATAAATTGTTCTTCTCTGGCCTTGGTAGCATTGCCTAGACCAGCAATTTTAATAGATGATTAAAATATGTTGTAATTGATTATCTAATAGGTCAAGTCTACTGTACATTCTATAGCCTAACAATGTGTTTCTTTTTTATTTTAGCTTGTTCTTCACCTTCAGCAGCCCACTACTTACAATACGAGCTACCCGATGAAGTCCTCCTCACAATATTTACCTACTTGTTAGAGCAAGACCTTTGCCGAGTGTCTCAGGTCTGCAAGCGCTTCCAAGCAATCGCCAATGATACAGAACTTTGGAAAAGTTTATATCAACACGTTTACGAGTACGACTTGCCTTTGTTTATGTCCGACCCTACTCGCTTTGAATTTATCTCGCCCGACGACTCGGATCACGCCAACCCGTGGAAGGAAAGCTTTCGCCAGCTCTACTTCGGGGTACACGTTCGACCCGGCTACCAGGACCTCACCTTTAGTGGGCGATCTATCGCCTACTTTGACAGTGTCCAGGGGGCGTTGGATTACGCAGACGAGCGAGGTATGACTAGATCATCGTTCAGTTTTGTTCAAATTACAGTTTGTAATTTTATTTTAAAGCCTTGTTGTTAATAAAAAAAATTGAATAATAAATATGTGTACTTAGGATGTTGCCAAGTATCTTCTTTTTTTTACAATACAGGTAACTAGTCTTGGTTCAAACCAGTTGTCCAGGTTTGCCACCTTAAATTAGCTAGGCCTAGATTCTTTAATTGCAAAAAAGTCTTATTATTTTCAATGTTTATGTAGGCCTACATGCATAGGCATATGTGGGAAAAGCACAATTTCTCACTCCATTACCAGGCCTGTCTTTTGAACGACTCCTGGCATCTCTCACTTCTCCTATTTGAGCAGAAGGCAGACAGAGTCTGTGGACACAACACATCACTGCACACCACATGATGTGTGGTATATGACACTTTTTATAAAGGTCGTTAAGAAGACTAATTTGCAATCAATAATCAACGTAACTTATAAGTGAGCAAACAGTTTTCGAAATTCTGTCGACTGGTTTGCAGTTGTATATCTAGAGGTCCATCTATGTTATTATGTGGGCCCTATCCATTTTCACATTGAGGTGCCAGCTACTCTCCAATCTCCATTTACTTGGGCTGATCTGGGTTAGGGTGCATGGATAACCCAAAGAAATCAATGACTTGAAAAACATTGCAACAAGTTTTGTTAATCTTTTATATTTATGATTTGTTTCCTGTTCAGGAACGAATGGAGCGTTAGTTTTCCTCCATGCCGGAACTTACAGAGGAGAGTTCCTCGTAATTGACTCGACTGTCGCTCTGATTGGTGCTGCACCTGGCAATGTCGCCGAGTCCGTTATCCTCGAGCGAGAGTCGGAATCAACAGTTATGTTTGTGGAGGGTGCAAAGCAAGCGTACGCCGGCCACCTGACGTTGAAGTTTTCCCCCGACGTGACGTCCACAGTGCCGCATCATAAGCACTACTGTTTGGAAGTTGGGGAGAATTGTAGCCCAACGGTAGATCACTGCATTATTCGCAGCACTTCAGTTGGTAAGTAGTCTTCTCTGCATTTGGTGCTGGATTCTACTTCTTTTAGCTTTGATTCCCATTTGTTGATATCGCAGCGGCTATTGTAATTTTATATTATATTAAAATGCGTAGCTCCACACAGTTAGTAATAATGTGAGTTTATAAATTACGCATGCATTTCTCAGTAGGCCTACTCGACCATGCTTACACGGTACATTATAATGGGTACATGACTGTAATTTTCCGTCAATTATCATAAATTACAATTATTCGTAGTTGAGAAACCCCATGGGGATTTTCTTCTTTTTTTTTACATTGCACATGAATAGTGCAATACGTACGCCCTATCTAGACGTCTTTGGTAGGTTTTCAATTTATGTACGAGGATTTTTAGAGTTTATTGCTGCTTGCCTACAATAGAATATTACTTACAATCCTATATAGACTACAACAAGCCATTGAGGGCTACCATGCAGTATTCTTAAATTGGTTTTGTAATATAATAAAATTGTGTTTTCCAGTTGGAGCTGCTGTGTGTGTGAGTGGTGTTGGAGCAAATCCCGTGATAAAGCACTGTGATATAAGTGACTGCGAGAACGTTGGTCTTTATGTCACTGACTATGCTCAAGGAACGTATGAAGATAACGAGATAAGCCGAAATGCTTTAGCTGGAATATGGGTGAAGAACTTTGCCAACCCTATCATGCGCAGAAATCACATCCACCATGGTAGAGACGTAGGGATTTTCACCTTTGATAACGGACTGGTAAGCGAATAACATGACAATGAAACCTAGTTCTTGCTATAATGTTTGTTCAAGTGTAGTTCATCCATTTATTTATAAACTTCTGTAATTTTCATCTGCATTGCTATTCAAGTAGGCATACATATTCAGTGGAACGTTGATTATACGTTGGGTTGAGTGTAAAAATATATTAGTAAGAACAAATAACCTAAACATAACCAAAATTTCCTAATTTTTCATATTTACAATATGCACTGTGTGAAGTAGCTCATTTCTGCACTTAACAGCAAACGCATATGATTGATAATGTCGCTGCAGCTAGTTAAGTGGGGACTATGAGCAGGCCAGGCGGGCATGTTTACAAGACAAGTAATCGGCATTAGTCATTAACTCTACTTAGTCATTAAATGTTTTGTTTAAAACTAGCCTAACATATTTCTGTATTATTTCTACAGGGGTACTTTGAAGCTAATGACATTCATAATAACCGAATTGCTGGCTTTGAAGTGAAAGCTGGTGCAAACCCAACCGTCGTTCACTGCGAGATTCATCACGGACAAACTGGCGGGATCTACGTTCACGAGAACGGTCTCGGACAATTCATCGACAATAAGATCCATTCGAACAATTTCGCCGGCGTTTGGATCACATCCAATAGCAATCCTACGATTAGGCGCAACGAGATCTACAACGGGCACCAAGGTGGTGTCTATATCTTTGGAGAGGGAAGAGGACTTATTGAGCATAACAATATTTATGGTAAGCTAACATAGGCCTAACTTTATTTGTGTAGGAAATTCAAATGCTTAATTTGATAGACAACATGAAATGTGTACCGACATATTGAGTCCACCCTGACGACCTCGCTCCGTCAACCACCCATTTACGCAAGCTTATCGTCGCAGGTAATGCTCTGGCAGGCATCCAGATTCGCACCAACAGTGATCCGATTGTCCGCCACAACAAGATTCACCACGGCCAGCACGGTGGCATCTACGTCCACGAGAAGGGCCAGGGCCTGATCGAGGAGAACGAGGTGTACGCCAACACTCTGGCCGGCGTGTGGATAACCACCGGCAGCACGCCGGTACTACGCCGCAACCGCATCCACTCGGGCAAACAGGTCGGCGTCTACTTCTACGACAACGGCCACGGGAAGTTGGAGGACAACGACATCTTTAACCATCTGTATTCTGGCGTTCAAATCAGGCGAGTACACGTCCCATGTTACGAGCAGGGTAGTGGCCTGTGTAAATGTTCACATAAAACGCATGTTAGGCCTACTTAAAGAAGATCGGAACCTTAGATTACATATATGTAGCCATTGCAGTATTCGAATAGGTTGAATTTCTGAAAAGAATTGTATCACTATTTCTGACGTCGGGAGCGCTTGTTTTCGAGCTAGCTTGTTTAGACCGCCGGCTGGATTACACCCTTTGCTGATTCTTACTTATTAGGTTTCTCTTTCAAGTATTTAAGAAGCAGTTGCTCTTCAAATATGCCGGTAATTAATACTTCTTTAGCTGGAATCTGAATATTCCAAGAATGAAATCAATTCTATTATTTAGACGTGGAACTTGATTTTGATACCGGTACAGCAGTGAATGAATGGGAATTCTGTCTCAAATATACCATCATATTCATAATACATCATAATAACCTCATATCGCCTGCTATAGAGACCGTATTGCATATAGGCCTATGTCGCTGAGTGAACAACCCCTGAAGTCTAGCATTAATTAGCATTAACTTACAATGCTACTTCTTTATATTGTAGGCCTATATTGTATTGAATAATGTCAAACCTATCCAGTTAGGCTATACGGCCTATATAAAGTAGGAAGGAATTATAAATCACAGAATTGGGACTAACTTAATTTACATTGATAGGACCGGTAGCAACCCCATAATCCGAGGCAACAAGATATGGGGTGGACAGAACGGTGGAGTGTTGGTTTACAACGGAGGCCTCGGCTTGCTGGAGCAGAACGAGATATTCGACAACGCGATGGCGGGGGTGTGGATCAAGACTGACTCCAACCCCACTCTCAAGCGCAACAAGATATTCGACGGCAGGGACGGTGGAATTTGTATATTCAACGGCGGGAAAGGTAAGCTTGCTTTTTCACAAGTTTACCGTACTTACTTTACTAGTAGGTTGGCAAATAGAAAAAAAACTTCTTTATGAAATTGACACAGACCAAACGAAATTGATTTCGTCAAAAAGTAAAAACAAATAGCCTACTAGTTGCTTTTAACTTTAAAATTGCTTTAAATGAAAATAGCCTTGAATTAAAAATGTTATAAAAAGTTCAACTTCCAATCAGATATATTTGTCAACTGCAACAAGCAGTTGTAACATTTAACCTTAGGACCAGCTGGCTTCAAAATACATTATTGCTAGCCCGGCCCGAAAACGGGATTGGCAGTTGGCACACATGATGCAGCTCATCCATGGTTAAGAAGGTTGCAATTGCAACCATTGGTTGGTTACTGCAATTTTTGTTGTAATGTTGATTTTTTTACATTGCTTTTGTAATTTTACAGGCATTCTCGAGGAAAACGACATATTCCGCAACGCTCAGGCTGGTGTGCTAATCTCAACGCAAAGTCATCCAATCCTCAGGCGGAATCGGATATTTGACGGACTGGCCGCCGGAGTGGAAATTACCAACAATGCCACTGCCACTCTAGAATACAATCAAATATTTAACAATAGGTTTGGCGGATTGTGTCTAGCAAGTGGCGTTCAACCAATTACTAGGGGCAACAAGATCTTCAGCAATCAGGATGCCGTTGAGAAGGCGGTGGCAAATGGACAGTGTTTGTACAAGATATCAAGTTATACCTCGTTTCCAATGCACGACTTCTATCGCTGCCAGACTTGCAACACCACCGACCGTAACGCAATCTGTGTCAACTGCATCAAGACGTGTCATGCGGGCCATGACGTAGAATTCATTAGGCACGACAGGCAAGTACAGTCGTGTTGTTTTATCATTTCATTGGGGATTGGGATCAGCTGCGGATGCTAGGCAACGTTAGCGCGCTTGGTAAGATTTCGAACATCTAACAAAAGTAAACAACCATGGGACCTGACTTTGGAATTGTATTGTCGTCAAGCTGAAGCACTTGGAGGATTGTGATATTAGATTAGCATCTGCTTTTTTCTCTACTATTAGATTAGCATCAATAAAAGCTCAAATGTTATGATTTAAATGTCATACACAAGTGTACAGCATTCTTTATGAGTTAAAGAAGTACGTACAGTAGGTCTAGACTAATATGTGAACGTCAATTCTTGTTCAACACGTAGGGCTAGGCCCTAGCAAAGCTATAGCTTCCAGGCCTCATAACCAGATATGTATTATAGTTGCATAATTTAAGCTTATTTTTCTGGTGGAAATGTAAAAAAATAGGACTAACTTAGGCCTATTAATTGCAGCCACATGTATTTGGTTTTGTGCGGTTTACAAAAATAAATAGTTTCATATTTTATGAATGATAGCTTAACATAAAAGTTCTTTACTTTTGCACTTTCATTGATTTTCATCCTTAAAATTGATGTTTTTGAACTAATATTTGAGGATAACTCACCGTCCCTAACAGAATTTGAAAATGTTTTGGTGGCATCCCTGTACTATTTTTTTTTATTTATTTTTTATTTACTAAATGCAACCCTGTTGTCATCGCACATCACCCGCGCTTTCGCGCATATATGTGCGTTCTTACATTTACATTTAGGCCTATGTATATTCTTCTGTTACATTTTTGTTTTCATGGGCTGGATGCTCCACGGTGAGTGTGCAGTCCGTCCCTTGTGTTAATCCTCTGTTCTTGTTGTATTTATCTTCTTTCTGTTATTTCTTCTTATGTCTTTTTTTCCCAGCTTGTGTTGTCATCTATTTTGCTTGCCCTGTACTAGCATGAAATGGCAATATTTGTGTTGCAGGTTTTTCTGTGACTGTGGAGCCGGAACGTTGACAAATCAATGCCAACTCCAAGGAGAGCCGACGCAAGACACAGACACACTCTACGACTCTGCGGCCCCCATGGAGTCACATACCCTGATGGTGAACTAGTGCGCGTGCGTGTTTGGACCTGAATCTCGTTCGTTTTAATTCTTTTACTTTGATTCTAGGTAAAAGTCTTTGTACGTGTATTTCCATTTTTATATTTTTGAAAATGTGTAATCTACCTCTGAAGCAACTGGCTGACACTTGCGATTTTCTCTGAGGTAATACAACCTATGTTATTTAGATTATTTTATTGTTAAGTTTGTGGTCGTTCTGTGGATCGACCCATTTGATAAAAATGAGGATGGCTAAATAATTTGGTACAGAGAAGACTGAAATTCCCATATCTTTGGTACAAAATTGTGTCACAATTCAGACATGTGTTTTTTTTTATTGCTCTTCTTGGTAGGTAATCAAAATATAAAAGCGTGCTGTTCCTAATTTTCCATTTATACTTAGCCTACTATAATTTGCAATATTGGGTATTACATTTTTCATTTCTTTAACAGGCCTTAACTAAATCTTGTTCTTTGCTGACTACTCGTGTGATAACTAGGGATTTGGCAAAATTGGCAATAAAATGTTGCAAAACTACATGTGCAAAGGGATTTAGGTTTCAATGGTCTGTCTTAAGATATTATCTTTAAATATTATTGTAAAGTGCACCAAAACAGGAAATCGTCTACTTTTGGATGAAAAAGCAATTTACAGTAAAATACTTTTACCCATTTTTTCTACTTACATGGCAAAATCTCTTATATTATGGCAGGGTTGCCACCAAGTAATTTTTTAAATCCTCTGAAGATACCAAAAAAATCCTCAAAAATCCTCCAAAACACATTTATTCTACAATAACTTAGCATATTATAAAGTGTGAAAGAATAAAAAAAAATTATTAGGTTATGCCTTATGCCAGATGATCTTTAAGAATTTACCTTTCCATTATAATTTATATATAAATACTGTAAATAATAAATTTATTTATATATATATAAACAAGAAACAAGCGACGCAATCGAGTACAAATCTAAACAAACAGCCGTCTGCGTAATTTTCCACGAGTGAAAACCAGGCAAATAACAGCATAGACTCATAGGGAAGTCAGTCGTCACGTCACGGGCTCACGCTCACGGTTCTGCTTGTTACCAACGAGGCACAGGCAACGCGCTCTATCGTACACTAAAACAAACACACACGTTCTGCAAAGTTGACGATAGAGGACGCTACTTACTACTAGACCAATCACAACGCTTTACGTACCGCATTGGCTGTCTCCGACACAAGCTCCACCCTCTGCTTGCTAGTATAGGAAGACAACTTACAAAAACACAGTTGAAATCTCGATATTTGAACACGTGTTTTGAGACATGGTGTCTATGCGGCGGGTTCATGTGTAGATTGTCCAACTTCACTTTTTACGTTATTAAATCGTTCTTTATGGCGGAATTTTCAAATTATAGTAAATTTCACGGTTTTTACAATAATAGTAGAAAATCCGCCAATTTGACCGTTAATCCTCATATCCGCGAGGCACCCTACAAATCCGCAAAAGAGGATAAACTCCGCAAAAACGGCAACCCTGTATTATGGACATCCAGTAAGCAATATAGGCCTAATGCTCAAAATTCAATAAACTAACGATTGTTTTATTTATTCACAGTTTTTTTTTTAAGCGAGTTAGACTAGGCTACTACAATCTATTATAGTAGAGTTTATCTGGTTCTGAGTTACAATCTATTATAGTTTGGTCGCACGATCGAAATTTCTTGTGTCGTCAGTCATGTGCAGTCAAAGCGCAATTTCTGTTCTTCCCTCCTTGAAAATAGCATCTCTGAGAAAAAAACACACAAAGCATAATTTTAAATGCAATAAGTAGAATTATTAAAATTAAAAAATTGTTTTCTGGCATTCTAGTGATGATGATGATTTTTGTAAAATTATGATGGCTCAACATTTTTTAAAAAAGGGTATCATTGCATTAAGGTAGCATACTGAAAAAGTATAGCTACTGAAGTACTCTTCAAACAATGCTAACTTTAGATAACAAATATTCATCTTAAGACTTTTATTGGGTAATACGCACGTTTGGCAAGAACGATTGTTGTATCGATATAGATTTTGATCTGAAATTTTCAACAATCGGGTTTACAAAATAAGATTTATCTGCAGTAGGCCTATAAACATTGAATATTTTCAAACCTCCACTGTACATAGTGTGCATGGTATAGCCTGTATGGTACATGACATGTGAATGATTGTAGAAGGTTGAGAAAATATGATTGATAATCCACAAGTGACACAATTAGGATATGTTTGAGTAAGGACAGCCTTCTTTATGTATTACTATTTGCATAAACTGTATTTTGATGTGCTTATGAGAGTTGTATTCAAATTTGCACTACTAATACAGTACACTGTACTACACTGCAAAACAACAAACCAGAATTTAACTTGAAAGTCATAACCACAGCATTACAGAATTCAAACTTAGGTACTTTGTTATATTATGTAATGGAGGTTATTATCATTTATTATTCTATTTAAGTCTTATTGACTTTTGATGCAATATACGTTAATAGAGAGTTTGGGAGTTTGACTGTATTCCATTTATGATGAGTTCATCATATTTTAACAGTTTGTTTAATGTCCTCTAAAGACAGTAGCATGATGAGCTTTGTCCTACAAGCTCCTTATGTACTGTTTGTCTGAAGTTGAGAATATTTGGCCAATTCAATCTCAACATTGAGATAAACTAATTTGCATAGGCTGCGTTACCTAGTTAGTAGAATACCTACGTTCTGCTTCAGAGGTTTACACATTAACAGTTTTTAATAGAGAATACTGTCTGAGCGGGTGTGATTGAAAATCGTTTAGTTGTTGAAATGTACTGTATATATTGTATTTAAATACACATTTGTTTATATTAAATATATGTCATTCACAGTAATAGTAGGCCTACATATAATAAACTGCGCAACGTAAGGCGATTTAACTAAGACCATGTAACTACGTATAAATTTGATCCAGAAATAAATTTTTGTATATCTAAACGAATTAGGAGTGAATTCGAAGTGATGGTTATTGAATTTACATATTGAGACAATTATGTCTTAATGTCGAGAATGTGCTATGCAAATCATTGTGTTTATATAAAGCTTTATTCACTGTTATTTTTTTGTATTTCTCTTTTGGCCTGTGTAAAATTTGCTTCTAAAGCCAATAAAAATGGAATGCAATGTATATACCTGATACCATGATTATAGAATAATTGATTTTCTTGTTAAAAAGTTAAAGGCATCACTGCTTTAGGCTATGCACAGAAATCAGCTTAAACTGTATGTACCATACTAATACTACATGTTTTTATTCTCTTATGTTGTGTGTAATTTAGCATTGTAGGATGTTTTTCTTTTTTTACATTTTACAATGAACTGAAATACTAGTAGTACGTACTGGCTATTGCAGTAAAACTTCACCATTCATTTTCTCATACCATCAGTTGTTCGCTTTTACAGCAAGTGCGATTAGATAATGTTATTCCACACCATTAGTAATCTTGATGTTCTGTTGCAAGGGTTATGGTGGGACTTTACTGCAATAATGGCTGCCTTACAATATTGCTTTGTATAATATGTAGTATTTCAGTAGGCCTATAAAACTATGTAAATACCAATGTACTCTAACTGTGCTCTACTGGTCAGAAACTCTCCACGTACTAATACCTCTCTTACTATTGTAAATGTAGTGTTTTTGTTGAATTTTTTCCAATGGCTATTGCTATACAGGTACTATTATAATGTGTATATTTTTTAATGATAAGAACCTGAGTTTTTGTGTGAGGTTCATATAATTCTTTACCTGTTTCTTTAAGTTAAGATTTATATTTTGAGACTGTACGGACCATAAGCTGTATATCTGAACGTGTGCCAATAAGTAACTCGAGTCAAGTGAATCTCAAGCTACTCTCTACTTGTCTACTTGGAAGAGGACAGCAGCTGTACCAGGCGTGTTTATTTAGCTCTTATTTGGTTTCTAGTTTATTGATACATGTAGGAAATAAGAATCCATCCAATTTCCATGCAATGCAGAAATATTATGTCAGTCAGAACTTGAAACAAATGACTTGCATAGTTATCCCAGTGCCATAAGAAAATTGAGTGTTCATTATGACTTTCTACGTAAAAATGCATATATGAATAAAAGAAGTGTCATGCAACGTTTTGTTCAAACTGTGCTTCGATAGAATGAAATAAACAACCAAGACTTCTGAATATTTGTTTGAAATGTGCGATTAAAGACGGAACATTCACGGTAACTTCTGTGTGGTGAGTTAGTGGTACGTATGTCTGAAAAGAGAAAAACTACTCCCGGTAAAGTACACTTGTATGTTGAAACAAGTTTGTTTATTAGTATATAATTAATTAATTACCTTTAGGGGCCCAGTAACATTCTTCCATTTACTCTCCAAAACATTTTGAAAATTGTCATACTGTAAGTTATTGCTGAGCTTTACAAACTACTATTCAGCTGCGGTAGTGGTAGGTTATTTTGTTTGATACATTGTACATTTTGTGAATGAAACTGCCAGTAGTGTTGTCACATGACTCTGTAATGCCGCACTTGTGCTGTACACCTAATAATATATAAAAGTATATCATGACGGCAGTCGATAAATTGATTTGTGTTGTACTATCATCTCCTGATTCTTGTTCCTTAGATAGCAAGATAACATGGGGGGGGGGCTATTACTGAAATCTGCCACTGTCTAAAAAGACTCCCTGTCCTGTTTTTAGGCTAGATGAATTGCAGCAACGTTCTAGAATTCATCTCCCAAGTAATTTTGGATTACCTGTCGTGACGTCAGGGCTGCGTACCAACTTTGACTGCGTTCACTGTGGCTGTGACTGTTGGTGGGGGTAACCCAGTCAACGCAGTGAACGCAGCAGCTGGTACGGGCTGCAGTCACAGTCACAGCGAAAGCAGACAACAGCAGAAATTGTCATTCATAAAAGCAACATTTGCCATCTGCTAATTAACCTTACAACATTACATCCATAATTTAACCCTTATGGGACTTCTAAGTTGAGATTATATGGTGTTGTGATGTCACTTACTACTTAAACCATATAATATTGTCTATAAATTCATGATTTGCGGTAAAATTATTAGCCACGCCCCCCTTGACTGCGATAGCTGGATCTTTTCGGCCCAGTCATCGCAGTGACTGGAGGGGTAACTGCGAGGTAAACTGGTACGCAAAAAGCAGTGACTGCAGCTTGACTGCGAGTCAAGTTGGTACGGATCTCAGTCACTGCAGTCATAGTTGGTACGCAGCCCTGGATGTATTGGATAACACAACATAAAAGTGACACTAATGGAGGGAAATTTGCATTTGGAGGTTACCTACATTCGTAGGAAGGCGTTATTTCTTTGTCAAGAATCATTGTCTACTAATTCCGTATCTGGCAAGTACCTCTTCAATTATAATATATTGGTTTGCTATACAAGCGATCAAGACATATAACAATCAGTTACAAGGTAATCTGAGAATCTCGGTTAAAAAAGGTTGAGTTGGGTGAGAGTGGGATTGATTCTCGAACATGTACACACTAGTATGAATATTGGAACACTTTGATTACTGTTAGCTGAGTGGGATTAGTAATCAGATGAATCCTGGAACGCAGCTATAGTCTCTGTTGGCGACCTACCAACTGTACCTTTCCCAAACTGGAACATGACTAAATAGTAAATATCATTTAGTTGTACTCCAGTTTCAATGACTACATATATTGACTTGATAGACAAATATCGCAGAAGGATCAATCCATTTTGAACGTTTTTAGAGGCTTTGCCATATTATTATTAGTTACCTCTTCATAAAGTTTTTTTTTATACACAGATGGAAAAATGCACTGTCATGTAAGCAATAGGTCAGATGCAAACTACAATGAACAACCCGTTAAAAACTTATAAGTATTGTTTTTATTTGATCTCAGCGTAGCTTGAAAGGTCTGGTGACAACGTCTTGAACTTCTTGTTGGTGTAACTGTCCTATTCCAACAGCTGGTGCTGCCCCTGGTGTGCGGCCCACGTATCGTAACTGCAAACAGACATTAATTCAGAATCAAAAACATTGGCTACTTAGGGTTATCCCTTACTTTTCACTAATGGTGTTTTTCACTGTTACACACTGGCTGCACTATACGTTGTGTGTTCTCTAAAACATCACAGAGTCACCACGACTGAGTGGAGTGGACTAGTGGAACATAGCTTTAAAATGAAATCAGTTTGCTCTAAAACAACTGTTCCAAATAGGTACCCGGTACTTCAAATGCACAAGATAATCAATATTATCATTTGATATTCAGTAAAATTTTGATAAACAATAATAAAAATATCATCGAATGGGTTGTTTGTTTTTCAAAAAAAGCATGTACTCTATTTACATTGTTTAGTACAGAGATATAAAATCCAACAGCTTACGTGGATGGTGAAAGTTGCCGTTTTATCAGTACTTAGTAATTTTAGTGTGGTACAGGGTATTGGCTTTAGGATCTATGAGCAAAAATAAGTATAGTATAGCAGGTAATACTAAAAATACCCACTTAATATAGCCCTTGCTTGATACAGCCCACAAACTTGCTATAATCATAAAGTTATCTCGGAATAATCTTACCCGGCGTCCAACAAGATTCTCAAAACGAGGTTTAACGAAGGTCCAAGCGCCCATGTTTTGATGTTCCTCTTGACTCCAGATGAACACTGGAAATTAAAGCAACGTGAAATTAAAACGTTATATTTCATAGATGAAGCAGCTGAACAACCACCAACTGCATCAGTGAGTGACAATAAAAATAGTACACACAGTAGTAGAGCATCATTTCATCAATCGAGTTTTATTGTACTGAATTAAAAATACATCCGTGGTGTTCAACTTTTGAACAGAAGATCTCAAAAAAAAACTTGGATAACATTTTTCTTGTGCTGACAGCCTAGGTTAGGAACCACACTGCCGCCCTGTATTATTTCTCTGTGCGGCCGCCAAGAAAGTCGCTGCTTTAATTTATAAATGTTCAAAACGTCCAATCCTTAGATGCCTGTGCCACTCATGACCTCACAACATGAAAGCTACATGGCGTGAAAGCTACAACTGTGGTAGTTAGCTCTCTGGTTAGTACCGCCATGCGAATAGGCCTAAAGCCAAACATTGATCGTAAGAACTGCTCATTAATCTTAATTCTTCTCGTTTTGTGTATTCGTATACATACCCTTAGCATTCTTGTACTTGGCAATCTCTTGCTGAAGACTTTGCGTTGGGAATGGTGACAATTCTTCCAGTCGTATAATTGCAACATCGTTTATTCCTTCAACTTGGCGGTGCCTGTCAAGTGCATAATAGTGTTTTCCGCTAACAAATATAATTTTCTGCACTCGGTGTGGTTCTGTTATTTGATCACCTGCAGAAAATTTTAAAAGTTCAATAATGTGTAAAATATTATGTATCCTCAACCTATGAGTAAAATCAGGTAGGCCTATACCATTGGAAATTACTCATATATTACTATAGGCTATACTCTATTAAATTAATACATTCAGGTCACAAAATTATTAATATTAATTAAGTTGTCAGGGGTGAATTTTATCAAATGCACCATAATGTGCAGTAATTTTAATGTATGACCCAATGACATTATTTATTACCTATGACGGGAGTAAATGTAGTTTGAGGACCCATCTCTGCCAAAGACGAGGCAGCATCATTAAGTCTTAATAGCGTCTTAGGCCCAACAATGATCAGAGGCTTCCTGAAGTTCCGAATCATCTAGAACAAAAACATTACAGTAAACCTAGTTTCATTTCATTTCATTTATTATTCATTCATACATTGTGTACATACAACTGATTTTGTCACATATATTACATTACATTCATATAAAATAATCGTCAATGTCTATTAAAATCATATTTAAATTAAATTAAATTAAAACATGAGATTAAACATTACTAACAGAAATTTGTCAGTCCAAAAAATCAGCCACCTTATATAAGACTAGATTGATCAAATCGTTCAAATAGGTATTCATTGAAGTAAATATACTCGTCAATGTGGTCCTATTCTAATTCTTCTCCCCCCCCAGTCAAGTGGTCGGCTACTGGCTACTGGTGGTGGCTACTGGTTTGAAATAAAGAAATAAAAAACCCTGGTTGGAATCGAACCCAGGTCTCCCATTTGCCTTGACCCCTAGACCGCCAGGACTGGCAATTTAATGTCTGAACATAGACATGGATTGTTATAACTTATAATACGCAATATGCGGTGGTCTAGGGGTTAAGGCGTCCACCCGGCAAGTGACAGACCTGGGTTCGATCCTCAATCAGGGTTGGTTTCTGCCGTTAACCCCCTCCCCAACTGGTTTTGTGAATTGTACATTGTAGACCAAGCGTTACTTTTAATTTTTTTTCATATGTACGTGTATGGTACGGGAAGTATCGACATCTTTAAACTTGCCTTCGATAAAAGAACAACTGTATTTATCTTCCACACTGTTCAAGATAGGTTTCAGAAATAATACATTGTGCAAGTTTTTATTATTTTTTTGTTATAGGTACTATTTCAAACAAAATAAATTTGTTTGGTGTCCCAAATGAAAATCTCCCGTGTACCCAGACTTTGAAAACCGCTGGCTAAAATAAATGAAGGCAAGTTCCTCACCTGTCTGCGCAAGAGATGGAAGTATTGCGCCGGAGTGGTCGGGTTGGCAACGTGAATGTTGACATCTTCGCCGTCGGGAGATGATTCGCTGGAGTCGCTGAGTTGCAGAAACCGTTCGAGGCGACAAGAGCTGTGTTCGGGCCCAGCACCATCGTACCCATGAGGAAGCAGCATCACTAGGCCACTGCAAGTCATCCACTTGGCTGTGAAGCAGACGAGACAGGTGTGATCACTTGACAGTCTAGTAGCCGCATGCACACATGTCCAGTTAATTTAGCTCACATTTGGTAGATGTATAAAATATTCTGCTACGTATGTTCTGAGCGATTCAAAAAAGAGCTGGGGGTGCTGAAACGCATTATTCCAGGCATAGCAGTTAAGTGACTAAAATTGATCCAGCTTAAGTGGAACAAGACAGACAGTAGTGTTGTATGGGAGTCTAGTGAGGGTGCCTGTGTGATGCCAGAATAAGCCCCGTTTCCCTCTACGATGCACGGTTTAGCTGTAAAATGCAATTAAAAATGAATCCCAAGGCAGCTACCTAGTGTTGTATGGTAGTCTAGTGAGGGTGTCTGTGTGATGCCAGAATAAGCCCAGTTTCCCTCTACGACGCACGGTTTAGCTGTAAAATGCAATTAAAAATTTATGCCAAGGCAGCCACTATGGTTGTATGGGAGTCTAGAGAGGGTGCCTGTGTGATGCCAGAAAAGCCCCGTTTCCCTCTACGACGCACGGTTTAGCTGTAAAATGCAATTAAAAATTGATCCCAAGGCAGCCACTAGTGTTGTATCGGAGTCTAGTGAGGGTGCCTGTGTGATGCCAGAATAAGCCCCGATTCCCTCTATGACGCACGGTTTAGCTGTAAAATGCAATTAAAAATCGATCCCAAGGCATGCCACTAGTGTTGTATGGGACTCTAGTGAGGGTGCCTCTGTGATGCCAGAATAAAACCCGTTTCCCTCTACGTTGCACGGTTTAGTTATAAAATACAATTAAAAATGGATCCGAAGGCAGCTTCTAGTTTTGAATGGGAGTCTCTCTATAGTGAGGGTGTCTGTGTGATGCCAGAATAAGCCCCGTTTCCCTCTACGACAGGGGCGGACTGGGATAAAAAGGCCCGTGATGCTGGGTGTCAGGGAAGGCCGCATGAGGTGGCGTGGCACAGCTGGGGTCTGGGGCAAAGCCCCAGCTGCCGGAGGCAAATACGCCGAAGGCGCAAAATATTGGTTGGGGTTGCATTTAATTTTATGGCTTAAAATACGATTTTAGGGCGTAATTAACAGAGGCCACCCTACCAGTAGCAAAATAATTTCCATTATATTCAATTAATTACATTGAATATTAATTACAATAAATATTACAATAAATTCAATTATAATTTCAAAATAATACTTATAGAGTGGGGTTAAGAAATTTTTAGCAATATACAGAGAAGTATTTACATCGTAGGATCTTTCTGGTAGCAGCCCGGGGGCTCGGACTGCCAAAGGGCCCGGATTTGCCCAGGGGCCCGGGATGCGATCGCATCCCGGCATCCCTAGCCAGTCTGCACCTGTCTCTTGTTATAGTAGTAGCTCAATGCAACATCCAATTGGAAAAATCATAAATGGGTTAACACATTCCTTGACAGAAAAACAGCTTTCAGTTTAACATCTAATGCATTATAACAAAGTTACCTTCGCCACTTGTAATGTATGTGTCAATTTGTATCTGAGCACCATTGAAGAAGTCTCCGAACTGCGCCTCCCAGACGATGAGATTGTTTGGACTCTCGATGCTCATTCCATACTCAAAACCAAGAACTGCCTCTTCAGACAATATACTGTTTGCCACCTGGAGGAAAACCATTGTATTATTATTTTATTACATTACTTTATGTACTAATCTACAGGTGAGTCACATTCTATGAAAGAATAAAATGTAAATAAAGGAATTAAATCATGTTAGGTAGACAAGTCATGTTACTCTTGTAGCCTATTCAGTATTCACTGTATAGCAACACAGAAAATATGATGTAATCAAACACATTATTTTATGTTATTAGGGCTTTTAATGAATAATAAAAATACATAGTACAATAATTCAAACAATAAGGAGAACCAATAAAAATGTTTTAAATCAATTATTTGTTATTTACTATTCGATATTGATTTATTGTTGCTCGATATGTATTAAACGGTGATAATACTTCTTGTTGCTTCATGTCTCAATGCAATTTTGGAAAATGAGGCTGCACTCCCGGAATATGATAAAATAACACAAAACTATAACAAGTTTTTTTTCCTGATAGGGAGTGAGCTCTACTTTTTTTTAAAAGTGATTGGTGAATGGTGATATTGATTGCAAATAAAGTTACATTCTAATAATTTGTCAATTTCAACACTTGATACACAATTAATTAGCGTAGGTACCTCTAATTTCCCAATCTGTGCTTCGTTCAGACTGTTGAGAGGAATGTAGATGTTGTTTGTTTTCTGATCGACTAGCATCACGTGGCGATGAGAGAACGTTCCTCTCCCAACATCTTGGCCACTTAGACGGACATTGTAACCTAGTAAAAATAAGCACAACCTGGATGACATGAGAAGAAAGGGAACGGAAACGGAAAGGCTTCTCTGGAAATACTTCAACCTAAAATGAGGATGACACGAGAGAGTACGGTGGGTGATAGCTATAAAGAGACATGAATATATGAGGAATGTGACAGAAGATACTATCGGAGGCAACAAATGTTTGTGACGATTATTCAGTTATGACAAGCACCTTTTTATCCACTAAACACAAAATGGTTTGTAAAAAATTACCCATTTGTGTCTTACTAATTATAAAACTGCTGATGCCCTTGAACAGAACGAACTAGTATTAGTCACTCCACTTGAAATATGTCAGACGAAATGTTACCTTGATAAAGTAATGATCCAAAAGCTAATGCTTCTGCAGTGGCCCAGTCAATAGACGAACCATCCGCTAGTTTTCTCAACCGTCCACTAACGTACATTTTCAGCAGATGAGGGTGAATATTCTGAAAATAAAGTAATGTAGTCATTAGAATAAGAGATTACAGGCCAGAAAAAACAAAATAGAGGTTCATAAACAAAACAAAATGTGGTTCAGGGCAGAACAGCAGGGTATTGTTTATAGCACAGTGGTAAAAAGCCTTGACAGCTGGGGAAGGAAGTTAGATTTAAGTACAAGAGGTAGCAGGCTGGAATGGAATAGAAATGTATGTTTGGACCTGGATTTTGCTTTGGTTGAATGTAGGAAGGAATCAGAACAACCCGCTGAAATGAAGAGTGATAAAAAGCATCTCTTTCAACCCCTTTCTTGCCTAAGCGCCTTTATAACAACTCCTCTTTTTGTTTTCTAAACCTACAATAAAACAATTCAGCACAGACAGGTTTATCAATACCGGTACAATACAAAAAATAATAATATATAAATGAAAACTTACAAAGCTCTCTGGAAATGCAACCGACTGTTTACCAATGGTTTGAAGTAATTGTGCATCAACCCCCGTGTCCCAAGTGGTGATCGCAGCCGGAGCCTGGCTGAAGCCGGCCCACTGCTTTTGGAAGTACGATTTCTGCAAGAACGTCCAAATGTGTGTGAAGATCACGCACAGAAATATTCAGAATAAATAATAAAAACATAACAATATCCAACCAATAATTAATAACTTAAACAAAAAATGTATTAGAACTAGGTACCAAAAACCTGCATGGTTATGATAACATCTAATCAATCAATAGATAGCACAGTACCTGAAGTTTGTCTATAAACTCGATGTTATTGAAAGTTGACAAATCTCAGTCTAAATCTTTAACAGACTACCATTACTACATCTTCCTTCCTTCTTTCTTTATAAATTCTAGCTCTATGACAATGTTTATAAAAAAGCTGCCGTACCTCGGGGACGTAATCATCAACAGATTTCCAAGCCTTATCCAGCCAATTAGAATGTTTTGAGATGATATTTGTCACGTCTGTTGTTGTCAATAAACCTTCTTCAATCAGGGCATTAGCGTACATGTCTGGAACAGTTCTGGAAAACAAAACCCAAGTATAATGCATAACAAAGATTAAAACTTAAAGGGTAGGCAAAATGTTAATATTTCAATAAATATAGATATTTTCATGTTCCGGTAAGTTTCGGATAACTGATAAATCATGTTAAATCGAATCCACGGCCTTACCTGCGAGAATTAATGATATCGTACAGAGCAGGATTAGTGAAGGTGGGGTCATCTAATTCGTTGTGACCCCACTGTCTGAAGCAATTTAAATCCACAAATACTTCTTTGCGGAATTTTCTTTGGTATTCAAATGCCAGCCGGGTAGCTTTTATTATTTCCTAGAACAAAACATGTTTCATTATACCTTGCCTAGCATATTACCTTGTACTATTTCTTCATTTAATCTCTTGTGTCATAAGCAAATTACTCCTTAGGAGAATTCCAAGACAATCATGACCATTTCTAAACTTAAATTCACGGTGCTCTCAACTTGATCTTTGCTATCCTGTGGTTTGTGTTGTATTGTATTGTTTGCTTTGTTGTTATTGGTATTGTGTTGCACATATTTGATTATAAAATTAAATTAACAACTATTTTCCACCTTGAGAAGCAGAGCGGCAAACAGCCGCATCAAGCTACTAAACTGCGGGGATGGACCGTTTATTGGCGTAACTAGTATTGTGTTTAATTTTACACCTGCCAATCCCCTGATCTTAGCATCCCTTTGTGTTCACAATGTCGGACTTAACATTTGTCTACCGTACGTGCTCAAACTTATTAGTTTGGTTATTCATCCCTTCCAAACGGCACCAGGTAGTGGCATTTCGACACACAAGAGCACTCACCTCTCGTGACAACTCCATGGCTTTCAGAGCGCCATTTACCGCTCTCTATAATACTAGAAATAGTTAACTTATTACTGAAGATAAGATTGCCAAGGTATAACTCTCACCTCGGGACAGTCTCCGTTGACGTGCACCACTGGGGCCGAGATCATCTTAGCCAGGTCCGAGCAGTATCTCGTTGAGCGCCCTCTGATTCCCGGTGTTGTGAAGCCCACTTGGTTGTTGATGATCAGATGGAGAGACCCGCCCACTTGGAAGTGAGGGGCTGTCGTGAGGGCGAGGGTCTCCTGATTCACACCCTGGCCTGCAAACGCTGCGTCGCCGTGAACCTGAGTTGGTTCGTTCATTTCAATTAATGCATGGCAATAAGGTGACCTTACTCTTAAGGTAACAAACTGGGACAAACTTTAGTCCGCACAAACCAGAGTCTGGGGCGATGCCCCAACCGCCGGAGGGGAAATTTTTTCAAGGTATATATGCATCAAATGCCCCAAAAAAAGCTTCCTGACATGATTCATGAAAATAATTTTAAAGGCATATGGGTTAGGCAGAGTAGAGTATTCATGCAAGTGCGGGCAATCATTATCAATGAAAATATATTTAATTTGTATAGAGTATAGTTGTATAATTTGACACTAATTGACAGAATACCGGGACATTTCTTTCCTCAAATTACAAACCGGTACAAGTACGTTATTTTCAAGAGTCTCTCGGGAAACCCGTACTAGTGTTCGGAAAACGGCACTGTACCGGTCAAACTGATACGTCTGGTCACCTTACATAGCAATTTTATTGCCATGAAAAATAGTAGGCTAAATAAGTATCTTTCACTACGTAGCAACTTGCCTGCAAATTGAGAACTTTGTCGCTGCATCTCGAGGTGTCGTCAGCAGAATAGTCCCCATCTTGTAGCGACTGTTGTCGGCCTCGGGTCTTGCCCATAGAGACTGGGTTCACTGCCTGGAACACATTCACAGAAATAAGTTATGGTACTGGCAAGTGGGGGTGAAGTTGAACATTGGGAACAGGGTGAAGTTGAATAGTGGGGTGAAGTTGAACAATTACAATTTTGCAAACCATTGTCACTCAATTGGTAATTGTTTAATTGAATGAAAGAAAATGTATTTTAATGGAAGACATCAAGTAACAAACTGAAATATATACGCATTACGCAGACAGCCATTGGGTTTTCAAACCCAATGACACAGCTGATTATTTGTAATAGAAATAAGATTTTCATATGGAAGCGTAGCAAACTTTACATTTGAGTAGGTATGTGAAGACATAATTGACAAAATAAAATATAAACAAAACTCCCGTATACAAAAACATGCATAATACCTCTAAATGTGATGGGTTGTAAAGCATGGTGAGATGGAGCAACTTCCCATTAATATCCAAATCAACAGAGGATGCTGAAAGAAGACAATCAGAAAACAATTAAATATATGTGGCCAAATATCGTTCATATATACAGTATGCACATGATCTTTCATTTACACATTTTGCGAATGTGATTGAGAAGTTAGCATACCTGGACAGGGTAAATTCAATAATTTGAAAATAATGGCACTTTAACTCAAAAAGGTTCGCCATCCGTGATCTATGTGGTACTACTTAGAAATGGTACTTACTAAAATGGCTCATAATGTCTCCAGAAGCCTTCACCTCATCAGAAAACTCTCTATACCCCTTCAGTTTTCTAAAAAGCATTTCTGGAGGAAAGTTAAACATCCCAGTGAGGAGGTTGAGACGACCTCGATGCGCCATGCCGCAGACAATCTGATCCAGACCAGCTGTGAATCACGAAAAATATGTTGTAAACAAAAATTATATTGTATTGAATATTTTAAAACAATCTAATCATAGAAATCTGATTTTAATAAATGTAGGCCATAGTAAGACTAAATGCAAAAAGGGTTGGGCCACAAATTTACCTTCAGGTGCAGAATTTAGAAGTTCCATGTAAAATCCCATCATACCCTCGGCCCCTTCACCGCCATATCGCTTCAATGTTACAAATTTGGTTGCAAGGAAATTATCAAAAGCTTGCGACTTGAGCATTTCTGTGGCCAGTTTTATTCGTGTCTCATTGTCAATCTTGTCTGAAGAAAGTTGCTCCATTCGTTGAGCAAACCATTCTTGTTCCTCGACCGCCTACAAATACATCAATCAATCACTCAATCAGTTCTGCCTATAATAATCACAATTTAAAATAATTAAATTTGAAGTACCTTTTACAAGAAACTAATGAATAACAATGACTAATCAAGGAGTAAAGGTCTACAAACAACTGTCTACACAACTATTATTGTGTAAAGAGGTGAATGTGATACATTACTGCTACAATACATTACTGTGTGTAGAGTAGATTAGTGCTATTTCACACTCTCTCTTTGGAGAAGCTATTTCTGTCCCATGTACAAGATCAATGTGAAATGAAGATTAGTTATTTATTTATGAATGTATTTCTACAATAAAAGAGGAGACTTTCTTCAAAAATGTTATTTACATGGTAAGATGGTTATTAATATTATTGTAAATATCATTATGATTAATTTAATTTAAAGTCGATCGATGAAGTGAACTACCCATTCAATACAACAACTAAACTATTCAAATTAAATGGACATGAAAAAATACTTTTTTTTATTCTAAATTATGAATTTCAAGAATTATTACATGTGAGTAGCATTTAATACTGAACTTCTTGAAATTATATTTTTTTTTATTAATAAAGTATATTTATAGTTTCTAATTTGAGTAGATTTGACGTAAAATTGACACACCAACGCGAATATCTCGAAAACGGATCGCGTTCGATCATCTTTTTCAAACGTATTCATGTTAGTCATGAAGTTATCTACATTTAGGATGAAAATTTGTTACAATATATTACTTTTTGAAGGTGCTACGCAAAGTTATACGATTGAAAGTGTAGGTTTTTGTTCAGTTACAATGTATAACATAGGGAATTCCAACGCATTTCAACACTCAATAAATAAAAAACTAATAGCGGTAGGTGCATATTTTTTTCTACAATATTCACAAGCTTAATCTCAACTTGCAGTACATACAATTTGAATGATTTATATTACATGTGCAGTTATCATCGATCGACTTTAAGTCGTGATGTATGTTGACTAGTTATTTGTATTATTAACACCCTGTTAAAATGTATTATTATATTATAGAACTTAATTTTAGTAATGACGATGTCCATATATGTATAATACATATCAACGGAATAATAAAAATGAAAAAATGAAAATGAAAAAATGGTGGAAATATGAAAAAAAAAAAAAAAAAAGGCAAGACCCTAGCACAGACGAGGCTGATATAAGGAACAGTGAACTAAAGAGACAAACAACAACTAAGGAAATACTTGGTGAGGAGAAGCTTGAAGATGATATAGAAGGGATACAACTAAGATGGTTGAGAGAGAGAGAAAAACAGATAGAATGCCAAGACAAAAACGTAGGTATATGAGCAAGACAAATAAAAGCAAAGCAGTACTGATCTATGAGATTAAACAATTCTGAACAAAGATCCAAAGCAGTTTAATCCTACTGTTTTAGATGTACCAGCTTCAAATAGTAAAACAAAAATACGTAGCTGCAAATTTGTATTTGCCGAGTTCATGACCACACTGGCAAACTAACATAAAATATGTCACAACTTGCCTCAAGGTAAAGAAACTCAGCGCTCATGGTGCCACTGTAGGACTTGTTAAGAAACTCCAAAGCATCTGTGAGGGATCCTTCAGATGCAGGCGAGGAGAGAACACCAGTAAAATTAAATCTGTCGTTTTCACTAATACCGTATAGTTTGGGATCCAGTTCGGGCACATCACTGTAACACAACAAAATATTATTTTATCAAGGTGTGCAGGAGATTTGTTTTAACGAGAGAACAAATTTCAAATCACTAGAACGCTACAATGCCTTGGATAGGGAATTTGTAATTAAAACCAATTAGTGATTACTGATTAGTGATTAGGCTACTGTCTTAGCTTATGAAAATGTGTCACTCCGCTTACATTACTCTTACTCATTAAATTGATCAAACCTCTATAAATTGACATAAAATAACGTGGAAAACCACTTTGTAAACGACTCGACCCTCTGTGTAAACGTAGCTATTATGTATAACTATTGTACCATATGCATAGCCACTAATTGTATTAATACCAACCTAATTGGAGTGATAGCCACTGGATTAATGTTTGCCTTCTTATGAGCATGTTGTCGGTACGCCGTCACAAAGCGCCAAAAATTGCTTTGGTTTATTCTTGATTCCAAAGCTGCATCAGGTACTGTAAACAGATATTACTTAAAGGAACTTATTAGTTTTCAGAACTTATCAGTTATTAAGTTGACTTAGCCCGAAGAGAATGTTCACTTGTACTTAAGTACTGAAATACCAAACATAAAAAGTATAAAGCCCCATTGATATCAATCAAAAACACCTATCAACATCAGAAACTATTAAACCTACACCATGAAAATGTCATGTGCTACAGTGACATGTAGCATAATTAATAATCAATTGAACTCTTTAAAAATCTAATAAATGAGAAGACAAATGTGGAAGTAATAGGTAACATGGCAAAGGTAACTAGGCAAAGAATAATACATTCGAAGCAGGTAAAGACTCGCTTTTTTTCGATGTAAAAATGGTTCTCGACATTGGATTCGAAATTGCCGCTTAATTTGTACCACAGGGTTGCCATCGTTCACAACAAAAACTAAATTTGTTGCTTTATTTCTCCCTATGAAATAATTACTGTGATGTAATGATTATATAAACTGAACATTTAAAAATATAGCCTTCATTAGTAAGGACCATCAATAATTAACTTTGTCTGTATAATAATAATCATTTGTATTTGACAACGGGCAAGGAAGACGCAGGAGTGCCAACATAATATTATATCCTTACTTTGTATTTCACAAGAAGCAATTTCGGATTAGATCAATTTTATATTAGGATTGGAGGCCTATGTGTCCAGATTATACATGCATTATTAATTTTCATATGCAAGTCTACTAGCAAATCTTCTCGAACGTGAAAAACATTTGTGTGATTCATTTCATACCTGTAAACTGCTGTGCTTGAGGTGGGCGGTACCCGTAAACACCTGTTTCGCTGTGATAAAGTCGTTCTTGTTGCACGTTCCCTTTAATAACACGTGCACGACCACGTTGAGATAGGCCTAACTTATTACAATTCACTCGGAAGTAGTCGTGTGTGTGTGTTGTGATAGGCCTATGCGAAGATGAAACACTTGCTGTTCTCGGCAGGAACTTTAATAACCTCACTCTTTCACTAGGTCGACTGTTTCCAGGAATATTTAGACATAAGTCACACTTCCTAGCACACAAGCGCAACATTGCTAATATTCAGTTATTTGCTATTATAACTAAAATAAATAAACCTCTTGTCCACCTTACGTTAAGTTCAATTAGTATTAGTGATGATAAAAACGAATATCGCGTGCTCCATTCAAGGACACGTGACTGCCTAATTTTTTTTATCAAAAGCATCAGCCTACGTCTTACTACCGATGACGAAAACATCAATCGCTATTTACGTTGCAAAATTATGTTTTAGAAATTTTGTTTTGACATAGGAACAGAGAACTTGTGGGTTGTCATCCCTTTTCGAAATCGGAATGTCAATATAACCTGCCTGTTTGACTATGGGGCCGATTATGTACCGTATAATGCATTTTACAAAACAGTATTTGAAATGTTCCTCTTGCTTTTGGTTCAAGGCCATTCCAATAATTCTAACTGAATTCAAGTAGGTCGAATCTGTTGATGCCATCCATTAGTGGTCCAATGTCATACATATCACAACAATATGCTATATAGACTACATTTACCACGCGAGCCGAGCTCGAGCTCATAAGCTCGAGCTGGACATTATGCGAACTGAATTTGCCTGATAAACATCTAAGCTCGAACCCAACTCAGCTCGGTGAAGAAGCCGAGCCAGCACGCTCCGTGCGATCTTAAATTGCGTGATAAACACATGCGGACCGAACTGTGTACATACGTACGTTTAGCAAGCGGTTAACCACGCCTTCTTTTTCAGCACGAACCAGACCTGTAGTATTTAGTACGATCTCAAAGTCCGTGGTAAACGAATACCGAGCTATTGAGCTCGAGCTTACGAGCACGAGCTGGGCTCGCGTGGTAAACGTAGTCAATGTCCCCCACTGACAACCAGTAACCAAGTGGGTGGCAAAATTGTATTTATTTAATACGCTCATTGTTGTAACTTGTAGAAATCTGCACAATCCGAGCATCTTAAAAGAAAGGAATATAATTAATTCTATCAATTTCAGATGAGGTTTGGTAGGACAGATATGAACAGGTGGTTTTCTAATTAAACAGCGGGAAAGGGAAAAACCTCAGAATAACCTGATCATTTTTATTCTAAATTTTGAGTATACTCCCTCTTTTATGAATTGCTGGATGTCACTAGCTTCACTAATCTATCATAGTATAGCACATGCTCCAATAATATCATCAACCCTTTGTAACAGATCTGATTCTACACTATTTGTCAAGAAACCAAAAACTTGTCCTTTTCATTCAATTCTGGCTGTCAGTTTTATCTTATTTTAGAAGGAGCATACACAGGATACACACGCATAGGACCTAGAGTTATTTTTATTTTATAAATATAATGTAGGTAGGTCAACGTTATGAAATAAAATAATTTTATTTTTAGATGTATTTTTCTGATACGCCTACATTTTTCTGTATGCATAAAAAAGTATTATACAAAACTATAGTATGCCATCCCTACCAGCAATTACAGTTATTTTATCATCTGCATATTAAGCCCTACAATCAAATTAAGACATATTAACCAATTATCCCAAACATTAACATTAATAAACACAAACCAAAATATGTTAAGTTGCTCAACTGCGAGTAGTCCAGTGTGTCAGAGTGCCTGCCCAGCAAGTGGGAGACCACGATATAATTCTCAGTCAGGTGTAGGCCTAAATTTGTTTTAATTTATTTTTTTATGAGAAAACCAAATAACTTTAGGGAATAGACAGGACAGACCAAGGACAGACATTTCCCTTTTGAGTTTTGACTACTGGTCAATTTACAGGCTAATTGTAGCAGTATCATGCACTATTTTGTTATTTGAATTTGCAATTAATTTTGCAATTACCATAGAAATCAGTAATTGATTACTGTGCATTTCTTACTTTTCTGATCATTTATGGATTTTGAGCAAAGATTACTGAGTGGGGAAGATGTTTTATCGCCGTGTTAAAATATCTGCGCGAGTTTTAGCAAAAAATTTTAAGTCTCACCACTAGTTCCAATTCTGACCGCAAGGAGCGCTAGCCCTGCACGTTTGACCAAGGTCAACTAAATCCCCTGGCGGCTACTAGCGATCTAGTAGACCTTGCGTTTGACTTCGTTACCGTTAAACAAGGTCTACTAGATCGCTAGTACGTGCCAGGGGATTCAGTGGACCTTGAGTTTTAAACTTTTGGAAGAGCGACTCTTGCGGTGAGAATTCGAACTACACGTCGGACTTAGAAAATTTCGCTCAGACACGCGCAAACGAATTCCCATATGGATTAACTATCTTCCCCACTCAGTAATCTTTGTTTTGAGGTAGGCTACATTGTTTTTGATTTTTTGTTTTGGTCAAGTAGGTACTTTCCGCTTGTCAACATGATAAGCTTGAAACACTACTTTAAAGATTTACCAAAGAAATCAGTAATTACTGAACACTTCTTATTTTTCTGATCGTTCGTGGATTTCGATGCAACTCGTTTTCGATTTTCCGGTAAAGTTCTTTTCGCATGTCGAGTATTATAACTGTTAAAAATCTTTTTGACTCCCGTGGAAACTGCAGAGGACAGAAGCTGAGTTCTTGTTACCCACTGCTGGGCTTGATAATGTTCGGGAGTAGTGGCCGTAGTATCATTGGTGATCTGAATTGCATAAACCACATATACCTGATGGATGTGGGAGAATATATGTGTTACGTTACTGACAAACTCGTTACTCTTGATGTTCTGTTCTTCAACATCCAGGCTTGTTCTTAGCTCTTGTTTCAGAGTGATCCATGCATCAGGAGTATCACTTTCTAGAATGTAGCTTGGAAATTCCCACAAATTAGCAAGAAGACCCGACGAAGGTCGTTTCATTAATAAGTATTCGTCCTCATCTGTCCTGCGGTGCAAAATTGCCACTGCTGTTTGCTCACGCCTTGGAGGGGCCTTCTTAGCTTTCCTAGGAAAATTCATAACACCGAGATTCTTATCCCACGCTTCTGATACTGGCAGGCATAATAAACAATCTGGAAGATTTTCAATATCATTCAAGTCATAATCTTTGCAAGTATCGGAACATTTTTGAGTTGCCTTGTAAGCTAAACAGATGTTTTTTACAGGGCATTCCTCACACTTAGGGTTCTTTGGAGTACAAATTACCGCTCCAAGTTCCATCATCGCTTGGTTGAAATCTCCTGGGCGTTCCAAATCGACAATTCCTTCCGCTATCTTCCAAATTTCTTTTGACACTGCCTGAGAGCTGGAATCTCCCCCAATAGCCCTCATTCTAGCCAGAACTCGAATAACGTTGCCGTCGACAGCTGCCACTCTTTCTCCGAATGCAATCGATGCAACTGCGCCAGCAGTGTACCTCCCAACACCAGGTAGAGCATCCTGCAACTTTGTGGCTGTATTGGGAACCACCCCATCTAAATTCTCAACAATTTTCTTTGATGATTCAAATAAGCGTCTAGCTCTACCATAGTACCCTAACCCTGCCCACATTTCATTCACTTCTTCCAAAGATGCTCTTGATAGCGTATCAAATGATGGCCATCTTCCCATCCATTTATTATAATAAGTTATAACTGTCACCACCTGGGTCTGTTGAAGCATAACTTCTGATACGAGAACTGCATACGCTCTCAATGCAGCGTCATCACTTTCAGCGAGTTTCCTCCACGGCAAGTCTCTTTTACATGTATCGTAAAATTTTAAAAGGTTGGAACGCAAATCAACTGTCTCCACAGGTGTAAAATTATGTACATCATGAGGATTATTCACTGAAGACGTGACAGCCAATTTGGTAGACGTTTCTACGCCTGCGTCTACGTGTATTTGGGTACTAGGCCTAGCCCTAGGCCTGAGCCTAGATCTGGTAGGTCTAGGCGGAGGCACAGGGCTAGAGTCATCTTGTGTTAGGTTATTTGGACTGGAAGGTCTAGGCCTAACCCTGCAGCTGGCTCTAGTTGAAGATGAGGTCCTAGGCTTCGATCCCCTCCTCGTAACTTCTTTAATAGCTGGCCTACGAACGTAAACATTGAGGTTTACGAACAAGGTCAGAATGTGACAAATTGTTTTCAAAAGATAATTATACACAATATAGAGTATGTACTTACATTTTCAGGAATTCAAAACAGCGTACTACTCTCAGGAGGAAAATTGTGTAGGCTAGCAGTCAAAAGCAAAGTCAAATTTATATAAACAAAGTGCAAGTAACATGTGGCCTTCATTCACTTTTTAGGTTATAAACAGAAAATCTAACGTGACAAACCGCGGGAAAACACGACAGTAAATACACCACCTCGACTACAGGCGGTAAACTTGAAAAAACGGTCATCCAGGCGAGACAAAAAAAAAATCACGATCAGTCAATGTCTTACGATACTGACAGTGCCACCGTCAAACATTTATTTATTTAGTCACTTTTTGTATTCTAACATAAGCCTTACGACTTTGAAAATCCTCATCATGCAGAGAAAAAATATTAAATTGATCAGTGGTTGGTGGAGACTCCTCGAACTTACAGACTTCTCTTTGCCAGGGCGATCGTGTTGATTCTTCCACTGGACATTCCTACAAAAAATATATTTGTAGGGCTATTAAGGGGAGTAGGATACTCGTCTTGCAACAATGTACATATTGTCTATCCCTTCTTGAACAACCCATAGACATAATATTTGCTTTGTTAATTATTTAATTACTATTAGTTTGAAAGTTTTTTATTGTGGTCAAACAGTTTATACAAATAAAATTCAAATATATAGTTTATTGGTTCCTAGTGAGTGCATGAAGCACTCGCAGGTAAGGAACCTTCATGTTACAATTGTTTTGCTTATGGCAGGAAGTGGTGATGTAGGGTATGAAATACAATTCGAAAAACTATTGTTTAAATGACTAAGAACTACATTTATGTATCTGCAGGAAAGTAAGTGGAATTATATATGAGTTTAATCAAGATAGCTTTAAGCAACAATTAAAAGTTATAAGGATATGAGTAAAATTAATGCCAAAAAGACAAAATATAGGCCTAAGTAAGTATACATATGACACTGTTTTGCGATATTAAAACAAAAACAAAAACTAGGACAGAAAACCACCAATAATATGTAGTAATACCTTACTCCGTGTTTTTATGTTTGATTTGTCATAAAATATATAAGTAGTCAAAAATAATGCACTAATTCTTAGGTGTCCACTACAAATCGTTAATGTATCTATTCATAACCCATTCCTTTATTTTTTGTTTATATTGTGTTATTCTGGTTAAGTATCTTATATCTATTGGAAGTGAGTTGAACAGTTGATAACCTTTGAAGTGAATGCATCTTTTTCCAAATTCAGTATGAACACTTTTTATATACAGGTTGTGTTTTCCTCGTGTGTTATGCTTATGAAGTACTTGTGAAAGATCATATTGTGAATACAATTTATTCGTAGAGTATTGTTTAATTAGAAGAAGCATTTCATAGTTATTAATTGATTGTATTGGCATAATATTATAGTTTTTGTATAAATCTTGTGTGTGATATGTGCGTGGTAATCTATATAAGTTTTTTATCGCCCGATTTTGAATAATTTGGATCTCTTTTATTAGGTACTTAGCACACGTTCCCCATATTACATTTAAATACGTAAGGTGGGTGTGTATATAGGAGAAGTAAATAGGGCCACAAGAAGGTTTGAAATATTTATTTATGTCGAAGTATAAAACATACAAGTTATCCAAGATCGTATTTTGTGTTTATATTAATTATATTGTGCATTGTACATGACTAGAACTCTGGGAAGGCGCTGCTTATCATGTTCTTGCCACGATATCGGAACATGTAAGTCTTGATGGTGAAGTATTTGCCAGAGAGACTAACTGGGCATTTCTCGTTGGGGCGAATCATGAAGCAAACTGTGTACAAAGCCATCTCCAGCTCGGGGCTGGTACCAACAAACATGGTACCCACTGGCTTGATAGTCTGCTCCCATTTGAAGTGCATCTTTAGAAGAGCTCCTTTCTGCAACCAAGATTATGCGTTACTAACTTGTATTGTGATCATTTATACAAAAACAAAGTAAAATGAAAGACCATTGATTCATATTATAATCATCAAGAAATCGATCAATGCCTTGTTATTATCTCAAAGAAAATTATCGCAGTAAACTAGCAACTGTTTTTACTGTTTAAAAACATCATTACAGTTATTTTTTTAAACGACTTTTCCTATAGTTCAAATGTGCGTTGTAGGTCATACATAATTGAGTTCATAGCATTACCGAAGTTGTTGTACGACGACTTTAAGTATTAATTATTATACCTCGAGTGTTGTGGAGCCACTTTGACTTGTTACTTACTTTGATCAAGCAAATATGCAGCCGCAGTTGAAAATAATGATTGCTAAGCTATAGGCACGTATTTCCCATATTTTTCAAATTAATTTTGGAATTTAGCATAGGACGGTAAAGAAGCATGTGAGTAATGGCTAACGGCTCCTCTCTTTCCAGAGGATAACGTAGAGGGGTAAACTTTACACATTCCGCCGCAGCTGAATACTTTTGCCTTCACTCAAAACCCAGAACTTACATTTCCCAAAGGTAGTTTCCTGAGGTACCCCAGATAATTCGCTGTTTGCTTGTTCTCTTCCTGTCCGAAGAAGATCCAGTTATGTAGTCCCGAGACCTCACCCTGCTTCTTCTCTCCCAGAAACACGTGTTCGAACCCAGACGATCCGACCCTTCCTTGGCCTCGTGAGAACAGAGTGAACCATAGCTGACGGAGCAGGCCTTTGTATGACGCGGTGTCTCGACGTACAACCCCTGTAGCAAACATGACAATACATAAATAAATACACGACCTGCCCAGGGCTACCTTATCGTGGTGGGCAGGTTTGTGCGTTTTGATGATACCGAGAGCTATGCCGGCGGAAGCGTATGCTTCTGGTAGGGCCACCCTAGCTGGACAGGTCGAGGAGAAGTCAGACGAAATGCAGTCCACATCCTCCCCACTCTCTTTTTCTCCCTTTTCCCCTTTTCCCCTAATATAAAGATGATGTGGTTTGGTAAGTGGTAAAGGGCCAGTGGGTACTGGCCCTTTATCACTTACCAACCTCCATCATCTTCATATTTTACCCACTCATTGTCTCGATTAGCCACGTTGCAAAAATATGAGACGTTAAGCCCAAATATCAATCAATCAATTAGTAACGAGCATAGCAGGTGTATGATAATTTTGGAAATACTGCATTACGTTTTTTATTAAAAGAACACTTCTTCTATTGTCCAATAACTAACAACCCTTTTCAACGAATTTACTTGAGTATATTTGTCGACACTGACGGCGAAGAAACCGCTCTACTAAATTGGCCACAACAATAATATCGAAATTAAGGATTCCATGTACACCACGTAAACTCTGCACGATATAATGTTAACGCAAGCTAGTCCTACATAGTACATCATGTTGTATTTCTGATGTGTTTCGACTTTCAATATCTAAGAACGGCGTGAGCGACGTCTTCGGGATACCCACGTCGGGTTTGTCTTGGGCAAGTTGACGAGGCGGCCAGTGACTCTTATGCCAATGAAAAGAGAACGATGGCTCCACAATAACACTATCAAATTCAGTCTGTAGGGTGCACCAAATCACAGCTCGCTCGTGACTCGGATTCTCGATTTCGAATAGTAACTATTCTTGAGATATAATTTTACAAAATGCAAATTGTGTGCGGTTGTTTAAGCCTGTATGCCCACCTAGCCTGTTGCTGCACAGTGCACACCTTTCACGCCTAAGTAAGAACATCTGCAAAATGCGAGGCAAAATGGAAACATTTACGACAAAAAAGCATTACATTCTCATTAGGATTACATATTTGGATTTTATTTTGGGACAGTTTAAAGGTTGGAATTCATAGTCGGCCCCTACACCTAGGGGCGCCCATTGCTACCAAGGTAACAGTTGTTTCCATGTTATTTCCCATAAACAAAACAAATCCATAGCAACAATGGGTGCCCCTAGGTGTAGGGGCCGACTATGAATTCCAACCTAAATGTATTTTAAACAGTCCGAAATCGAGTGTTCCGCAAGGTAATAATAATAATTTTTCGTATGAATACCCGTTATAGGGTGCAAACCAGCTTTACCTGATGTGCCCCTCTTCAGGGTGACTAACTAGATTATTAAGGTGTTCGGATAGTTGGGAAGGAGTGTCCGAGGACTGATAGTAGGACTCAATCCCAGCATTCACCTTTACGACTGAGGAAAACCTCGGACAAACCATCAGTCAGAATTGCCGGTGACCGGAATCGAACCGGTGACCTCCCGAATTAGAGCCTCGCGTCTTACCGCTGAGCCACCTCTATTGGCTCCGCAAGGTAGGTGAACGTACTGCCTTTCTAAAACCGTTGAGTGAGTAATATAGGGTAGAGGCCACACGCTATCGGCAGTTTGTCTACCGCCTTTTACTGCCCAAAATACTTTAGTCGGGTAGTAGAAGTTTGCCAAGCGACGCGATGACGGAGCCTGATTGGTCGGCTACTTCACCGAAGATATACGAAGACAGCCGCAAACTCCGTCATCGCGTCGCTTGGCGAACTTCTACTACCCGACTAAAGTATGTTGGGCAGCATATAGCGGTACAAACTGCCGATTGCGTTGCGCCTCTACCCTATATTACTCACTCAACGGTAAAACTCTTTATCACAATCATATGCGACCAATATGGCCGCTATGACGTCACATGTCACGTGTCAACATGGCCGCTGTGACGTCACATGTCACGAGTCAACATGGCCGCTGTGACGTCACATGTCACGTGTCAACATGGCCGCTGTGACGTCACATGTAACGAGTCAACATGGCCGCTGTGACGTCACGAGTCAACATGGCCGCTGTGACGTCACATGTCACGAGTCAACATGGCCGCTGTGACGTCACATGTCACGTGTCAACATGGCCGCTGTGACGTCACATGTCACGAGTCAACATGGCCGCTGTGACGTCACATGTCACGAGTCAATATGGCCGCTGTGACGTCACATGTTACGAGTCAACATGGCCGCTGTGACGTCACATGTCACTAGTCAACATGGCCGCTGTGACGTCACGTGTCACGTGTCAACATGGCCGCTGTGACGTCACGTGTCACGTGTCAACATGGCCGCTGTGACGTCACATGTCACGAGTCAATATGGCCGCTGTGACGTCACATGTCAATATGGCCGCTGTGACGTCACGAGTCAACATGGCCGCTGTGACGTCACATGTTACGAGTCAACATGGCCGCTGTGATGTCACATGTTACGAGTCAACATGGCCGCTGTGACGTCACATGTTACGAGTCAACATGGCCGCTGTGACGTCACATGTCACGAGTCAATATGGCCGCTGTGACGTCACGTGTCACGAGTCAACATGGCCGCTGTGACGTCACATGTCACTAGTCAACATGGCCGCTGTGACGTCACATGTCACGAGTCAACATGGCCGCTGTGACGTCACATGTCACGAGTCAACATGGCCGCTGTGACGTCACATGTTACGAGTCAACATGGCCGCTGTGACGTCACATGTCACGAGTCAATATGGCCGCTGTGACGTCACATGTCAATATGGCCGCTGTGACGTCACGAGTCAACATGGCCGCTGTGACGTCACATGTTACGAGTCAACATGGCCGCTGTGATGTCACATGTTACGAGTCAACATGGCCGCTGTGACGTCACATGTTACGAGTCAACATGGCCGCTGTGATGTCACATGTTACGAGTCAACATGGCCGCTGTGACGTCACATGTTACGAGTCAACATGGCCGCTGTGACGTCACATGTTACGAGTCAACATGGCCGCTGTGACGTCACATGTCACTAGTCAACATGGCCGCTGTGACGTCACATGTCACGAGTCAATATGGCCGCTGTGACGTCACATGTCACGAGTCAACATGGCCGCTGTGACGTCACATGTTACGAGTCAACATGGCCGCTGTGACGTCACATGTTACGAGTCAACATGGCCGCTGTGACGTCACATGTTACGAGTCAACATGGCCGCTGTGACGTCACATGTCACGAGTCAACATGGCCGCTGTGACGTCACATGTCACTAGTCAACATGGCCGCTGTGACGTCACATGTCACGAGTCAATATGGCCGCTGTGACGTCACATGTCACGAGTCAACATGGCCGCTGTGACGTCACATGTCACGAGTCAACATGGCCGCTGTGACGTCACATGTCACGAGTCAATATGGCCGCTGTGACGTCACATGTCAATATGGCCGCTGTGACGTCACATGTTACGAGTCAACATGGCCGCTGTGACGTCACATGTCACTAGTCAACATGGCCGCTGTGACGTCACATGTCACGAGTCAACATGGCCGCTGTGACGTCACATGTTACGAGTCAACATGGCCGCTGTGACGTCACATGTCACTAGTCAACATAGCCGCTGTGACGTCACATGTCACGAGTCAACATGGCCGCTGTGACGTCACATGTCACGTGTCAACATGGCCGCTGTGACGTCACATGTCACGAGTCAACATGGCCGCTGTGACGTCACATGTCACGAGTCAACATGGCCGCTGTGACGTCACATGTCACGAGTCAACATGGCCGCTGTGACGTCACATGTCACGTGTCAACATGGCCGCTGTGACGTCACATGTCACGAGTCAACATGGCCGCTGTGACGTCACATGTCACGTGTCAACATGGCCGCTGTGACGTCACATGTCACTAGTCAACATGGCCGCTGTGACGTCACATGTCACTAGTCAACATGGCCGCTGTGACGTCACATGTCACGAGTCAATATGGCCGCTGTGACGTCACATGTCACGTGTCAACATGGCCGCTGTGACGTCACATGTCACGTGTCAACATGGCCGCTGTGACGTCACATGTCACGAGTCAATATGGCCGCTGTGACGTCACATGTCACGAGTCAATATGGCCGCTGTGACGTCACGTGTCACGAGTCAATATGGCCGCTGTGACGTCACATGTCACGAGTCAATATGGCCGCTGTGACGTCACATGTTACGAGTCAACATGGCCGCTGTGACGTCACGTGTCACGTGTCAACATGGCCGCTGTGACGTCACATGTTACGAGTCAACATGGCCGCTGTGACGTCACGTGTCACGTGTCAATATGGCCGCTGTGACGTCACATGTCACGAGTCAATATGGCCGCTGTGACGTCACGTGTCACGAGTCAATATGGCCGCTGTGACGTCACATGTCACTAGTCAACATGGCCGCTGTGACGTCACATGTCACGAGTCAACATGGCCGCTGTGACGTCACGTGTCACGTGTCAACATGGCCGCTGTGACGTCACATGTCACGAGTCAACATGGCCGCTGTGACGTCACATGTCACGAGTCAACATGGCCGCTGTGACGTCACATGTCACGAGTCAACATGGCCGCTGTGACGTCACATGTCACTAGTCAACATGGCCGCTGTGACGTCACATGTCACTAGTCAACATGGCCGCTGTGACGTCACATGTCACGAGTCAACATGGCCGCTGTGACGTCACGTGTCACGAGTCAATATGGCCGCTGTGACGTCACATGTCACTAGTCAACATGGCCGCTGTGACGTCACATGTCACTAGTCAACATGGCCGCTGTGACGTCACATGTCACGAGTCAACATGGCCGCTGTGACGTCACATGTCACGAGTCAATATGGCCGCTGTGACGTCACATGTCACGAGTCAACATGGCCGCTGTGACGTCACATGTCACGAGTCAACATGGCCGCTGTGACGTCACATGTCACGAGTCAATATGGCCGCTGTGACGTCACATGTCACGAGTCAATATGGCCGCTGTGACGTCACGTGTCACGTGTCAACATGGCCGCTGTGACGTCACATGTCACTAGTCAACATGGCCGCTGTGACGTCACATGTTACGAGTCAACATGGCCGCTGTGACGTCACGTGTCACGTGTCAACATGGCCGCTGTGACGTCACATGTCACTAGTCAACATGGCCGCTGTGACGTCACATGTCACTAGTCAACATGGCCGCTGTGACGTCACATGTCACGAGTCAACATGGCCGCTGTGGCGTCACATGTCACGAGTCAACATGGCCGCTGTGACGTCACATGTCACGAGTCAACATGGCCGCTGTGACGTCACGTGTCACGTGTCAACATGGCCGCTGTGGCGTCACATGTCACGAGTCAACATGGCCGCTGTGACGTCACATGTCACGAGTCAATATGGCCGCTGTGACGTCACATGTTACGAGTCAATATGGCCGCTGTGACGTCACATGTCACGAGTCAACATGGCCGCTGTGACGTCACATGTCACGTGTCAACATGGCCGCTGTGACGTCACATGTCACTAGTCAACATGGCCGCTGTGACGTCACATGTCACGAGTCAATATGGCCGCTGTGACGTCACATGTTACGAGTCAATATGGCCGCTGTGACGTCACATGTCACGAGTCAACATGGCCGCTGTGACGTCACATGTCACGTGTCAACATGGCCGCTGTGACGTCACATGTCACTAGTCAACATGGCCGCTGTGACGTCACATGTCACGAGTCAATATGGCCGCTGTGACGTCACATGTCACGAGTCAATATGGCCGCTGTGACGTCACATGTTACGAGTCAATATGGCCGCTGTGACGTCACATGTCACGAGTCAACATGGCCGCTGTGACGTCACATGTCACGAGTCAACATGGCCGCTGTGACGTCACATGTCACGAGTCAATATGGCCGCTGTGACGTCACATGTCACGTGTCAACATGGCCGCTGTGACGTCACATGTCACGTGTCAACATGGCCGCTGTGACGTCACATGTCACGAGTCAATATGGCCGCTGTGACGTCACATGTCACGAGTCAATATGGCCGCTGTGACGTCACGTGTCACGAGTCAATATGGCCGCTGTGACGTCACATGTCACGAGTCAATATGGCCGCTGTGACGTCACATGTCACGAGTCAATATGGCCGCTGTGACGTCACGTGTCACGAGTCAATATGGCCGCTGTGACGTCACATGTCACTAGTCAACATGGCCGCTGTGACGTCACATGTCACGAGTCAATATGGCCGCTGTGACGTCACATGTTACGAGTCAACATGGCCGCTGTGACGTCACATGTCACTAGTCAATATGGCCGCTGTGACGTCACATGTCACGAGTCAACATGGCCGCTGTGACGTCACATGTCACGAGTCAACATGGCCGCTGTGACGTCACATGTCACGAGTCAATATGGCCGCTGTGACGTCACATGTCACGAGTCAACATGGCCGCTGTGACGTCACATGTCACTAGTCAATATGGCCGCTGTGACGTCACATGTCACGAGTCAACATGGCCGCTGTGGCGTCACATGTCACGAGTCAACATGGCCGCTGTGACGTCACATGTCACGAGTCAACATGGCCGCTGTGACGTCACGTGTCACGTGTCAACATGGCCGCTGTGGCGTCACATGTCACGAGTCAACATGGCCGCTGTGACGTCACATGTCACGAGTCAACATGGCCGCTGTGACGTCACATGTCACGTGTCAACATGGCCGCTGTGACGTCACATGTCACTAGTCAACATGGCCGCTGTGACGTCACATGTCACGAGTCAATATGGCCGCTGTGACGTCACATGTCACGAGTCAATATGGCCGCTGTGACGTCACATGTCACGAGTCAACATGGCCGCTGTGACGTCACATGTCAATATGGCCGCTGTGACGTCACATGTCACGAGTCAACATGGCCGCTGTGACGTCACATGTCAATATGGCCGCTGTGACGTCACATGTCACGAGTCAACATGGCCGCTGTGACGTCACATGTCACGAGTCAACATGGCCGCTGTGACGTCACATGTTACGAGTCAACATGGCCGCTGTGACGTCACATGTCACGAGTCAATATGGCCGCTGTGACGTCACATGTCACTAGTCAACATGGCCGCTGTGACGTCACATGTCACGAGTCAATATGGCCGCTGTGACGTCACATGTTACGAGTCAACATGGCCGCTGTGACGTCACATGTCACTAGTCAACATGGCCGCTGTGACGTCACATGTCACGAGTCAACATGGCCGCTGTGGCGTCACATGTCACGAGTCAACATGGCCGCTCTGACGTCACATGTCACGAGTCAATATGGCCGCTGTGACGTCACGTGTCACGAGTCAATATGGCCGCTGTGACGTCACATGTCACGAGTCAACATGGCCGCTGTGACGTCACATGTTACGAGTCAATATGGCCGCTGTGACGTCACATGTTACGAGTCAATATGGCCGCTGTGACGTCACATGTCACGAGTCAATATGGCCGCTGTGACGTCACATGTCACTAGTCAACATGGCCGCTGTGACGTCACATGTCACTAGTCAACATGGCCGCTGTGACGTCACATGTCACGAGTCAATATGGCCGCTGTGACGTCACATGTTACGAGTCAACATGGCCGCTGTGACGTCACATGTCACTAGTCAACATGGCCGCTGTGACGTCACATGTCACGAGTCAATATGGCCGCTGTGACGTCACATGTTACGAGTCAACATGGCCGCTGTGACGTCACATGTCACTAGTCAACATGGCCGCTGTGACGTCACATGTCACGAGTCAACATGGCCGCTGTGGCGTCACATGTCACGAGTCAACATGGCCGCTGTGACGTCACATGTCACGAGTCAACATGGCCGCTGTGACGTCACGTGTCACGTGTCAACATGGCCGCTGTGGCGTCACATGTCACGAGTCAACATGGCCGCTGTGACGTCACATGTCACGAGTCAACATGGCCGCTGTGACGTCACATGTCACGAGTCAACATGGCCGCTGTGACGTCACATGTCACGAGTCAATATGGCCGCTGTGACGTCACATGTCACTAGTCAACATGGCCGCTGTGACGTCACATGTCACGAGTCAATATGGCCGCTGTGACGTCACATGTCACGAGTCAATATGGCCGCTGTGACGTCACATGTCACGAGTCAACATGGCCGCTGTGACGTCACATGTCAATATGGCCGCTGTGACGTCACATGTCACGAGTCAACATGGCCGCTGTGACGTCACATGTCACTAGTCAACATGGCCGCTGTGACGTCACATGTCACGAGTCAACATGGCCGCTGTGACGTCACATGTCACTAGTCAACATGGCCGCTGTGACGTCACATGTCACGAGTCAACATGGCCGCTGTGACGTCACATGTCACTAGTCAACATGGCCGCTGTGACGTCACATGTCACGAGTCAACATGGCCGCTGTGACGTCACATGTCACGAGTCAACATGGCCGCTGTGACGTCACATGTTACGAGTCAACATGGCCGCTGTGACGTCACATGTCACGAGTCAACATGGCCGCTGTGACGTCACATGTCACGAGTCAACATGGCCGCTGTGACGTCACATGTCACGAGTCAACATGGCCGCTGTGACGTCACATGTCAATATGGCCGCTGTGACGTCACATGTCACGAGTCAACATGGCCGCTGTGACGTCACATGTCAATATGGCCGCTGTGACGTCACATGTCACGAGTCAACATGGCCGCTGTGACGTCACATGTCACGAGTCAATATGGCCGCTGTGACGTCACATGTCACGAGTCAATATGGCCGCTGTGACGTCACATGTCACGAGTCAACATGGCCGCTGTGACGTCACATGTCAATATGGCCGCTGTGACGTCACATGTCACGAGTCAACATGGCCGCTGTGACGTCACATGTCACGAGTCAATATGGCCGCTGTGACGTCACATGTTACGAGTCAACATGGCCGCTGTGACGTCACATGTTACGAGTCAACATGGCCGCTGTGACGTCACATGTCACGAGTCAATATGGCCGCTGTGACGTCACATGTCACGAGTCAATATGGCCGCTGTGACGTCACATGTCACGAGTCAACATGGCCGCTGTGACGTCACATGTCACGAGTCAATATGGCCGCTGTGACGTCACATGTCACGAGTCAATATGGCCGCTGTGACGTCACATGTCACGAGTCAACATGGCCGCTGTGACGTCACATGTCACGAGTCAATATGGCCGCTGTGACGTCACATGTTACGAGTCAACATGGCCGCTGTGACGTCACATGTTACGAGTCAACATGGCCGCTGTGACGTCACATGTCACGAGTCAATATGGCCGCTGTGACGTCACATGTCACGAGTCAATATGGCCGCTGTGACGTCACATGTCACGAGTCAACATGGCCGCTGTGACGTCACATGTCACGAGTCAACATGGCCGCTGTGACGTCACATGTCACGAGTCAACATGGCCGCTGTGACGTCACATGTCAATATGGCCGCTGTGACGTCACATGTCACGAGTCAACATGGCCGCTGTGACGTCACATGTCACGAGTCAACATGGCCGCTGTGACGTCACATGTTACGAGTCAACATGGCCGCTGTGACGTCACATGTCACGAGTCAACATGGCCGCTGTGACGTCACATGTCAACATGGCCGCTGTGACGTCACATGTCACGAGTCAACATGGCCGCTGTGACGTCACATGTCACGTGTCAACATGGCCGCTGTGACGTCACATGTTACGAGTCAACATGGCCGCTGTGACGTCACATGTTACGAGTCAACATGGCCGCTGTGACGTCACATGTCACTAGTCAACATGGCCGCTGTGACGTCACATGTCACGAGTCAATATGGCCGCTGTGACGTCACATGTCACGAGTCAACATGGCCGCTGTGACGTCACATGTCACGAGTCAACATGGCCGCTGTGACGTCACATGTCACGAGTCAATATGGCCGCTGTGACGTCACATGTCACGTGTCAACATGGCCGCTGTGACGTCACATGTCACGAGTCAACATGGCCGCTGTGACGTCACATGTCACGAGTCAATATGGCCGCTGTGACGTCACATGTCACGAGTCAACATGGCCGCTGTGACGTCACATGTCACGAGTCAACATGGCCGCTGTGACGTCACATGTCACGAGTCAATATGGCCGCTGTGACGTCACATGTCACGTGTCAACATGGCCGCTGTGACGTCACATGTCACGAGTCAACATGGCCGCTGTGACGTCACATGTCACGAGTCAACATGGCCGCTGTGACGTCACATGTCACGTGTCAACATGGCCGCTGTGACGTCACATGTCACGAGTCAACATGGCCGCTGTGACGTCACATGTCACGAGTCAACATGGCCGCTGTGACGTCACATGTCACGAGTCAACATGGCCGCTGTGACGTCACATGTCACGAGTCAACATGGCCGCTGTGACGTCACATGTCACGAGTCAGTATGGCCGCTGTGACGTCACATGTCACGAGTACTCACCCTTGTCAGCCAGGAACTTCATGGCGGCCTGCATGACAGAGGTCGCCAGGAAGGTGTTCAGCAAGTCTTCCTCCTCAGCCAGCTAGTCCCGTGTCACGAGTACTCACCCTTGTCAGCCAGGAACTTCATGGCGGCCTGCATGACAGAGGTCGCCAGGAAGGTGTTCAGCAAGTCTTCCTCCTCAGCCAGCTAGTCCCGTGTCACGAGTACTCACCCTTGTCAGCCAGGAACTTCATGGCGGCCTGCATGACAGAGGTCGCCAGGAAGGTGTTCAGCAAGTCTTCCTCCTCAGCCAGCTAGTCCCGTGTCACGAGTACTCACCCTTGTCAGCCAGGAACTTCATGGCGGCCTGCATGACAGAGGTCGCCAGGAAGGTGTTCAGCAAGTCTTCCTCCTCAGCCAGCTCGTCCCGTGTCACCTGTACTCACCCTTGTCAGCCAGGAACTTCATGGCGGCCTGCATGACAGAGGTCGCCAGGAAGGTGTTCAGCAAGTCTTCCTCCTCAGCCAGCTAGTCCCGTGTCACGAGTACTCACCCTTGTCAGCCAGGAACTTCATGGCGGCCTGCATGACAGAGGTCGCCAGGAAGGTGTTCAGCAAGTCTTCCTCCTCAGCCAGCTCGTCCCGTGTCACGAGTACTCACCCTTGTCAGCCAGGAACTTCATGGCGGCCTGCATGACAGAGGTCGCCAGGAAGGTGTTCAGCAGGTCTTCCTCCTCAGCCAGCTCGTCCCGTGTCACGAGTACTCACCCTTGTCAGCCAGGAACTTCATGGCGGCCTGCATGACAGAGGTCGCCAGGAAGGTGTTCAGCAGGTCTTCCTCCTCAGCCAGCTCGTCCCGTGTCACGAGTACTCACCCTTGTCAGCCAGGAACTTCATGGCGGCCTGCATGACAGAGGTCGCTAGGAAGGTGTTCAGCAGGTCTCTCTCCTCAGCCAGCTCGTCCCGTGTCACCTGTACTCACCCTTGTCAGCCAGGAACTTCATGGCGGCCTGCATGACAGAGGTCGCCAGGAAGGTGTTCAGCAGGTCTTCCTCCTCAGCCAGCTCGTCCCGTGTCACGAGTACTCACCCTTGTCAGCCAGGAACTTCATGGCGGCCTGCATGACAGAGGTCGCCAGGAAGGTGTTCAGCAAGTCTTCCTCCTCAGCCAGCTCGTCTCGTGTCACGAGTACTCACCCTTGTCAGCCAGGAACTTCATGGCGGCCTGCATGACAGAGGTCGCCAGGAAGGTGTTCAGCAGGTCTTCCTCCTCAGCCAGCTCGTCCCGTGTCACGAGTACTCACCCTTGTCAGCCAGGAACTTCATGGCGGCCTGCATGACAGAGGTCGCCAGGAAGGTGTTCAGCAAGTCTTCCTCCTCAGCCAGCTCGTCCCGTGTCACGAGTACTCACCCTTGTCAGCCAGGAACTTCATGGCGGCCTGCATGACAGAGGTCGCCAGGAAGGTGTTCAGCAAGTCTTCCTCCTCAGCCAGCTCGTCCCGTGTCACGAGTACTCACCCTTGTCAGCCAGGAACTTCATGGCGGCCTGCATGACAGAGGTCGCCAGGAAGGTGTTCAGCAGGTCTTCCTCCTCAGCCAGCTCGTCCCGTGTCACGAGTACTCACCCTTGTCAGCCAGGAACTTCATGGCGGCCTGCATGACAGAGGTCGCCAGGAAGGTGTTCAGCAGGTCTTCCTCCTCAGCCAGCTCGTCCCGTGTCACGAGTACTCACCCTTGTCAGCCAGGAACTTCATGGCGGCCTGCATGACAAAGGTCGCTAGGAAGGTGTTCAGCAGGTCTCTCTCCTCAGCCAGCTCGTCCCGTGTCACCTGTACTCACCCTTGTCAGCCAGGAACTTCATGGCGGCCTGCATGACAGAGGTCGCCAGGAAGGTGTTCAGCAGGTCTTCCTCCTCAGCCAGCTCGTCCCGTGTCACGTGTACTCACCCTTGTCAGCCAGGAACTTCATGGCGGCCTGCATGACAGAGGTCGCTAGGAAGGTGTTCAGCAAGTCTTCCTCCTCAGCCAGCTCGTCCCGTGTCACGAGTACTCACCCTTGTCAGCCAGGAACTTCATGGCGGCCTGCATGACAGAGGTCGCCAGGAAGGTGTTCAGCAAGTCTTCCTCCTCAGCCAGCTCGTCCCGTGTCACGAGTACTCACCCTTGTCAGCCAGGAACTTCATGGCGGCCTGCATGACAGAGGTCGCTAGGAAGGTGTTCAGCAGGTCTTCCTCCTCAGCCAGCTTGTCCCGTGTCACGAGTACTCACCCTTGTCAGCCAGGAACTTCATAGCGGCCTGCATGACAGAGGTCGCCAGGAAGGTGTTCAGCAAGTCTTCCTCCTCAGCCAGCTCGTCCCGTGTCACGAGTACTCACCCTTGTCAGCCAGGAACTTCATGGCGGCCTGCATGACAGAGGTCGCCAGGAAGGTGTTCAGCAAGTCTTCCTCCTCAGCCAGCTCGTCCCGTGTCACGAGTACTCACCCTTGTCAGCCAGGAACTTCATGGCGGCCTGCATGACAGAGGTCGCCAGGAAGGTGTTCAGCAAGTCTTCCTCCTCAGCCAGCTCGTCCCGTGTCACGAGTACTCACCCTTGTCAGCCAGGAACTTCATGGCGGCCTGCATGACAGAGGTCGCCAGGAAGGTGTTCAGCAGGTCTTCCTCCTCAGCCAGCTCGTCCCGTGTCACGAGTACTCACCCTTGTCAGCCAGGAACTTCATGGCGGCCTGCATGACAGAGGTCGCCAGGAAGGAGTTCAGCAAGTCTTCCTCCTCAGCCAGCTCGTCCCGTGTCACCAGTACTCACCCTTGTCAGCCAGGAACTTCATGGCGGCCTGCATGACAGAGGTCGCTAGGAAGGTGTTCAGCAGGTCTTCCTCCTCAGCCAGCTCGTCCCGTGTCACGAGTACTCACCCTTGTCAGCCAGGAACTTCATAGCGGCCTGCATGACAGAGGTCGCCAGGAAGGTGTTCAGCAAGTCTTCCTCCTCAGCCAGCTCGTCCCGTGTCACGAGTACTCACCCTTGGCAGCCAGGAACTTCATGGCGGCCTGCATGACAGAGGTCGCCAGGAAGGTGTTCAGCAAGTCTTCCTCCTCAGCCAGCTCGTCCCGTGTCACGAGTACTCACCCTTGTCAGCCAGGAACTTCATGGCGGCCTGCATGACAGAGGTCGCCAGGAAGGTGTTCAGCAAGTCTTCCTCCTCAGCCAGCTCGTCCCGTGTCACGAGTACTCACCCTTGTCAGCCAGGAACTTCATGGCGGCCTGCATGACAGAGGTCGCCAGGAAGGTGTTCAGCAGGTCTTCCTCCTCAGCCAGCTCGTCCCGTGTCACGAGTACTCACCCTTGTCAGCCAGGAACTTCATGGCGGCCTGCATGACAGAGGTCGCCAGGAAGGAGTTCAGCAAGTCTTCCTCCTCAGCCAGCTCGTCCCGTGTCACCAGTACTCACCCTTGTCAGCCAGGAACTTCATGGCGGCCTGCATGACAGAGGTCGCCAGGAAGGTGTTCAGCAAGTCTTCCTCCTCAGCCAGCTCGTCCCGTTTCACGTGTACTCACCCTTGTCAGCCAGGAACTTCATGGCGGCCTGCATGACAGAGGTCGCTAGGAAGGTGTTCAGCAAGTCTTCCTCCTCAGCCAGCTCGTCCCGTGTCACGAGTACTCACCCTTGTCAGCCAGGAACTTCATAGCGGCCTGCATGACAGAGGTCGCCAGGAAGGTGTTCAGCAAGTCTTCCTCCTCAGCCAGCTCGTCCCGTGTCACGAGTACTCACCCTTGTCAGCCAGGAACTTCATGGCGGCCTGCATGACAGAGGTCGCCAGGAAGGTGTTCAGCAAGTCTTCCTCCTCAGCCAGCTCGTCCCGTGTCACGAGTACTCACCCTTGTCAGCCAGGAACTTCATAGCGGCCTGCATGACAGAGGTCGCCAGGAAGGTGTTCAGCAAGTCTTCCTCCTCAGCCAGCTCGTCCCGTGTCACGAGTACTCACCCTTGTCAGCCAGGAACTTCATAGCGGCCTGCATGACAGAGGTCGCCAGGAAGGTGTTCAGCAAGTCTTCCTCCTCAGCCAGCTCGTCCCGTGTCACCAGTACTCACCCTTGTCAGCCAGGAACTTCATGGCGGCCTGCATGACAGAGGTCGCCAGGAAGGTGTTCAGCAAGTCTTCCTCCTCAGCCAGCTCGTCCCGTGTCACCAGTACTCACCCTTGTCAGCCAGGAACTTCATGGCGGCCTGCATGACAGAGGTCGCTAGGAAGGTGTTCAGCAAGTCTTCCTCCTCAGCCAGCTCGTCCCGTGTCACGAGTACTCACCCTTGTCAGCCAGGAACTTCATAGCGGCCTGCATGACAGAGGTAGCCAGGAAGGTGTTCAGCAAGTCTTCCTCCTCAGCCAGCTCGTCCCGTGTCACGAGTACTCACCCTTGTCAGCCAGGAACTTCATAGCGGCCTGCATGACAGAGGTCGCTAGGAAGGTGTTCAGCAGGTCTTCCTCCTCAGCCAGCTCGTCCCGTGTCACCAGTACTCACCCTTGTCAGCCAGGAACTTCATAGCGGCCTGCATGACAGAGGTCGCCAGGAAGGTGTTCAGCAAGTCTTCCTCCTCAGCCAGCTCGTCCCGTGTCACCAGTACTCACCCTTGTCAGCCAGGAACTTCATGGCGGCCTGCATGACAGAGGTCGCCAGGAAGGTGTTCAGCAAGTCTTCCTCCTCAGCCAGTTCTTTCCGTTTCACGTGTACTCACCCTTGTCAGCCAGGAACTTCATGGCGGCCTGCATGACAGAGGTCGCCAGGAAGGTGTTCAGCAAGTCTTCCTCCTCAGCCAGCTCGTCACGTGTCACGTGTACTCACCCTTGTCAGCCAGGAACTTCATGGCGGCCTGCATGACAGAGGTCGCCAGGAAGGTGTTCAGCAAGTCTTCCTCCTCAGCCAGCTCGTCCCGTGTCACGAGTACTCACCCTTGTCAGCCAGGAACTTCATGGCGGCCTGCATGACAGAGGTCGCCAGGAAGGTGTTCAGCAAGTCTTCCTCCTCAGCCAGCTCGTCCCGTGTCACGAGTACTCACCCTTGTCAGCCAGGAACTTCATGGCGGCCTGCATGACAGAGGTATCCAGGAAGGTGTTCAGCAAGTCTTCCTCCTCAGCCAGCTCGTCACGTGTCACGTGTACTCACCCTTGTCAGCCAGGAACTTCATGGCGGCCTGCATGACAGAGGTCGCCAGGAAGGTGTTCAGCAAGTCTTCCTCCTCAGCCAGCTCGTCCCGTGTCACGAGTACTCACCCTTGTCAGCCAGGAACTTCATGGCGGCCTGCATGACAGAGGTCGCCAGGAAGGTGTTCAGCAAGTCTTCCTCCTCAGCCAGCTCGTCCCGTGTCACGAGTACTCACCCTTGTCAGCCAGGAACTTCATGGCGGCCTGCATGACAGAGGTCGCCAGGAAGGTGTTCAGCAAGTCTTCCTCCTCAGCCAGCTCGTCCCGTGTCACGAGTACTCACCCTTGTCAGCCAGGAACTTCATGGCGGCCTGCATGACAGAGGTCGCCAGGAAGGTGTTCAGCAAGTCTTCCTCCTCAGCCAGCTCGTCCCGTGTCACGAGTACTCACCCTTGTCAGCCAGGAACTTCATGGCGGCCTGCATGACAGAGGTCGCTAGGAAGGTGTTCAGCAGGTCTTCCTCCTCAGCCAGCTCGTCCCGTGTCACGAGTACTCACCCTTGTCAGCCAGGAACTTCATGGCGGCCTGCATGACAGAGGTCGCTAGGAAGGTGTTCAGCAAGTCTTCCTCCTCAGCCAGCTCGTCACGTGTCACGAGTACTCACCCTTGTCAGCTAGGAACTTCATGGCGGCCTGCATGACAGAGGTCGCCAGGAAGGTGTTCAGCAAGTCTTCCTCCTCATCCAGCTCGTCCCGTGTCACGTGCTCGTTGATGTGCGTGTCCACGATGTAGTTGTTGTAGAAGGCGCGGACCTTGGTCACCGTGGGGATGCGGAGAGCGCGGCTGTCGATCGTCAACAACCTGCAACCAGAATTATTCTCAAAACTAATCATTTTTCGTAGAAAATCTGCTCAGGGACAACCAGTGGTGTATTCGAGCCTAGGCGGGCTTAGGCACTTTTGTTTGGAGGCTAGGCTAGCCTAGGCACTTTTTCACAGTACTGCTTTGTTTAAATTTCAAGAACCCATGTAGTATTCACAATATCTATAACTGAGGAAAAATATGTTACCTCAACGTCTTAATTTTCTAAAATCTTTTTCCGGCCACTTAACAATTGTCATTTATGTATGAATGATTGGATGTCTCAAGTGGTTCCGCAGCAGACTTGTAAATGATGAGATCACAGATGAGAGCGTCGCAGCCAATCAGCGCGTGGCTTCTTTCAATGCTGACATTCGGTTGGCCGATGCCTCACTCATCTATGACGTCAGCATCCACAAGGTCGGCGTGGACTTACGGCTGTGGCGCTGCGTCCTGTAGACTATTGGACGTGGTGTGACCTTGATAGTTGACGGTTATCAGATGGGCCGCGTTGTTCACATCCTTCTTGAGGAGGTCTTCGGACAGCGCGCGCAGTTCCGCGTCGGTGACCAGCTCGCTGGCCGGTTGTGCGCCTGCGCAGAACAAGACAAGCCATGACGTCACGGCTCAGACAGCGCGCGCAGCTCTGCGTCCGTCACCAGCTCGCTGGCTGGTTGTGCGCCTGCGCAGAACAAGACAAGCCATGACGTCACGCAGCTCTGTGTCCGTCACCAGCTCGCTGGCTGGTTGTGCGCCTGCGCAGAACAAGACAAGCCATGACGTCATGGCTCAGACAGCGCGCGCAGCTCTGCGTCGGTCACCAGCTCGCTGGCTGGTTGTGCGCCTGCGCAGAACAAGACAAGCCATGACGTCACGCAGCTCTGCGTCGGTCACCAGCTCGCTGGCTGGTTGTGCGCCTGCGCAGAACAAGACAAGCCATGACGTCACGGCTCAGACAGCGCGCGCAGCTCTGCGTCCGTCACCAGCTCGCTGGCTGGTTGTGCGCCTGCGCAGAACAAGACAAGCCATGACGTCACGCAGCTCTGTGTCCGTCACCAGCTCGCTGGCTGGTTGTGCGCCTGCGCAGAACAAGACAAGCCATGACGTCACGGCTCAGACAGCGCGCGCAGCTCTGTGTCCGTCACCAGCTCGCTGGCTGAGCTGGTTGTGCGCCTGCGCAGAACAAGACAAGCCATGACGTCACGGCTCAGACAGCGCGCGCAGCTCTGCGTCCGTCACCAGCTCGCTGGCTGGTTGTGCGCCTGCGCAGAACAAGACAAGCCATGACGTCACGCAGCTCTGTGTCCGTCACCAGCTCGCTGGCTGGTTGTGCGCCTGCGCAGAACAAGACAAGCCATGACGTCACGGCTCAGACAGCGCGCGCAGCTCTGCGTCGGTCACCAGCTCGCTGGCTGAGCTGGTTGTGCGCCTGCGCAGAACAAGACAAGCCATGACGTCATGGCTCTACAGCGCGCGCAGCTCTGCAGCTCGCTTGCTGGTTGTGCGCCTGCGCAGAACAAGACGAGTAATGACGTCACGCCTTGAAGGCAGATGGCGCTCCTCCTTCTATATCGACAATATAGCCCCGTTTACATGGAGGACCATGCCCAGCTTGATCATGCTTTGCTACCTTATCGTGGTGGGCAGGTTTGCGTGCTTTGTTGATCCCGAGAGCTATATATATGCCGGCGGAAGCGTATGCTTCTGGTAGAGCTACCCGAACCGGACAGGTCCGGGTGGAGATGCCAGGCGACAGACAGTTCACGTCCTCCCCTTCCCATTTTCCTGCCGTTACGTCCTACTTGTCCCTTTCCTTAAAACACCATCTGACTGGCTTAGCAAAATTCCAAATACATTAGGGCAGCTAATTCCTTAATTGGCTGCCGTAATGACAACTGTAATAATTGCAAAAGTGGAAGTTTTACTTGTCCCAGTTTGTAAGTTCTTACGAAACTACAATCCCGACACTTTTTAGTATTGTGTAGCGTGTTCAAAATATAACCGAAGATACAAAGATAAGCCCTCCATAACCTTTGATATAACTTAGCAATTCGTTAATAAATAATTCATTCGGGTCACTTTTGCAAATAGCATTATTGATAAGCATTTCTTTTTTTTATTGAGCAGTATTATTGATTTGGTATCCAACAGAAACATGTTTATTTTTATAAGGCATTCACACGAGCATAAGGGTTAATTACGTACTAAATGGTACAATATAAATAATAACACTCTTATTTCTTATTTCCATCTAGGTGAAAGAAAAATTAGATGAGTCAGTCCGCGTCACGGACAAAGACATTAGACATGTTCGATTTCTTCACACCTTTTGTCAAAGCTCTTCATGTCATCTGGAGATAAGAAAAGATGTGTGAAGCCAACACAGTGGTAGAACAACAAGAACCAATAATACACCACCTGTAGCGAAAACAACTTGCCACAACCTGCTACGACATAGTTTTCCTGCTTTGAGTAATTTCTTTGAGTAATAATTAATGAATGACAGATAGACACGTTATCGTAAGGCTATACAATAATATAATACATTACTAATACGTTCGCCTCATATTATTAAATTGATTGCTTTGATATTAACGTCTGCTTATAATATCGTCGTCTCATAGATAGACTAGCGTGTTCACTCGATCGCCTCAGAGTGAAGAGACAGAAATGCTGCAAGTGATCATGAAGAGGTTCAAAACCATGACGTCATCGACCGGGGGTGACTTCTACTCATCATACCGCCCGTTGGCCGTGTTCTCCAAGATACTAGGGGTGTCCGCCCTTCAGAACGTGTTCCAGAGCGACGGTCGTCTTCTGCGATACCGTTGGTTCTCGCTCGAGACTTTCTGCGGCCCCTGTTTCTACATCGTCGGTGGTTACCTCTACTGCCTGGCAGAGGTGCAACCCTGGTGGAGACTTATAAGTCCAGCAATATTCATAAGGAACGTCGTTGTAGTGGTAGTTTGGGCCGTCTCCGAACGGGATGTTCTAGAGTTCATCGTCTCACTTGAAAATTTCGACCTAAAATGTCGACAAGCAGGGATCGACTCTGGCAATCCTAAACATCTTGGTTGGGTATGGACGTTAGTCTCGGTTTGTTTTATGGTGAGCTGGGTCGTAGTGTTTTCTTGCTTTGGAAGAGCTCATTCAGTGACGGAAAATAGTGCCGAGTTCTTTGTTAGCTTGTTTGGAATGGCCAATCTGATCCCACGTATGGTGTACGTCAATGTTTTCATGTTCTTTTGTCAAAACTTAACGGCGAGGTTTCTTGCGGTTCGTGTAGCTTGGCAGAGTATCTTGTCTGACGCAGCTGTGAGTTCCGTCTCACCAGAAACACACTCGGAGGAAACCGCGATGCCTTCTGGATCGCGTCCAGAGAGTATCCTATCTGACGCCGTTGTGAGGTCCGTCTCACCAGAAACACACTCGGAGGAAACCGCGATGCCTTTTGGAACGCGTCTGGAGAGGATCGTGTCGACTGACAAGCGACAACAACAACAACAACAACAACAACAACGCGTGAGTGAAGAACGCATGGAGACAGTCCGGCTGTTACACAGTGACCTAGTCCTAGCGTCAGGCCTTTTAACCAAGGGCTTTGGACTCCGTTTGGCGGTTTACTTTTTCACGATATTCTCAGAGCTATTATTAGATCTCTACCAGTTTAACTTTATGACATCGATAGCATCTTTTGCTCAAGTTTTCTTCACCGTCTATAGGATACTGATAATGTTTCAGCTAACCAGCATTGCTGCAAATATTACCACTGCGGTAAGTACGGTTACATATCACATTCACAGAATCCATAAAGTCGCTCCACAGCAACTTTGGGGCTGGGGACGTCACAGATGAGTGAGGCTTGGCCAATCAAATGTGAGTATTGGTGAAAGCCGCCCGCTGATTGGCTCCGACACGCCCATCTGTGACGTCCCCAGCACCAAACTTGCTGTGGAGCGACTTTACAATACCGAAACTCCCATTGAACAACTGGCGCACGGCTGTTTCCCTGCGACACTAGCGCGACGTAGAGGTTATGTGGTTGACCTCTACCTTAAGTTTTAGTAGCACTTGGTATTACATCAAGTGTTTGAAACAAGATCATTGCTTTAGTTTCGGTACTGTATACATTCTTATAACTTCAATTTATCTATTTATAAACGAATACCATCACAATAGAATCTGGTGATATCTTGGTTTAAAGGCTCACGCTGTGTACAAGGACATCACAACAGTCCCCATGCGAAGACTGAGTCGAAGATGTCAACTCCAGATCAATCTATTCATGAATCAATTGATCGAGGGGAAGGTGGAGATATCTGCAGCAGGTTTCTCTGTAGTCAACAGAAAGCTCCTCATCTCGGTAAGTAAGTTCTCACAATAGGTTACATAATTAGGACATGTAACGTTTATACTTTCTTTGTTATGAACTTGTGTTTTCAGATATTGATGTCGTTGACAACATACTTCATAGTGATACTCCAGTACGCTGGGCCGCTGAATGCATTAACTGCTCGCTATCTGCCTAATGCATTTAACGATACCGATTTCCCTATACACGAAAATGCACCCGAGTAATATCGATCAAATGTGAAGCTTTGTAATCTTTGCTATCTTTCTTTTTCTACTATTAAAACTGAGTCTTATAATTACGAGTAAGTGCTTCACATAATGTTGACACATCACTTCTATGTATGGTGTGCTGAAAATAAATAACAACACGTATGTTTATAGTAATAATCAATATAGCTTGTATGAAGTGCGGTAGGCCTATATTAATCGGGTAATGCTATACACGCCCAAGCGTCAAACTGACAAAGTAACCGCAGGTTAAAACGTATAGTATGTCGTGCTATAGCTTTACAAAGTCATAGATTCAGAAAACACGCCACGATTATTATTATATACTTGCATTTTATGTTGAATGTAATGATATTTATTGTTACATTGGAAGAATCATTCATTGTTGCATTGGATTGAGAGTGAAACATGAGTGCGATCAAGTCTACAAACGGTTGGTTCGCACCCGACAACATACCACACAGCAGAGCCAATCAGCTGTCGTTTACCAAAGACACACTACACTCGAGTCTTCGGCCAATGTTTCTCTTTTGTAAGTTCTTTGGAGTTCTTCCTCTCCAAAACGTTCTAAAGAACGACGCACGACTGCTGCGCTTTCGTTTCCTCTCTTTGGACACTCTCTGGGTCGTTACTGTCGTGACGTCAGTTCTGTTCATCAATTACCAAGTGGATATGGGTCCTTGGCCGAAATTACTATTGAAATACAACCTTGCACGCTACATGATCGGGGTTTTACTCTGTATCACCTACGATGCCATCTTCTTGCCAGATTTGATCACAAAACTGGACGATTTCAACGCAAAATTCCAGTTATTGTTTACGAGAAAATCATTGGTGAAATATGATAAATTGTGTGCTATAACAAGTCTTATCTTGGTGATAATTCAGATCGTGAGCGGTGTTGCGTTCTGCACCGTCATGAAAGTGATCAGTGGATTCGACTTAACGTTTCCGATTGTTTTTAATGGGTTTATCAATCTGGTGACGCTTGTTCCGCGGCAGCTGTATCTGTGCTTGTACCTGTTCTTCTGTCACATACTGGCGCGCAAGTTCCGTGTGGTGCAGGCCGAGTGGCAGCTGGCTATAGCACAAGTACTGGAAGGTGACGATCCAGCGACGCACTCGGAGTTTCTTCTGGAGGAAGTGCGTCTACTTCATTCCGATCTCGTCAGCGCTGTCAACCAACTCAGTGCTTGCTACGGTCTCAGACTTGTTGCATACTTCATGATGGTGTTCTTTGAAATACTCATGGATTTCTATCAAGCTGCTTACATGAACACCGTCTACTCCAGTTCGTTGCTCCAAATAGGATTCAATGTATTTAATTTCACTTTTGTCTTCTTCTTGACATCAATGACGGAAAACATCACGATTAAGGTAAGACCTTCTACGTAACTATTCTATATTCATCGTCCTGTAGCTAAATTGAATGTTAATGCTCATCTACCCTACGGAACACCAAATTTCGGTCTGTAAAAATTGCTTTTAAATTTTTATAAACTGTCTGAGAAGACAATCAAAATAAGTCATCAGTGATCTTTTTCATGAATGTTTCATTGTTCCAATAAGTATTTCTTTTTTTTTCAAACGTTTATTAGGTGTGAAAGGTGCGTTCAGAAACATCACATTACAGAAGTAAATTATAAGAACATTTGAAATACGGCAACGTTTATTGGAACAAAGAAACATGCATAAAAAAGAGGACTGAATCCTCTGGAGGATGACATGTTTTGATTTACATTGGGAAAGTTTAAAAATATTTTAAATTAATTTTATTAACATATCGAAATCATTGGTTCCACACAGGTTATGAGGACACACAGACAGCCTTAATTAATATTGTCAATTGCTATCGATCGACATTTCTAGTTTTCTATCGACGTGTCACCGTGTTTGTGTTCCAGGCCCAACAACCTCTGGAGAGCTTGCGCGGTATCCCCATAGCCCGGCTGAACAGAGCGTGCAGGCGTCAAGTTCGAGCCTTCCAGTTGCAGCTCATAGCAGGGCCCGCTCACCTGTCCGCCGCTGGGTTCTGTCACGTTAATCGGGGGCTACTAGTGTCGGTAAGTTCCTTCCTTCGTGAGTTCTTTTAGAACATAATAAAATTGAGATCTAATTATGTATAACGTTGCTGGCACTTTACCTAAGGTTTTGATTAATTTATATAATGAGCTTCAAAGCTCACTTTTACCTTTTATCAATACTCTGCTGCCATAGAACTCAGATTGGTCTAGTGCAATCAATATTTGCTGATGTTTATGTAAATGTGTACGAAAGACCTTTAACAATCCAATTACTTAATTTCTTTATCTAACGTGAATAATGTAGTGATAACGTTTAACGGGGGTTTTCAGTATTGCCAACAACAATTCACGTAAAGTGTTGCGTGACGCATTATTGTTCAACAATTATATTATGCCGTAATAGTAGCACAGACAATAATGCTAATGGGGTGAACTAAAGCTCAAGACAACCGTGAATGTTAACAATACATTTTCTAGAGCCGCTTGAAATCGTTTGATTTTTATCAATACCAAAACGTTATTCTTTACTTCGATTTTCCTATAATAAAGCGGGACAGATTTAATTATTTTATTACAAACTGTTTTCTATAAGAAAAACAAACTCCATAGCAAACATAAACAAAGCCTTTGTGTCGCGAAAAAAAGTCTATCGCAGCGCTGCGGCGGCCTTCACGTGAACTACTCATTGCGGTATTGGTGGGCAATGGCGGCGATTTTCCCATATGTAAACAAGGCACGCTGACTTCTTGATTCAGTCTCCATGGCAAATACAATATTTGTAATCGCTATTGCTCCGTTCCTCAATGCAACAGTAAAGGGAAAGGTGTATGTTTTCACATTTTTTTCTAAAGACATTACGTTAAGAAAGAGATGGACACACGTGTTGAAAATCGGGAAACCTGTAACGAAGTTTATGTATGTGTGTGGCTTGCACTTTACAAACCAAGACTATATACTGCCCGGTATGCAAGAAGAATTTTTAAACCATTAGTAAGCTAGATTAATGAGGAAATATAGATCCTTGGCTTATGCCTAGGCCCTAGCAGAGATGCCAATCCCAATCCCAAGTCAGAGTAGGCCTAGGCCTATCTAGCTGTCAAAATGGGTGTAACGTCAAGGGCTAGGTAGCTAGGCCTAGACCCTAAACCCAATGTCCTAGTCGGCCTAGCTGTCATGAAAGTACGGTAGTCGTGAGCCTATAGGCGTAGACCAAGAACGTATACTTAAACCCTTTTTTTCTACCACCAAAGATAAGACACTTTGCTACCACTAGGCCTAGGCCAACCAAGTATTTTTTAACCATTGGTAAGCTAGATTAATGAGGAAATATAGATACATGGCTTATGCCTAGGCCCTAGCAGAGATGCCAATCCCAAGTCAGAGTAGGCCTAGGCCTATCCAGATGTCAAAATGGGTGTAACGTCTAGGGCTAGGTAGCTAGGCCTTGTCCCTAGTCGGCCTAGCTGTCAATGAAAGAATCGCACCAAGAACGTATAAGTAGGCCTACTAAGACCCTTTTGCCTACCCCTAGGCCTACCTAGACAATGTGAATATGAGGAGGTTGGTTGTCTATTTACTTACTAACAACTGTATTATTGAATAGGATAGGCCCCAGGCCTAGACAATAAATAAGTACAATTGTAAAGTAAAGCTAGGCCTAGCCTAGGCCCACGTCAAGGTGACAATACACTAGGACCTAGGTATTTTTGTGGTGTAGGCCTAGGCAGTGGCACCTGTTGTAAAGCCCGATTCACACAAAGTTATAAGAATGTTATATGGTATAGGTATAGTCACAAGCCGAGTTGGGCTATAGGGATTACGTACAAGGGTTCACACAAATGTGTCATTGCAATAGCAATAGCAATTGGTATAAGAGATGTTTCAACTTTCTTATGACGTTGAAACCTCACTTATAACACGCCAATGAGATGCTAGCAACTTGAATCAATGTAACAGATGCTTTCATTGTAAATTATTAGTCAAAACAAAAACTCGCCGTATACATCCGGTACACATCAAAGAGACCTTGCATCCGGTGACTACGTGCAAAATATCTTCTCCCATCGGCGTCATTAATGATTTAACAACACAACAATAATGAATAATAATAATTATTGTTTTTTTTTATTATTTTTAACTATTATTTTTAATTATTGTCAATACATTCGATGCCGGTTTAAAACGTAAATAACAGCTGCGGGAAGTCAGCTGATTGACAGCCAGCTGTAGTTACTCAAACTGCCGCCAGAGCAAGTCAAAGAAGTCTACACAAAAATGTAGTATCTTTTCAGGAAAGTCTTTGGCGTCCTAAGCTTATACCTTATACCACTTTCTTATACCCTATTCTTATTGCTATTGCAATACCTTATAACGTTGTGTGAATCGGACTTTACTTGACTTCATCACGTACTGTAATCATAACAATTCCAATTTGTGAGGCGGTCAATTTTGAGGTTTGTAAGCACAACGCAAATGTCTTTGGTTCTACCATTGATTCTGCAGCATATGGCGTGATTTGCTTCCAAAACAGCTTCCCCCTCCTTATACGGCCGTAGGCCGTCACCTACAAACCTTATAACTACTGCCCACCTAACGTTAGGATTTTCTTCCATTGCAGACAATTTATTCAACAATAATAACAACAATAATACTTAAGAAATTAAACCCTAAAATACACGTGTGCAGGTGGCAATAAGGGGGCGTACGATCACTTTATATACCGCAATGATCCGCCATTTTGTTTTTGTAGTGCTGCCATCTGTTATCACTTGTTTTGGCTACTGTGTACCAAAATACATTTATTTCAATAGTCTTGTACTAAAATATACGCGTTTAAGTATATGGTCAGATGTTGCAGTACATATTATAGTCTACATATTAACATGAATAATCTTTATTTTGGTCCACAGATGTGTATGGCTCTGACCACCTATCTGATTGTGATGATGCAGTTCTCTCCCAATCTGATGAAGCTCACCGCCAACTATACCGTTGATATTTGAAGGAAAACCAAATGAGTTTTCCTACGTTTTTGTGTATAAACTTTATAAATGTTTTTTAAATGATGTATTGAGCTTGTATTATTGTTTTCAAATAATTCTTTCTTAAGTTTACACATTAACACAATATTAAATATATGTATGTCAGTTAAATTAGTTTTCATATAAATTGTAAGTTGTAACGCATCTCTATAGGATTAAATGATATTATGACGGTTAAAACTCAATATTTTATATTTATAAACAAGCTGTATATTATTTTTAACGTTTCGTTCCATGTGTATTTTATAAGTGTATGTAGGGTCTACCCAAACCTACGCGCAGGTGGCATGCCAAGTACAAAAAAGTGGATGTTAATCGACCAACAGAAGAGTATATTATATTTTTGATTCCCGCTCTTACATTTCGAAAACCACGAAACTATTCTTTGGCCTCTTGAAGAAAAAACATACCGGAAACAAATATGGTTTCAAATCTGAAATATATGTATTAGTTTAATCACTTATCATCGCTTTGTGTCGATCAATGCTGGGTTGTCCTAAGGAAACGATGTGTGACATTTTTAGCCAATTCCCATAATGAAGCAAATTTGTTCCTTTCCAGATTAACAGAAATAAATATGTTTGTAGTTGAAAAGTGGTATTTTCAGTTGAGTTGTTGATAATGACTGAAGAAAAACGTCATGGTCTTATCTTCACTCTTCAGTGCTATCAACGATAGAGAGATAAACTTAACTTCGTTTATTGAATACAATAAACATTGTTTTCCATCATGGTAAACAAATAGTTCGTAAGAGTTGAAGGATACATATACCGATGCGTGTACCGATGCGTTTGCACTCCTCGTACGTCAGGCAGAGCTATCCTGAACATATTCGCTATACTAATTAAAATATAATGCATGACATTAATAATGTTCAAATTCATAAAAGTTCATTTAACTAGGCCTAAAATTGATAACGATACTGTACAAACATTCCTCTGTATTCGTAACCCCATCTGTGTGATAACATTACTCCCCAGTACGGTATTTGATTACTCCCCTCCCATTACATCACCCCACCCATGCATACACACCCACACACACAGTGACGGACTGGAGTCACGTGGTCACAGTGCTATGATAACCGAATAGTTTTCATGATCTAGTACCACAAAACTATCTAATCCGATATAGTTCAATGACCTTAATGGTGATCTACAATGTTTTATTTACCGTCAACTGTTGCGAAAACCAACAGCGCCAAGCAAGTAGATAACAACATCAGACTCTTCATCGTGACAGCTTTCAACTTCTCGTCAATCCTTTCACCTCGCGCTGTTGCTCTATCTGGTCTACACACGTTCAGCGCCAACCACAACGCCTGACTGCAGAATGTGGAGTCAGATGTTCTGACCTCGGCCAATCACTGCTCTAATGAACATAAACACTGATACTGAAATGCCAATAACATTTCGTCAGAGCGATCACGTTGTTTAGTATAGAACCCCTTGGGAAGAAACCGAGTGGTACAGTCAGTGTTGCAAATTATGGGCCTTGGTAATAATTGGACTAGTTTTTTAATGTTGTTGATATTGACGCCTGCCTGAAGCCATTCAACTTGCACGGCAGTAGTGTGTTGCGGGTTGTATCGCTACACATAGAAGGAATGTGATCTGTCTACACTTTCCCCAGATTATTAGAATGCTGTTGTGCAAGGCACTGTAACTAAGGGGATGCTAGAGCATGCAACACCCCCACCAAAATGATGAACAGCAAAGTAGAAAAAGAATCTGGAAAACCAGTTTTCAATAACCTGCACGAACTCCAACTTGTCCAATTATTGGGCAGGGAACACTACAATAAATCTCATTACATTGATTCATGGTGTCTTATGAAAATTGAAACTATCTACTGAACTGGGGGGGAGGGGGGGGGGGGGGTGACTCTTGAAAAGTTGGCAACAAAGTAAAAGTACCTCTGAAGGGAGACAAGAAAAAAAGATACGAAGAAAACATCTTTCGTCATCACAAGTTGAACGTACAAGTTTTGTATTATTTGTGTGACACCGATTGATTTGGCCGATAGATTTGGTGTGTTCATTACTATTTAAATAATTGCATAACATACATTATATACCTTGCACGATCTTCTAGGTAAGCATCTGCACCAAATAGGGGTGCTTGAGACAAGTTCCTGTAAACCGTGTGGGAATGGAGAACAAGATAGGAACTACCTTCAGAACTGGCAGGTGAACGTGACGCAATGCCGAGCGGTATGAGGAGGGTGGAAAAACAAGCCTGTCTCTACAGATCCAGCATGAATGCGGACATTTAACAAAAAGATAATCTACAGATGAATGATAGTTCTACCTCTAGGTCTACGTCTAGGCTAAATACAATAAATCGAGAAGAAAGTAAATGCACGCCTCTTTATTAGGCCTACAAGTAGTTCCCTAGCAGCAGTGGGAAGAACACTGCGATCCAAATGACGAAGCCGGCAAGCAAGATCCACATGGCTCGACTACGGAACGAGTCCCAGCCCACGATGACAGTTCTAGAAGGCTTCTGAGCGTCCTCCGGGATCTGCAGGGAGTCGAGCGTGGGCGTGTACATTGACGCTAGAGAGATCTTCACCTGCTTGACAAAAATAGGTATTAGACCGAGTCTTGTAGCGAAGAGAAGCCAAGTTAATGCTCTTTTCAAAATTATGGTCGTGGCCAATTTCGTAGAGCGGTTCCCTCGATCGTGATAGTCGACAAATGACGTATTTTAGATGCAATATTTTGGTTTACATTTGGACGATTTTAAAACAATTTGTTGGTAGTTCCGCAGAATTCAAGCACAGATAACAATACAGGGACTGGTTACCTTCATTCGATCTTTCTGCTCGGCATGATGACCCCTGGACGTGGAAGGGAAGCTCTGAGCAGACGTGGATCTCGCGGGGTAAAACATCATCCTCAGTTGGTTGATTGTCTGTATTGTTAGCTTGGCCAGTTGGGCATCATCCACTACATCCATGTACACCCAATAACCTGCGGCATTGCACACTTCGATAAGGATTGTGGCCACAAGATCTTTGTTTGTTTGTTTGTTTGTTTGTAAATTCTGCTTAGCAGCTACACTCTGCTATTATTTCTCTTCTTCTCCAGGCATTCATTTTAAACTTGCAATCAAAGTGGGTACTTCGTAGAAACCCACTTTTTCACTTCACTTTTAAATTTTGACTTTGTTACACTGCTACATTTTAATTCCATAGGTAAAGCATTCATCAGGAATTCGGAGAAAAGTGAAGGTAATTGTGGAGTGTGTTGTTACACTTATTGTGATCACGTATAATTGATCTGATACATAATTTGAAGGTGTGGTAATTCATTGGTGGTGTTATGTATAAGCATATAACACCAAAAAATGAATTAACCCTTAAAATACATACCTCATGTCTAGTGTTTCCGTTGAAAAAAAAACGCGAGTGCAAAAAGTATAACAGCAGTTACACTCCACAATCACCAAAGTAGGCTCGTGAGTCGCCACATTGTATTACCACTGTATATTTTCTTGCTGATGTAATGAACGATTGTTAAAAGTGCAGCGATTCCCCAAACAATACAGTTTTAAATGCTCTTTGTTACTTTCGTTTGAATCTGAAAGGTAGCCTATTTACAGAAATGAGAGCCAACTGCTGACTTTTTAAAAATACATATCATAGCTGTTGATGCTATCAAGAACGAACAGGGAGACTCAACAGCATAAAACACCCACAAAATAAAATTTCTAGCTCTTACCTCAGGTCAGAATCAAAACGTGATCTTGAGTTTCGTTGAAATATATTGTAAATCTTGTATTACCCCAGAATAAACCTATTTATTTGCTAGTCGAGTCACATACGGCTTATTTTCCATTTGGTGTTGTTCACCATTTGTTTACAAATCTCATGCCAGTCTTATTTTTGCTTCTGACAGCTAACCATTGTTGCCAAATCACTGTCTTCTATAATTGTACGGAGATCCAGAGCCCGTTGGATACTTAGTAAATCTTGGGGGGAGGGGGTTGGTTGCCTCTCCCAGCCGCAGAAAGGTTCGTAAATCCCCTGGCGGGGGCTCATCGAACTCCCAAGTCTTTGAAGTTTACCGAATCCACTGCGTTGGGTCGGCATTGAAGATGAGCCTCTTCATCTTCCCTTCCCACGACATTCCAATTTCCTCCTCGCTGCTCCACGTCCTTCCCTACGCTGTCCTGCCATCGTTGTCGTGGTCCAGTTGGATTTCCAATTCCATTCTTCTCGGCAAATCTTTCTTCTTCCTTTCTCTTGACATGTCCAAAAACCACCTTAGTCTTTTCTTTTCTATTCTAATGGACATACCTCTTTAAAAAAATGATAACTTTTTTTTTTAGCTACTATGGTTGTGACAGGTAATATAATTTCGGTCCATTTGTCGCCTCTTACGATGGGCAGTGCTACCCTGGCCCTTTGGATAGCGGGGCCGACCGGAGAAGGAGATTGGAGGAAAGGGACAAGTAGGACCTTATTCAAATGTACTACGGTACGGGGGAAAGGGAAGAGGAGGAGTTAGAGTAACCCGCTTAGCGCGAGGGACGCTTCTTTCTTTATTTGCAATTTATCAATCAGTATTATCATTTTAAATGGTTAGTGGAAATGGAGGCAGTTTTTATCAAATTCAGTTACAAATAAAATAATTTAATTGTGAAATTATCCTAAAATCAATTGTGTTTTGAGGTTCACATCTGTGCAACTGCTAAAGGAAAAGGTCGCCACAATTATTGTTTGTACAAAAACCGACGCGACTGTACAACAAAGTCGCTAATGGAGCTCATGGGAGTTCTTGGAAATGAGTGACGCCACTTGGTCTATGCTACACTGATATCAGAGTATCATGTTCTATCAGTGTCGTGTGTAGTGTTCATGGTAACACATTACTGGATTGCAGAATAGGCCTACTAATATTTTTAAATCCATTAACATTGTTAGATGTTATCGAAAGTTCGATTCAAATATTGTTGTGTATGGATTTAAAAGCTGTGTATTAATAATAATATGTCGATGCGCGTAGCGTTATCGGACATTGCGTGACGCCATTGTCAATAATTATTGGCACGCTGCAGATTCGTGGAATTAGAATGGCAATTTAAAAAGGTCAAACAAAATCGTTCGCCACAGCAAACTTGTAGATGCTGACGTCATATGACTGAGGCATTGGCCAATCAAATGTCAGTATTTTAAAGTCACCCTCTGATTGGCTCCGACTCACTCATCTATGACATCAGCATTCACAAGGTCGCTGTGGAGCCACTTTACCGTATATACATATGTATATATTATATATAATGAAGGGTGGTGGTAGTCTATATTCTGAAATGTCAGCTTGCTAATTGTTTATTACCACACATATGAAAATAAAGTTTACCTGAAAGAATATTATTCTCATGAATTAACATTATTTATTTCCGTTACAAATTACAATACAGCACTTATATAAAACTATCAACCATGATACCAACCTTAAAACAACAGTCTTCTCTCCACTTCGTGTTGGCTTTAAAAACACTTTAGGCGTTTCATGTAGCCCCAGCCTGCATGGTGCATATTATGTCACCTAGATTCGGCTTGTTCCAAATTTGTTTGATGCAATGCGAAACACAATATCATATATCAACAACTCAACAAGTGATCTATATATTTGCCCGGGGTATCAGTCACTTTATTGAGTACTTGATTGATAGTGATATTATGTTGTTGGTAGTTTCTCACCACTCGGCCACGCGAATAAAATAACAACATTCATGTTTTTGTTAAATTCATTTTAATCGCTTACAGTCCGCCAGCCGCCCACTTCTTCCACCTCCAGACAGAAGAAATATTAAAAGTTGTCCAACCTATTGACACGTAAATCATATCATGTTTCCACTTAAGATACATTAATGTTTGTTTAATTACATTGTTGCCGTATATCTCTACCAAATTAAGGCGTACAAGTTGAGTGATACATTGAACCACATAAGTAATAAAAATGTTGTAGTACATAATGTCTTTATCACGTCCACACATTATATAAAGTCCATCTTTCTTAGAGCCGCAAATATAACTATCCATAAAAGCAACAAACCGATAATGAAAAGTAACAAACTCTTGTGATAAAAGTCCCAGCCGGTGATAATCTGCAATGGAGAAGGTTCACAGCGATGCGTAGGTGCCACGTCATTTGCCTGCTGAAAGCACAAGACAGAGATATCATGCTGCACGGCCGCCATGACAGTAGGGGCAGGTGCCACGCCATTTGGCTGCTGAAAGCATAAGACAGAGATATCATGCTGCACGGCCGCCATGACAGTAGAGGCAGGTGCCACGCCATTTGGCTGCTGAAAGCATAAGACAGAGATATCATGCTGCACGGCCGCCATGACAGTAGAGGCAGGTGCCACGTCATTGGGCTGCTGAAAGCATAAGACAGAGATATCATGCTGCACGGCCGCCATGACAGTAGAGGCAGGTGCCACCCCATTTGGCTGCTGAAAGCATAAGACAGAGATATCATGCTGCACGGCCGCCATGACAGTAGGGGCAGGTGCCACGTCATTGGGCTGCTGAAAGCATAAGACAGAGATATCATGCTGCACGGCCGCCATGACAGTAGTGGCAGGTGCCACGTCATTTGCCTGCTGAAAGCATAAGACAGAGATATCATGCTGCACGGCCGCCATGACAGTAGAGGCAGGTGCCACGTCATTGGGCTGCTGAAAGCATAAGACAGAGATATCATGCTGCACGGCCGCCATGACAGTAGTGGCAGGTGCCACCCCATTTGGCTGCTGAAAGCATAAGACAGAGATATCATGCTGCACGGCCGCCATGACAGTAGAGGCAGGTGCCACGCCATTGGGCTGCTGAAAGCATAAGACAGAGATATCATGCTGCACGGCCGCCATGACAGTAGTGGCAGGTGCCACCCCATTTGGCTGCTGAAAGCATAAGACAGAGATATCATGCTGCACGGCCGCCATGACAGTAGAGGCAGGTGCCACCCCATTTGGCTGCTGAAAGCATAAGACAGAGATATCATGCTGCACGGCCGCCATGACAGTAGAGGCAGGTGCCACGTCATTGGGCTGCTGAAAGCATAAGACAGAGATATCATGCTGCACGGCCGCCATGACAGTAGAGGCAGGTGCCACGCCATTTGGCTGCTGAAAGCATAAGACAGAGATATCATGCTGCACGGCCGCCATGACAGTAGGGGCAGGTGCCACCTTATTTGGCTGCTGAAAGCATAAGACAGAGATATCATGCTGCACGGCCGCCATGACAGTAGAGGCAGGTGCCACCCCATTTGGCTGCTGAAAGCACAAGACAGAGATATCATGCTGCACGGCCGCCATGACAGTAGGGGCAGGTGCCACGTCATTGGGCTCCTGAAAGCATAAGACAGAGATATCATGCTGCACGGCCGCCATGACAGTAGAGGCAGGTGCCACCCCATTTGGCTGCTGAAAGCATAAGACAGAGATATCATGCTGCACGGCCGCCATGACAGTAGGGGCAGGTGCCACGTCATTGGGCTCCTGAAAGCATAAGACAGAGATATCATGCTGCACGGCCGCCATGACAGTAGGGGCAGGTGCCACCCCATTTGGCTGCTGAAAGCATAAGACAGAGATATCATGCTGCACGGCCGCCATGACAGTAGGGGCAGGTGCCACCTTATTTGGCTGCTGAAAGCATAAGACAGAGATATCATGCTGCACGGCCGCCATGACAGTAGGGGCAGGTGCCACCCCATTTGGCTGCTGAAAGCATAAGACAGAGATATCATGCTGCACGGCCGCCATGACAGTAGGGGCAGGTGCCACCTTATTTGGCTGCTGAAAGCATAAGACAGAGATATCATGCTGCACGGCCGCCATGACAGTAGGGGCAGGTGCCACGCCATTTGGCTGCTGAAAGCACAAGACAGAGATATCATGCTGCACGGCCGCCATGACAGTAGAGGCCGGTGCCACCCCATTTGGCTGCTGAAAGCATAAGACAGAGATATCACGCTGCACGGCCGCCATGACAGTAGGGGCAGGTGCCACCCCATTTGGCTGCTAAAAGCACAAGACAGAGATATCATGCTGCACGGCCGCCATGACAGTAGGGGCAGGTGCCACCCCATTTGGCCGCTGAAAGCATAAGACAAAGATATCATGCTGCACGGCCGCCATGACAATAGGGGCAGGTGCTACGTCATTTGGCTGCTGAAAGCATAAGACAGAGATATCATGCTGCACGGCCGCCATGACAGTAAGGGGCCGGTGCCACGCCATTTGGCTGCTGAAAGCATAAGACAGAGATATCATGCTGCACGGCCGCCATGACAGTAGGGGCCGGTGCCACGCCATTTGGCTGCTGAAAGCATAAGACAGAGATATCATGCTGCACGGCCGCCATGACAGTAGGGGCCGGTGCCACCCCATTTGGCTGCTGAAAGCATAAGACAGAGATATCATGCTGCACGCCCGCCATGACAGTAGGGGCAGGTGCCACGCCATTTGGCTGCTGAAAGCATAAGACAGAGATATCATGCTGCCCGGCCGCCATGACAGTAGAGGCAGGTGCCACGCCATTTGGCTGCTGAAAGCATAAGACAGAGATATCATGCTGCACGGCCGCCATGACAGTAGGGGCCGGTGCCACCCCATTTGGCTGCTGAAAGCATAAGACAGAGATATCATGCTGCACGCCCGCCATGACAGTAGGGGCAGGTGCCACGCCATTTGGCTGCTGAAAGCATAAGACAGAGATATCATGCTGCACGGCCGCCATGACGGTAGGGGCAGGTGCCACGCCATTTGGCTGCTGAAAGCATAAGACAGAGATATCATGCTGCACGCCCGCCATGACAGTAGGGGCAGGTGCCACGCCATTTGGCTGCTGAAAGCATAAGACAGAGATATCATGCTGCACGGCCGCCATGACGGTAGGGGCAGGTGCCACGCCATTTGGCTGCTGAAAGCATAAGACAGAGATATCATGCTGCGCGGCCGCCATGACAGTAGAGGCAGGTGCCACGCCATTTGGCTGCTGAAAGCATAAGACAGAGATATCATGCTGCACGGTTGCCATGACAGTAGGGGCAGGTGCCACCCCATTTGGCTGCTGAAAGCATAAGACAGAGATATCATGCTGCACGGCCGCCATGACAGTAGGGGCAGGTGCCACGCCATTTGGCTGCTGAAAGCATAAGACAGAGATATCATGCTGCCCGGCCGCCATGACAGTAGAGGCAGGTGCCACGCCATTTGGCTGCTGAAAGCATAAGACAGAGATATCATGCTGCACGGCCGCCATGACAGTAGGGGCCGGTGCCACGCCATTTGGCTGCTGAAAGCATAAGACAGAGATATCATGCTGCACGGCCGCCATGACAGTAGGGGCAGGTGCCACGCCATTTGGCTGCTGAAAGCATAAGACAGAGATATCATGCTGCACGGCCGCCATGACAGTAGAGGCAGGTGCCACGCCATTTGGCTGCTGAAAGCATAAGACAGAGATATCATGCTGCACGGCCGCCATGACAGTAGGGGCAGGTGCCACCCCATTTGGCTGCTGAAAGCATAAGACAGAGATATCATGCTGCACGGCCGCCATGACAGTATAGGGGCAGGTGCCACGCCATTTGGCTGCTGAAAGCATAAGACAGAGATATCATGCTGCACGGCCGCCATGACAGTAGGGGCCGGTGCCACGCCATTTGGCTGCAGAAAGCATAAGACAGAGATATCATGCTGCACGGCCGCCATGACAGTAAGGGCAGGTGCCACGCCATTTGGCTGCTGAAAGCATAAGACAGAGATATCATGCTGCACGGCCGCCATGACAGTAGGGGCAGGTGCCACCCCATTTGGCTGCTGAAAGCATAAGACAGAGATATCATGCTGCACGGCCGCCATGACAGTAGGGGCAGGTGCCACCCCATTTGGCTGCTGAAAGCATAAGACAGAGATATCATGCTGCACGGCCGCCATGACAGTAGAGGCAGGTGCCACCCCATTTGGCTGCTGAAAGCATAAGACAGAGATATCATGCTGCCCAGCCGCCATGACAGTAGAGGCAGGTGCCACGCCATTTGGCTGCTGAAAGCATAAGACAGAGATATCATGCTGCCCGGCCGCCATGACAGTAGGGGCAGGTGCCACGCCATTTGGCTGCTGAAAGCATAAGACAGAGATATCATGCTGCCCGGCCGCCATGACAGTAGAGGCAGGTGCCACGCCATTTGGCCGCTGAAAGCATAAGACAGAGATATCATGCTGCCCGGCCGCCATGAGAGTAGGGGCAGGTGCTACCCCATTTGGCTGCTGAAAGCATAAGACAGAGATATCATGCTGCACGGCCGCCATGACAGCGTGAACTTGAAGAATAATAACACTAACATTGCTAATCTCTAAAATCGATTATCGTTAAAAGTCGAAATACACTGAGTGGTGGATTTAGGACCTTTCATTAAATTGCTTTTCAATAAATACATTTAAATAAATTTAATTATTGCTCTAAAAAAAAGTTTCAAACTTAAAACTAAACTTTCTTTTGTGTTTCATACTTGTAAATCATAGTCGTCCCCTACACCTAGGGACGCCCATTGTTACCAAGGTAACAGTTGTTTCCATGTTATTTCCCATAAACAAAACAAATCCATAGCAACAATGGGTGCCCCTAGGTGTAGGGGCCGACTATGAATTCCAACCTTAGCCTTTAACCCAGCTAAATTTGAGCCAAATTTATTTTTTATTTCTACCTTATAAACCATCGATATAAATCCAACGTGTGTACACTATGTTTGTGTTGATAGATTACACGTATGCCTGTGTAATTTCCATGTGTATTGATTTATTTTATATCTATAGTATTCAGTTATGAAATTGATTTACAAGGAGGAAAATATTGAACTATTTGCAATTAATAATGGAAACATAATAAAATAACAAGGATAATAAAACTACAAGACAAACTACTATTGAAACTTGAAAGAACAACAGCAATAAAGATGCGTTCATTAGTAGGTCTACACATTTAAAATTAATAAAATAATATAAATATTAAATATATTATAGCATAGCCTTCTTCTTTTACATTTTTTAGGCGAAATGGATTGTGTGGGCATTATTATCATATATTTATTAAAATAGTATGAAAATTAATTTTACCTTACCACCGACTCGTCAGAATCGTTGTCCGACTCGGTGAGGTCTCTTCTCGTGGACGCGTGTCCACCATGATGTGCCATGCTATTGGTGGAGGAACTTGGCCGTCACAGTTCTACCACGAGTAACCCGGTTGGTGACGCAAGTTACTCTACCTGGGGACATTTACAGCACGTGTGCGAGTGAGTGCTCGCACATAGTTATGCGTGAACCACTTCACACATGATGTGCCATGCTATTGGTGGAGGAACTTGGCCGTCACAGTTCTACCACGAGTAACCCGGTTGGTGACGCAAGTTACTCTACCTGGGGACATTTACAGTACGTGTGCGAGTGAGTGCTCGCACATAGTTATGCGTGAACCACTTCACACATGATGTTCCATGCTATTGGTGGAGGAACTTGGCCGTCACGGTTCTACCACGAGTAACCAGGTTGGTGACGCAAGTTACTCTACCTGGGGACATTTACAGCACGTGTGCGAGTGAGTGAGTGCTCGCAACCACTTCACTTGTATGTGTCAATTGTCACGCGGCAAAATGATGCGCGGTGACCAATCAGAAATTAGCTCAACTCTTGCCGCGCGGGAAATGGCTGTGATTGGTCACCGCACACCATCTTGCCGCGCGGCAAGAGACATGGAAACCCATCACAGTAACAAACGCATTGTATAGTTGTCCCAAAACAACCTTACACATGCTTACTATGTTAGGCCCACCGCTCACAGGCATAGGAGCTGCGCGCGCAAATGTTTGCTGCAAGAAGATTTGATGACATTCGCTATTGGATACATTCCTCATACAGGGAGCCAAGTGAATATCAATCTTCAATATCTCGCCCTAAAATAGTTTCAATAAGTTTTGGTGTTTCGGCACCGTAGGCAGCAGTCTACAACTGGCCACGATTTTGACAAGTATTCCTTTGTAGGCTACTTTCTTGTTGGAAATATTTCAATGTGCTTCATATTCATAAATGGTATTAACGTTTGTATCTAATGAAAAATTTTAGGTTATTCTGTATAAGATACAGTAAATCTATCCACTATTGACCCCAGCTATACCTATAGAATACCGTCAAGTGCCCTAGCATTATAGGTTGTACCGGTTCATGAATACACGACAAGAATACTAATACGTCTATCGTGTGATTGGAAGTCATACTGTCTCTCAAAGATTTCACTTTCAGAGACAACATTACTACTTTTATGGTTTTTGGACATCGAGGTCATAATATGGCATTGGCTCGTGTATAAAATCAGAAGTAGCAATCATTTCTGGTACTCAATGCATTCGTTAACACCTAATATCTATCCCTCGGCCTTTACAAGCAAGCATTAATAATTACTAAATATAATTCATGTTGTACAGAAAGTTGAGTATATGGATGTTTACATACTGGTAATCTGGCATGGATCCTGAAACGTCATGTAGATTCTTCACCGAGATAATAGTCTAACCAAGTTCATATTGAATGCGAGTGTATTGTCCAATACAACCAGTAAACCATTAATTAAAACACTATAACATGACATTGTATCGATTAATAAATGCAGTTTGATACATAGCTTTGTTTGTAGGCCTAATTGGAAAGTAGTCCATGAAAAACTCGAAGTTATTTGTGTTTACATATTAAAGTCAGTGTTCCATTGTTTTGAGAGCACTTGTTTGTTCCAAATCACGGTCTACTAGACTCACTGAAAGTGTTATCAATCTCCTGGCGGAGGTTTGGTGAACTTAAAAATCTACTAGAATGTTGAATGCAGTTTTTTTCTTCGGGGGGATGGACACATTTCACAAACGTACTTCTTTATAAGGGAATTCTTAAACCAATTATTTATTTTGGGGGATATCTTATCCCTCGAATTCGACCACTGATCCTGGCCCACGGCCGATTATGATAGGAATGAGGGTCTAATGATAATAACGTTGATATTGCTTTTATTATAACATGGTTTTTATTCACCAGGCGATCAATTTATACAAATATCTATTTACAAAAAATAAACATATAAACGAGAGCTACACGCTTTCAAAATAACTACAAAAATGCAATACACAACATAATACACATGCGTATACAAGTATCCAAATGTAGCTAATGCATTGGCAATATTAACATCTACACTAAATGCCTATTATAACAGAGGTGCTATTAATTTATCAACAGCACGAGAGTAAATGTAGACAACGAAAATCGAACGAAATGCCAAGAGAGCAAGGATTGGACTGAGGAGAGTGGAATGATTCTAAGGGAAGGCTCAAATGATGAAAGCTTGTAATTGTATATACTGGTGAAATAGCTTTGAGGACATGATGATTGGTTTGTCTCTTGATGACCTATCAGTGAAGTAAAGCTAAGTTCTTGTAAAATGACAACTTTTCAGTTTTGTAATATTTTTGGAACATATTTTTAACGTATCATTTGATAATGAAAAATTTGTTTTTTTAAACAGCCATACGAAATGGGTAGTTAATCGTGTCTGGGATTATATGTCCGTATATCTTTTATTTACACTCAAATATCATTATTGGAAACGAAGAGCAGTTGCCTCACTGGTCATGTATCGTCATCTTTCATTCACTAAACGTGTTAACAAAAATATGTGTCAAAACTCAAAAGCAAGCGATATGAATACAAATGAAATGAAAGAGCGACGTGTAAAATCATGCACAAGTGGGGACTCAGTTGCTTTCCCTACCGGTGTTATTTACTCTTGTCCAAGACTGCTCGAGTTGAGCTCAACACACGAGAATATCAGCTGGACTATTCGTTTACTCATTAATTATTTTAACCTTCAATATTTATTGTTCAAAATTCACGATATAAACTTCACCATAAATAAGCTTGTAACACACAATTTTTATAAGCCTCTATATTTGTATACATCAAATTATTCATACTCGTTTAATGTAACATTTCAAATCCTAGACACAATAGAAAATTTTAAACTTAACAAAACAAATTGGTTAGTTTGAGCTGTGGTTATCTGCAAAGTCTTTATCACCGTTCACAAACTGTGGTAACAAGTTTGGTAGAAGGCTACAGCAACCACTTCTTGCACTTGTAAAATATTCAAGTAATAACAATTACCTTAAATAATTATAAAGCAAAATAATGATAGTTATCTCAGCACAGCGGTATAATTTTCTCAGCCGATATAAAAACACTAAGAAAATGATGAAAACGTTGTAGTATCGGTAAAAATGTTGTCCATATTTTTTTTTGTAACAAAAATGTTTCTAGAAGCTCTACATTTTTCTGTGTAATGATACAATTAATAATTTAACGAAATTCTATCTACACCTAGCTCGTCTCGTCCTACGATGCTTTTTAGATTCATCCTGGCTTCATTTTGATTTCCGAACGCAGTAAAAAATATCCATGCTCGTTATAGTGTTATACATTTACAAAAGATAATGCTGACGTCAGCTGTGATGAAATGAGATTCAAACAGAACAGGCGGCTTCATTTGAACATGAGGCAAACATTATGACGAGGAGATTGTTATCAGTTATCACTATTCCCTCCCCTTTGGCTATTTTGTATCGGTGATACTAAAATGTAAACTGCTGGACCGTTGCCATCGCTACAAACAGCACATACGTTCTGTCCTTGTCTTTTTTATTGCTGCTGCCTCCCAATCAGTAAACTACTACGCTAACTTAATATCATGCTCACAATATTACCAACTTAAATTTCTACTGCTCGCGTTCATAACGTAACCTAGAAACCGGGATATGTACAGTTCGTGTATTGGTATTGGAGAAAGGCCTAACACAGCTATGTGATTCACTCACTCTACTAAGTGGGATGTGGCTATAAACAATCACCATGCACACATTTAATGAGTTTCATTTAAAAAGAGGATAGAAAGAAGCGCGTAGCTGCGTATTGATGCAAGCAAAGCGACACAGCTAGATACACGGTATACTGCGCTCTTTGAGCGTGGTGCGTACTGCGTAGACATCTGTGACGTACCGCAACGATATCACCTCAAGATAGTTTCGTACAAAATGGTTGTTTTTCTTGATGATTGCGCCATTGAATGATGAACGAAAGTCTTACTTGATTGCATTTGGTTTCTTCAGTTCTGTATCCGCAGACATGGGATTCCTCAAGTGGAGTGATTACAGATACAAATCACGAAAGTTCTTATATCAAAACAATGCGTGCAATCATGTTTGTATTGGCACTGTTGTTGGTAGATGAGCATGTGATGAAACAACACTATAAATAATGGCGAAACGTCAACTTCGAACTTTTGAACGTGTGTTCACAGACTATGTCTATACTTATGTCGTTCCACAGCAGCCTTGTGGATGCTGACACAAGTGAGTGGGACAATGGCCAACCAGCGATCACTATTTTTAAAAGCCATCCGCTGATTGGGTAAATTCACAAGGTGGCTGTGAAACCACTTTAGTGTTCAATTGTTTACAAAGAAACTTACTGATGAAATTTGTATGGACACGAACCATTGCTTGGACGAGCTACTTGTTAGAGAATCTCTCATATCCACGTGGGTACGGTGTAGAATGTGGTGCTCCAAAGAGTGTAAGTCAGTTCCACACTAGACTCCTCAGAGCATGTTCATCTGACTGAGTAGCGTGTAGACTGAGAAGTAGACTCCTCAGAGCATGCCCATCTGACTGAGTAGCGTGTAGACTGAGACGTAGACTCCTCAGAGCATGCCCATCTGACTGAGTAGCGTGTAGACAAGGATCCATATGGCCAGGAAGATGATGGTGCCGACTAGGAAGACAGTCTTGAGGTGATGCCACGGGCTCTCTGCAGGCGGCTTCTCCACGGCCTTCTCGTGTTGTTGATGCAGCTTGAGACAGTGGTCGGAGCAACCCATGAGGCCGTGACCGTTGCCGTTGAGCGCTGTCGTCGGCGTCATGATCACCTGCGACTCCTGGTGGAGGATCACGGCACCTAGCTCCACTGTACTCCGTCGCTCTCCGTCGCGCTCGTACCCAGCGTTATCCATCTGCAACATAACCACACCTGTACTCCCAGTCGTTCTCCCATTGGTCAGCATTCTACAAGCTATTAAACCAATATTGTAAACAATGGGATAGTAATAATAATAATTATTATTATTATTATTATTATTATTATTATTATTATTATTATTATTATTATTATTATTGACAATTCTTTTAAGTCAAGCGTATCGGTCAATAACCATCAATATCAAATTGTGCCTTATATGTTTTCCACAGATATATAGTCGATTTACAGCTACGCGTTGCGAGCTCCAATCAGTGGCCGAGTTTGCGTGAAACTATTAACTTCTTTGCATGAAACTCGGCCGCTGATTGGAGCTCGCGCCCTCGCTTCGCTCGCAACGCGTAGCTGTAAACGTAGCATTATTGTAACCAACGAAACCATTTATTAACTATCTTTATTATGATTTATTCGTATGTGTCATTCTCAGTCATTATTTTGTGTTTAATGTTGTAATAAAAATTCGGTAAATTAGCCTATATCGGAAACTATTGTTATTCGGCATACATTTTACTGCATATGAATGTGCTAACATTTAATAAATACAACAGTAGCTCACATTACAACTTCCATATAAAGATGAAGTAAATAATCACAGCAGTGAAGTAGTACAGTGTAACTAATTCAGCTAGCAGAACAGCGTTGCGCCTACTTTACACTGGTTGCAAGAACCACAAATAGCGGGACAGGCCATGATATAGTACTGGCAGACAAGCTAAGACTAAGAGTGAGAGCAAATACAGTAAGACTGCGCTTGAACGTTATCTAGCCATGTTATCTAGCTTCGAAGCTTCAGCCGTCTGTTACGGGGTCTGCTCTAGTCTACAGCGATGGAGGTCAGTAGTTCATGGTGACCATACGGCGGAATACGTAGGGGGATCTCCCCCCCCCCCCCTCCCCCTTCTTGATAATACTGACCCACGTCGTCGCAGACATAAGCAATAACTTCATAGAATAGATAAAGATTATTTGTATTATGTAATCGTCTACACTACAGAGAAACCGGATGTATTTAAAATATTTTGAACATATTTTCATTATTTCATCATCACCTTCTCCCCTCATCACCACTTGTATTGATCGAATAAGTGTCGTTACACATTGTGTGGTTATACGGGTTCATACAAAATAATGCTATATTGCGGTGGCTCATGTGGTTCATTATCATTATCTTATTTACTATTCTAAGTACAGTCTATGTGTACAAACACAAGAAAGCTAGTTACCTGCTAGCTGGTTCTGCGCCATTCAGCGCTGATCTATGTCATGAATATCACCATGCTTCCAATTGCAGACATGCACACTGCACAGTGTCAGTAGAAGCAACAGGTAGCCAATAAAAGGAAGTAGGTAGCAGGGTGGCGGTAAGTGGCTATAGCCATAGACATGCGCAGGGGGGGGGGGGGCAAGGGGGGCAGCGGCCCCGCCATTAGGATAGGTGAGCTTTTTTTAAAAATAGAATTTGCCCCAGGGTATACGCCTGCCGATCGCAAAAGACGATGCTCACATTAAATATATTCCTCAACTGTCACTGTTGCTCCAAACTGTCTTGCCCTTGACCCGGGAAAGAATAGGTCCAGAATAGTGCCTGTCGTAATGGGCGACAAAAATGCTGACGCCTGACATAATGGTTCTAATATTACCTGAAGTCCTAGATTTGAATGACGTTGGAATCAGCTGACCGGCCTCAACATCAACTGAATTGCCTTACCGCCAAGATTTTGGCTGTGGGACTGACCACTTCCTTCACTTTGTAACAATGTATCACTGATATCCACAAATAATTGTGTGAAATTAACCCATTGCATGAACAGACCACCTGTACTCCTTCTAATACGCTTAAAAACACGTTTAAAAATGCATGTCTTTAAAACATCTCCTGCGGAGCTTTTTGTGGGGGGCATCCCCCCACACCCCCCATTGGCGCCGCCGTGAAGTACTTTCATTGGGAAGTTATTGTGCCCCCCCATTGATCAACCTCTGCGCACGTCTATGGCTATAGCCTGCTTTCTTTATGTCCCGGCTCTAAAACGGAATACGAACCATGTACTAAATACATGACTCTGTCCCTGGAGGATGGTGCAGCGGAAACACAATGTTGGAGTTGGAGTATAGCAACAGGTAGCAGGAAGTAGGTAGCAGGGAGGCGGTAAGCGGGTAACCTGCTTTCTTTGTGCCCGGCTCTAAATACGGAATACGATACATGACTCTGTCCTGAAGGGTGGGGCAGCGAAAAACACAATGTTCATTGTTAGCTCTTTTCAATCGACAATTACAACACATCAGAAAGCCGGGGCGTGTGTTGCCCAATAACTCACTAAGATGAGTCTTACTTCCTACTTCGTGTTATCGAATCGATTTCAATGGAAGAGCAGGTGTGCACGTAATGAATAAAGCCCAATCGGTACTTATTAGTCACCAAACACAATGAGACCATCTACTGTTGGGCAACAATACCGCTGTCAACATCTTCCACTGGTCATGATGTTATGAGCATGAGTAGCAGCGAGAAAACACCCCCTTCACGGTATTCTAGGAAGCCATTATGGACGCACAAGAAGTAGAAGGCTTATTTTCTTATAATGTACCATATTATTGATGCACCATCGACAACAAACACAACATTACAAATACAGCACAGGCCACGTGCGTCACACGTGCTCGCGTGAAACACGGCCGCTGATTGGAGGAGTAACGCGCATTCGCTTCTCTCGCAACGCCGAACTACAAATTAGAATAGCTACAGTTTAGTTGAATGTTACTGATACGCATTCGTAATAGGTATAGGGTACGTTTTTCAGTTCTCGTGGGGGAGACTTGATTTAGAAATTCTAGATTGAGAGGAATAATTCGTTTCATCAGAAAATTTCTTGGCCGAAAGTTTTTGAAACATTTCTTATCAGTGTTTACTGTGATTGCTGTGAGGGATATTTTTTATTAAAGATAGTTGAATTGAAAATATTTCCTAAGTTTATAAATAGTCCAATACCGAAGAACATAATTCATGTACGAAAAAAATGTATAATTTTTTAATAACATTATGAGTACCACAGTCCAAATTATGTCCGGAGATAACGCGTCCTAATCTGATCACCGTCTAGACGTCGCTATTGTCATACACCAAAATATATACATAAGTTAGACGCCGTCTAGAAACGCAAGAAATCCGTATCAAGCGATTGAAATTTTACTACTTTATTATCAACGATGAATGGCGACTAAATATATTGTCCGTGACCCCCCAAAAAAAACGTTACGATTCATCCATAAAATCCTATCTGCCTCGGTTATTATTATTATTTTTTAAAATAAAACGAGTTCGTTACTCACTTTGTTTAGTTTGTCGCCGAAATGGCAATGGGACGACATTATGTGTATCTTGTTTGTAGTCGGTAGGTTGGTAGTCGGACCGCAGCTCTGAAACACTGATCAAACAGACCATCAGATGGTCGGACGTGGACGTGGCCTTTGACATTGTTTTGATAAGGGGTCCACAGATTATCAGCGAGCGACCAAGAGGGGAGATATGCATACGTAACTCACTTTCCGTGTTGTTCGGGAATTACTGCATATCAAGGACATGCATCTTGAAATCGTAGTCTGGAGTTTTTTTCGCGTTACGATGAAGATATTTTGGCTTTACGTATCGTAGTTTTTAAAATAGAGAATCGAGAAGATGAGATGGTGGGTACGAAAATGCCGCTCACATCCAACAAAGCCCCCCAGACGAGGATCGAGCCTGGAATGCAGGGACCGCGGCTAGCATCATGTCGTTCCACGGTAACCTTGTGGATGCTGACGTCATAGATGAGTGAGGCATTGGCCAACCAAATGTCAGTATTTGAGGAAGGCACCCGCTGATTGGCTCCGACTCACTCATCTATGACGTCAGCATTCACAAGGTCGCTGTTTAACCATTTTATTAACGCGTTGATTGGTGTTGAACAAGTCTTAATTATTTAATATATTCTACCAGCCTGTATCTGCTGTACGTAAGCGCTTTCATAGCAACACGGTAACACGCTTTTCCGGACCGGCAGATCACGTGAACCAATCAGAAACTTGCCGTGCCTGCCTTGATTGGTTCACCTGACTTGCCGGTCCGGAAAAAACGTGTTGCCGTGTTGCTATGAAAGCGGCTGTATTCGTACTCTTCGTCTGTACATAATACAAGCTTATATTATTTTCTACTTGTCTATGGTTATAAAAACTCCCAAACTCCCAAACTTGTGAACTGATATTCATTTTCAAAATGGTGCCTTTTCTCCTCCGGATAGGTTCGTTGATTCATCGACTAGTTTACTTTCGTATCCGTAGAGTCGCATCAACATTCAACAACGGACATGAATGCAATTCAGGTTCAATACAGTCATTTATTATGTGGACATTGAATTCGTGTTGATTGCCCCTTTCAGATGAGGTGCTAAAAAAAGTAATGATTCCATCATTTCAGTGTATCGGACGGAGCTGCCATCAACGGGATCATCGGAGCGTGGGTGAGACCCAAGGCCTTTACAGAGTCATGTATATGGGTATCATCCAGTGCAGATGAGCCAACTGCGTAATAATTAGGCCTACCACACGTGAAAGCACAGGTGTTAGTTTTTCGAGGACCACGAAATCGCAAAAAGTGCTTTTAATAAAGAGGGGTGTAAACAAACTGTATACCTGTCGATTCGAAATTCTTGTCACAATGCGCCGTTTTCCAGTCATCCCACCGAAATGTATACTTATTAGAGAAATGATCGGGAAATCGCCGTTTTTCGCCTTTTTAACTAATGTGTTTATTTAAGTCTTTATAATTTAAAAAAATCATGATGTTTTGTCTAATTTTATTACATACGTTGTGTTATGAGATCATACTTAACCCGATCTATATATGTGTATTAAAACACTTAAGCTTTCGTGGCCCGAGTAAATAAAATTAAAAAAACAAGACGGGTTATTCCGCTACGTCGTCTTCAACGACGTGGCGGAATAACCCGTTTTGTTTTTAATTTTAATATAATATATGTATATACATTGTATAGCGGCTCATTTTGAATTTGAACATGTTTCTGGTGTTTAATTTACTCTCAAAATCCCCGAACAACAATAATTATATTTTAACACCGCCATAACATCGAAATTGTTAAATTCATAATCATATCATCAGGTAGCTTACGCGTTACACTCGATACTCTAATGCGGGAGGTCGCCGGTTCGATACCCGCCATCATCGATAAGCGTAACCAGCCAATTGGTCTGCATGCTTCAGACAAAAGGATGCTATGATTGCTATCAGCTATAAATATAGACCTTGGACATTCACTTCCTACTGGTCTAACACGTTAGAACCATGCAAGAGTGGCTAGTTGCACATAGGTATACCATAGCATAGCTAGGTTTCATCCGAAAAATGTATTTATTAATGTGTAAGTATTTTGTATATTAAAGTAAACAAAAGGGGCATCCGGCAACCATTCAGTTTTTTTTTTTTCTAAAACTCCCGAAATAACAGAAACGTAATAGTGGAAAAATTGTTTCGCGTTTGACTAACAGTCTCAGGCACATGGGGCTCTGCCCCAGACCCAACGGGATCCTCAGACCATGCGCTTTCCCTTCTTAAACCTCCACTCACCCGAAATGATAGGTTGTTAAGCCGCTGCCTGTATGGTTGATTGTTATTGTTTAGTAAGTACCTATACGTATCTCGACGGATGAATTGAAGTGTGATTCTCGCATGTAATGAACGTGATGTATGAAGCCATCTCATAGCATTGCAAACAAAGTTATATCTCCAGTGATTTCATTGTCAAGGCAGTGCATAGGTATGTGATGTGTTGCGTTTTAAGTATCTGATTGTGATGTTAGACATAACTTGTGGTGGCGCGAGGGGGTGACGCACTAACTGATCCGATATGAACCACTTCTATGGAACAACCCCCCAGCCTCCACCCTTCAAACTACCCATGCAGTACCCACTTGCAGGACAGTCTTGTGTTAAGAGCACAGTTCAAACAATTGACGTCAACCACAGAGGATTTCTTCCTTGTTTTTTCCCTGCCCTCTATTGTATCAGTTTATGAATTCTTCTCACTATTTGTGGGTTATTTCGTGATTAAATAATTGAATTGCCTTCGAGTCTGGACGACGAAGAAACACCACACAATGAGAAAACATACGTAATATACTATACATATATACAGATTGTTTATGTTTTTTAAATTAATACATAACTGTACCTTTATGTGAAATAAGAGAAAGTGTAAACAATTTTATTTGGTTTTATATCTTCACAGACAACTTCGTACTATGATTTTATCACACTTTAAATATACCTATCTCTAGAGGTGTTTGTAAATGGGGTTTTGTTTATAGATAACAACAGGTGATTTTGATAGTAAATTACAAAAGAAACCGTTATACAAGGTGTATATACCGATACACATACAACGTTACACAATGTGTATGTTATGTACATAGTGATCAAGTTGGATCAAGTCACAGAACAGAATATTATATTCGCACGTCTGTATAAAATTAAAAAACAACAGTTTTTCATAAAAAAAAGAGTCAATTAACAGAAAAAAGGTTAAAAAATTTAAAAAAACGGAAATTTCGCGATCATTTCGCTAGTTAATACAACTTTCGATGTTATGACTAAAAAAAACATTTTTCGCAAATTTCACGTCTCGCAGAAAACAAACACCTCTACCTATCTCTCATTGAAACTCGTAATGTAGATTTCATTTAGATTTTCAACTACTATAAACATAAAATAAGCAAAGTTCGTTTACTAGCGTTGTAGTTAACTTTGCACACGCCATGCATCCATACCTGAAACCCGTCGTCATAACAACGCTGCGTCCTCCATGCACGATGGTTGTCTGTCAGCCGACGCCAGACACAGACTGTACTGCAAGCCGAGTAGTAGACTCGCCTCACACTGACACCAGCCAACACTCACCGCAGTATTACAGCATCGAACACCTGATATCGCAGCTAAACATCAACTACCAGCCTGACACAATCCTTGCAGCAACTCTCAAGCTATCTCGCTGCCCCGTGTGGTCTGCGGTGTAGAGATAAGGTGTCTTGTTATTGTGTTGTTATGACTGTGTCAACTCAACCCTAGCCGAGAAAACAGATACCGCTATCTGTGAGCATAGATCTGGGGTGCTATGGATCGGTGACTCCAAATGGAGGTAATTTTATCTAAAATTCACTACGGTACTATGGATTGGTGACTCCAAATCGTAGGTTATGTCTTCTTCTAAAATTCACTACGTAATCGTAGATACTCTCAAATTATAATATTAATTTTTATGAAATGATTCACGGAAAACGATGCAACGTCTTTGCGTACATGAATGTAAGTAATATATAAATTTTATATTAATTATGTTATTTTGCAATGTTATGTATCACTACTATTGATTATATTGTTGTGAACCTTTAAAGGCCGGTTTCACCAACTTTTTAAACTTTGATTAGCCGGTAAGTGGAGATTCTGTACGAGCAAAAATGGCGACTGTCCTGCATTTGGAATGTAATGTGTGTTGAAACCATGGTTACCAAACCGAGCCTACTAAATCGTAGCTTAGCAAATAAGCTATAAGTTTTGATTGGTGGTTGCCATGGAGAAAACAAGCTATTCGACGAATTGTAATACCGGTCCTTAGTTTACTAACTCACTGTCAGCCAATCACAGCTCCGCTGCCGCCATCTTTAGACGTCACTTTCATTGTTGTTTGTCAACTATTTAGACACGGCTTTACTAGACAACAAGCATCTAGACTTGATTGATTTGGGTTTAGTGTTAAGTAAACCCATTTTACGCTATATAAACTGTTTTGATAAGTGTAAATGAGAATAATTGCGTGTTAGGAGTGAAATTGTCCATTAGGTACCAACATTCACATAACACATTATTTATTATGAGCACGTTTAATAATAAGCATTAACAAAATGTCAGCTGCAAATACAAGAAACGAAGGTCTTATATTTATTTATTGTCGCATGTTTACCAACTTCCAAACACTATTTTATTAGTATTGCTATTCCGCCACAGCAAAATAAATAGAACATTGGCTCCTGTGTACATTACGTGCATGTGTTATCAAAAAAAACTTAGTAGAAAAGATGTATGATAAATAAAAAAACGTTACTGGACTATACACTATATCCATTCATGATCAAAAATTATAAACGAAACGGAATATTTCGAATGCTAAAAACACTCTTCGTCAGTGATGAGTTGAGACGGCCTGGCGAAGAGTTGATTAGCATTCGAAATATACTGCGCTTTATTTACAACTTTTTACAATGAACAGTGTATAGTCCAGTAAAGCTTTCTTGTGCATGTCTACGCATGTAATAAGTGTTGAATGGAAGGAGTTAACGATGTCACACCTGTAAATTGTTGTGTACTGTTATTGGCTCATGCCAAATAAGACGAGCTAAAGAATTTAAGATAACGGGTTTTATATATTATTAGTACTATATAAATTATACAGCCTCAACCTAAACAGTCATCTACCGATCTCGGATCCTTATATTTACTGCGCGTCTATTTCACGCACGCTAATTCAACGAGAACCAACAGCTTCCTGCGTGTGTGCGTGACAGTGCGCGCACGCGTGTCTAAAGTGTGTTTGTTCAAGTGCAATAGGACAAGTGTTTCCTGCACCCGTAGTAATAAAACTCATATAGGTACTTAAGTGTTTCGCTTGTTCCTGCGATAAACAATGATAAACAAATTCTTGTCACGGACGATAAACGAGCATAATGAACTATTACTTCACAGCGTTACGATCGGCTCAATAGCTCCCGTGAAATCGTCGCATTCCGTTTCTCCATTGATCGAGCTCATGCAATTATACACACTAGGTACTTGGCCATAGTGCATGGCGGGCATGCAAAGTATGGAGACATTTACTTGAGGTAACCTTCACACATCAACTGCATGGTAAGTGTTATTGTTTATTAGCAGGCTACTCTACTTCCATGTTGAATCACATAGCGAAACACTGTTCAGTTCAGAAGCGTATACAGCAGATATTTTATTTCTACCACACAATATTAGTCGGATAATTTCAAAACATATCTTATAAATTAATTGATACATGATAGGCTATGGCTGTTCTTGGATGCGAGAAGAAATCCATTACTAGTGTTGCATACACAAATTAATATATAACCGTATAGTCCTACGAATTAGGCACTTGCGACATTTATGTGTTGTGCTTTTAAACGGCAGAAATTTCAACATAATTTGAAAACATCAATTTTTAAGGGAGTGTTTATAAAGCAAACATATTTTAGTCGACATATTTGGGTTCGATTCCTGTTCTATTTTTAACACCACAAAATACTGGTGGTGAAGTGAGTTGAAAACATGTCGAATCAGAACGTATAAAATGCATAGATAAGTTTAAATGTACTAATTCTACGCAAACATAATATGGTAAACTTAAAATCATCAAGTTATAGAGAGCTTTGAACACGTTGAAAGAGTAATGTTTCAGAGTTTACGATATTACCAAGAAATGTGTGTGTTGTACCATATATTTCTTATCTTTTAGTACCTAGATTACATGGGTTACGACCCATACATGTCTCCTGCCGTTGAGTGAGTAATATAGGGTATAGGCCCCACGCTATCGGCAGTTTGTCTACCGCCTTTTACTACCCAAAATACTTTAGTCGGGTAGTAGAAGTTCGCCAAGCGACGCGATGACGGAGCCTGATTGGTCGGCTACTTCACCGAAGATTTACGAAGACAGCCGAAAACTTCGTCATCGCGTCGCTTGGCGAACTCAAACTGGATTCATGACATTGCGTTGTTCTGCGGGACGGTGCGCGACGGAGGCCAATCAGGAGTGACCTAAGTGCACGCAGGTCGGAGGTTTTGGGCCAATCAGGAGCGACCTGCGTGCACTTAGGTCACTCCTGATTGGCCTCCGTCGCGCACCGTCCCGCAGAACAACGCAATGTCATGAATCCAGCTTAATACTACTCGACTAAATGATGTTGGGCAGCATAAGGCGGTAGACAAACTGCCGATTGCGTTGCGGCTCTACCTTATATTACTCACTCAAAGCTCCTGCTCTGTCATTTAGCACTGAATAGTATGATATAACTCGACGCCCCTACCTGTTTGTTCCTCATCTGAGAAGCTCTATCTTCCAAATGACGGCGTCGAGCAACGCTTGCTTGGAATCAAGTAAGTGCCGCCAGTTTTGAAACGCGTTTCACTAGTCAGTAACTTCATGATTAACGACATTCTGAGTGTAATGAGCTAAGTGAAAGAACAATATAAGCGTGTGCACTCTTCTAACGAGCCAATTATTTTGATGAATTCACGATATCAAGGTGTCGCGTTTTATGATATTATAAAGTAAAGATACATCATTTTGAAGGAGATGAAAACAGTCAAGCTTTATACACGATCTGGTCCAATTATGATTTGCAAAGCCCGAGCAATTGGTAATGTGAAGTAGTATTTACACTCACGACATAATTTGATATAAATCAATAGTATCTATCTCATTTATCAATATTTCTTCTAGCTAGTTACTGATTGTTATATTTCAATTTCAAACTATAAATAACACGTTATTTGTAAATTCTATACATAAAATTAGCCTGCGCTAAAGCTAATTACATTGATACTATAGAAAAGTACCCTTTCAAGACAACGTTGAATAGTGATAACATTTACATATTTAGCTAATAGTAATATGATTTTACCTGCATGTCCTCCACTCAGGCTATATAATAAGGTTCAAGGCATGCGACCTGACATAAAATATGATAGTTAACTTGTGCTTACCATGTTGGCAATGTCGTTCTGTTATTCAGGCAGGAGAATCACCGGGCGAGCAAAGCGTGTCGACCAGTCGTCCGCACCACAATACTGGACTGATCAGGTGTCGGCTATTCACTGGCCAGAACCTTGAAGTATACAACAATAACAATCAGGCATTGCCAACCTAACATATCAGTTTGACCTATGCACCGGTTGTTCACTTGGTTACTCCTCTACTGGTGTTTGGTGCAATCTGTTTGACTACCGCTCAAGAGAAATTGTCTAGTCATTATAAGTACACTCATATAATTGAACTAATGCAAGTCACTCTTGCATTACACAATGATAGCGTTATTTAATGGGTAATGAGCATTGAAAATATTATAACCCTTATTAATAAAATGATAGGAGATTGATTCCTAGTCCGAGAATAGTGTTAAGTGTGAGCCATCATTTTTATAGTTGTATTTATTGATTTTGACATAAACTGTGATGGCTCCAATGTTCAACGTATTTGTATAAACGGTCACTGGCCAAACAGTGGTCATACAAATAATTGTATATTCTAAATTACATTTGGAATGACTTGCTAGTTTGTCATTCTGTACCCACACAACAAAAAATAATTACGAGACATACTTCATTATATTCTATATTTCGACCGAGCACGATCAAGTTATATTTTCGACGAACACTGATTGTAGACATAGACAGTTTCAACACGTGTCGTATTACTTGATACTTAGGCCACAAGAAACGAATTTAGATCAACATTTATGTTGGAATGTTAGAATTAGATAAGCTTATTAAAATTAAAGCAAATATAACACAAGGTAAACAAAATACCGAGATAGATAGAAAGATGGAATCGGAGGACAAATAAGTTCACAAGACAAACTAGCCTCGTCAGTTAAAACAACAGGGTTCCTTTCAAGTTTTTTTCCACGTTATGTGTAATACATACATTTTTTATTCAAGAGCCTTATCCACTATGTTTTGTATTATTTCGCATGTTAAAATGTTAAGAGCTTACAATTCAGATACTTGTATATACACTGTATGTAATTGTGTACTGTTTATAATTTAATTTAAATAAAGTCTTCCTCTACAAAACAAAAGATCGTATAAACCAAATACAGGAGATTTTGTAATGACAGCAGAAACAGCATCAAAGTGTGAGCAAAGTTTTCTACAGATAATATAAATTGAAAACATTCATGATTGTCATGTGGATGAATAGGACAATCATTTGAAATAATCCTGTAAAATGTTCCCTCGCAACAATAGGCAGTATTCACGTGACGTCACATCGGCCATATTGGAGGCCACCTATAGTACTATTTCAAGTTTCATTTCGCTGTCAATAGAAAACGAATAATATTGTTTACGGGGCAATATGAGAGTTTAAACACGTATATCCCCCTGATTAAGTTTATACGAAAATGATTATGTGAATACCATCGTAAACAACAAAAAGTGTGGCCGAAATAAGAGAGACTTTTTTTAAGTTGCTTCCAAACTTTTCAAACGTTCAAACTCGTTTGTTCAAACTTTTCAAAAGTTGGAGAACAGTTGACTTCAACTACCAATCAGATGAATGGGAATGGTGGCCTCCAGTATGGCCACCATGCGCAATATGTGTGATGTTCACCAGGCAGAGAGACACTCCACACAGAAAGTAACAAGTGTTCAATTAATAACATCCTGTGTCGCCGTGTACGTTAGTCTGTTATGCTAATTGTACGTGCGTTGTTTCTAGTTCATGGTTAATTAACAACACATACACACATGTTTTTCAAGGAAGTTGAAACGCAAAACACGTCGTGTATACTCGCCGACATATGTACATCTAGGGTCGTATAAAGACTCTCCTGCAATCACACTATTATTGTGTCTCAATCTTTTTACAAATAGGCAACATTTTGATAGTAACACATCGCGGGGGTCGTCATTGAAGCAAGGGAGGGCAGGGTCAAGTGGGGAGAAATCTTGAGCGGGGTAGTCTAGGGCAAAAGACAGGGTGTCCTTTTGTCGCCTCTTACGACTAGCAGAGTCACTCTGGGTATATTCTTCCCCAGCCCAGTTGGGTTAGGTGAGTAATACAAACCAAGGTAAGTTCAAATACTATATTATATCATAATTTTCGTAGCCGATGAACTTACAATTATTGTAAGTTCATCGGCTACGAAAATTATGAAAAATATGATTAGACCACGAAGTAAGGTGTGATAAAATAGGGGAGTTGCAGGTCCTTATCAGTTATTCCCTTCGTTACTTGTCCCTCCCTACTTCACAGTAGACATAGGCATATTGAACGTTATGCTTTAGTAAAGGTTTTAGAATACTTATTTTCTATTCATGGCTTATTTATTGAGTCCTGAGATTCAAAATTATATTTACTCTGTGCAGCTCATCCATTATTTCGTTAAGCCCCAATGTACGTTAATGTTTGGTGAGTTTGATAATACCAAAACGTGCATACATTTATTTATGTATCCCTACATGTCTGCTCATACATATGAGCATGTCTATTTTACATACATTCAAGTTTTAAAATATTAAACACAAAAATATTTTCATATGGTATGAGCTATGAAGTATTAAAAAATATATTAATAAAATAATGTAACCAACGAAAATGCAATGTTTTGGTAACAGTTTACTACAGTTTACAGGAAACAATTATAATATGACAAACGGGCGCAATTGTTTTCGGTCCCAATTATTTCCGTCCTCTCCCGAGCCGATACCTACGTCACTAGTCCTAAAAAATGTAAACAACAACTAGTAAAAGAAACGCGACCATAACCAAATGAGTTCGTTCGCCTCTTGACTAGGCGCTACGATGTAGGCAATGAAAGTGAAACAGCGGGTGAAATCTTTCACTTGGAGTGCATTGAAGCGCTGTCTCTGACAAGCGGGCTCTTGAGTAACTACTGTGTTGTAATCTAATTAAGCAACTTATGCTAATTGCTAACCGAGCATCACATGATGATGATTATGATGATTTGCAGGAGCGGATAGTGTAAGGAATTTTCAGAGCAGCACAAAATGGACCGGAAGGGGTCAGACCAGAAAATATTATGTTTTGGTTTCGCTACGCAAATTTTAAATAGATTCTTCCTACCGATAGAGATGGTTAACGCGCAATGCGGAACTCAATTCGGGGGTCGCCGGTTCAATACCGTCTTCCGACAATCCTAAACGAAGGGTTTTTCAAAATTTCTCAGTCAAAATGTGAGTGCTGGGTTTGAGTCCTATGTAAACTAAAGTCACCTGAATTGAGGGAAAAATTTTCGTTGGTAAGGTTTCCCATGTAATATTATTCAGTTAATTATTAACATTTATTGTATGCATAATATTATGTAGCTAATGCAATTGATGCATTTAGAAGTGCACATTGGACTGCATTGGACTTCACGAAGTGCACAAAATGTGCGGAGATCCGTGCGGGTGTGTGAAGCACGAAGCACGAAGCACGTGGTCTACTTAAGTCATGAAGAGGTGAGTTGTTACGTCACTGGGCTCCAAGCCAAACAAAACAAACATCAAAACAACAGTGCTTCAAGTGTTTAACATACACTTGTTATATCCGCTTTTGGGTCGGGGCAACAGTTCAGGCTAGTCTCAACTCTTCATTAGGCAGTTGATAATGCCAATAGACATACTATGTGTAGATCACGGGCCGTAGAGTATATTTGCATTACTTTTAAAAACAAAACACGTTTTATAAGCCGGAAGCAAACTAGAAGAAACAAGTCATTTTTTATAATGACTTGAAAAACTGCGGTTATATGTCATAAAATTCAACAACACATTAAGAGAAACAAAACAGTACTGAAACTTGATATTATGTTTCACTCGCTACAACAGACTTTCATGAACTAATTTCATCTTGTGCAGTTTCACGAAGGGCATCTTACGGCGATGGCTGCACTGGACCGTACTGACTGCGCCTTTAGCAATTCGAACAACAACACACAACAATCTAGCACACAGTGCGCACTGAGTGCAGCCATGCAGCACAACAATGCATTGCATACAATGCCAGTCTTCGCCTTGAGATTGTCTTCTTGCACATAACTTGCGTGGAGTCGTCGGTGAACAGGTAGCAATTACTTTCCGGTAATCGTATAAAGAAAGACCTTGGCAGAATATAATATACCTGGACATTAACTCGTGCCGCGCCTCGACTTGTGGTGGTCTCGGCTGTGTATTTAATTGATAGTAATAATAAGTTGTAAATGTATGTACGACAATAATAGCAGGTGAAGCTAAATAAACAGAATTTTATCTTGTAAACATAAGCTACTTATTTTGTTGGATGACGTATTTCTAGTGAGTATGACAATCGGGTGAGGTAGTTAGCTTTAGGCGCGGCAGAGGGTAGGGGTGACAGCCCTTTAATTAAAAGGAACTTCTAGTCTACTTTCAAAATATGAACCGAAGTAACTCTAAGCGTTTTGTGGCAACGATTTGTCAACATTAAAACTCGATATTTATTTAAAAAAAGGCTTTTACTTTCGAATATTCATTTTAGGATTCTGATTCTGATTACTGTTCGAGTTTTCTGTCTATATTTCTGTAGTGTAGACTACCAAAGCCAAAGTTTACGTATATTTGTACATAAATCATAATGTACGACCAGAATTGTTCAATATTTATGTTTTAAAACATATTAGACCCTATGCATTCGTGAATTATTGCTAGTAAATATGTACAACTACACTAAAAGATTGTAAGCATGTGAAGGCTTATGTAAACACCAGAATGTGTAGTAATAGTAATAGATATCAGTACTGTGCATCAGTAAAACATTATAAAAGTATTGCAATGATTGCAGTAATGCATTGCAACAACCACAACAACACGTCTTCTTGTGGTTGGAACTCACTTTCTCGATCGCCTTTTTTAAACTATTACAAGTACCTGCCTATACTTTAGATATTTATAAAATGTATTATTTGAGGAACCCAGCAAATTTCATGAACACAAATCTATGTTTATAATCATAAAACAAAATTAGAGATAAACCTGCAGTAATAGGAGGAATTAAGTTGTCAAGTTATGTAATAACTTAGTTATATTCAAGCAGAAGTTAAGTAAAATAAATAAAAGCATATTTTATAGCTAAGCTATTTGGGTTGTATGCCTATTGCCTATGTATTCTTCCCCACTTGATGTTATTTTCCAATGGGATTCAGTGCGCAACATGATGCGTCTATCATTGTTGTGCATTGCTGTTCTAATTGTTAGAGGCGCACTCAGTGCGGTCCAGTGCAGCCATTGGAAAACGCTATAAGTATTAGTTATACGAAATACGGTCAAAGAAAATTATATCAAACTATATTGGGTCTTCGCTTTTGTTATGGTGTTTGTTTGTGTTTTTACCACCATAGTTTGCAAATAATATCAAACAGTGATAATGAAAATGAAAACCCTGCGTGAACTGTGACGCGTTGCCGCAAACCGATGCACAATAATGTAGTTATAACAAACTATTCCGGTGTATCGATAATGAACTGACGATCTTACTTTAAATAATAATTTACATATTTCTTCTACATAAGAGAAGTTGAAGTACTGAATAAGTAAATAAACCACATTTTTATCACTTTATCCGTGTCTTCTTTGCGAAAGAACACTTTGTTATTGATGCACACAAAACCACACAATGACAGTGAAACCAACCTTACGTAGTTGATCCGGGCGTCGTACCTGCAGCTGTTGTCTATGCTGTATGGGTTGTTCCGGACGGTGTTGTCTATGCTCTGGAGCTGTTGTCTATGCTCTATGTGTTGTTCCAGACGCTGTAGCTGTTGTCTATGCTCTAGAGCTGTTGTCTATGCTATATGCGTTGTTCCGGGCACTGCAGCTGTTGTCTATTCTCTATGCGTTGTTCCGGGCGCTGTAATTGTTGTCTATACTGTATGCGTTGTCCGGGCGCTGTACCTACAGCTGTTGTCTATGCTGTATGCGTTGTTCCGGACGCTGCAGCTGTTGTCTATGCTCTATGCGTTGATCCGGGCACTGCAACTGTTGTCTATACTCTATACGTTGTCCGGGCGGCGTACCTACAGCTGTTGTCTATACTGTAAACGTTGTCCGGGCGCCGTACCTACAGCTGTTTCCTATGCTGTAAGAGCTCGCAGACTGACATGCGATTGAGGAAGCGAAAGCTCTCCGAGAACTGACATTAAAAAACACGTGCTGGAAACTAGTTTCACTCAAGGTAACGAGGTATAGCCCAGACAACATATTCATCTGTGGTATAGCTAGACAAAGACATCGAGTACTTTCATTGCAGACCTACCTACGGGCGAGGTAGTGGCTGCATGTCTGTACTCAAGTACAATCCCCCGTCTGTGCCCGGAGTATATAGTGACTCTGCCCGTCGTAGGGGTGACAAAAGGAGACTCTGTCGCCAGTTGGATCAAGAGGGCGTGGGGGGGGGGGGGGGAACAATGTTAATAGCGCAAGACTTTATTCTAAAAATAGCCGTGTTGCCGCGTGTTTTGTTTCGGATAAACATTGAATTCAAAGAAAAATACAACAATGGAGTTGCCTAGCAACACATTGTTTGTCCGCCTGTGATGTCACAACCCCCTCAATAAAAGTGCCGCAGCAAAGCGTTGGCAATTACCCACGTGCTCCACGCTTGTCGAAATTAGCGACAATGGTTCGGACAGGCAGGCCCGGCCGTAACTAGCCACATCCTTTCTGAAGCATAGGCCTACATGCGTTATTCTACTTGTTTGTTTACGTATACATAATAAATAATATGATCATGCTATGATTTTTTTATCGAAGGAACTGCAAATATAAAGTTATTGTTTATGCTTATTGCTGATGATTCGTCAATTTCGACGTCTGAAAGGCGCATTTATTTGTTTTAATCTATCATCAACATCACCATCATTTTAATTGTCATCATTATTTAACTTATTTGGTCAAATTAACAATAGCATGTACCGGTACTTATTATTGCAAAAAATAGTTTAAAGGTATTGTAAATAGAAAAAAAAGGTTCTCTACAATTACATCATGTTGTTTGATTGTGACCCAGTCCCCATCCCCGTCCCACACGCCTATGTTGATGTTATTGCTTTGGTTTGGAATATTATAAAATTATGAAGAAAGACTTGAGGAAGCCTACCCAGAGACAATCCATGTCTCTCTTCAGTTGACTAACTAGGTATTGCGGTATTTAGAACCACTGGGAAGGAATGTCAACGAATGTAAGTATAACTCAATACCAGCATTCGCCTTGTGACTGAGGAAAACCTACGCAAAAGTCTTCAGCCGGGACTGCCGGGGGCCGATATCGAATCAGCGACCTCCCGAATTAGTCCTATACTGTCGCGTATTACCTCTGAGCAACATCACCTCTAACAGTAATCATGCGATGGTAAGTATAGATAAGTACAAATACAATACAAGTAAAGTTTACCAATGAAGTCGTCACCATTGTCGGCAGACCGGTCCGTCGTATCCAAACACTGTGAGAAGCTTGTACGTGTGTGCTGCGTGTGTGCGTGTGCGTGTGTCCGTGCAATTTCCCACTTGAGGCCGTTATGGCCTCCTCTGGACATTTGCCCAAACTGTCACTTGTTGTCATCAAACTCATTATCTGCATGATGGAACAATCGGTGCCACAGTAGGCCTATTTTTTGCACCTACTTTACATTTACATATTTCATACCTACTATTTTAATCACAAAAAAGGCATACAAGGTTTTAGTCAGATGTCAGACCTATGTGGGATCCGTACAGGAAAGGGAACGTAATGACAGTGTAAAAAGTACAGCGGAAGACCTACAAGAGAGTACAGTAACAGAGGTAACACAGATAACTAATTCTGTGCAGGTTGATTGATATTTGGACTTAACGTCTTATATTTTTGAAACTTAGCTAATCAAGACGTGGAGTGGGTAATAATGAAGATGAAATTGGGGGCTCTTTGGAGGAAAGGGGCAAGTAGGAGGGCGCGTGGGGAAAGGGGATTGGGGTGTGGACTGCACTTCGTCTGACTTCTCCTCCTCGACCATCCGGCTAGGATGGCCCTACCAGAAGCATACGCTTCCGCCGGCATAGCTCTCGGGATCAACGAAGCACGCAGACCTGCCCAGTGCCCACCACGATAAGGTAGCAGTCCCGGGGCAGGTTCTGTTGCAGGTAAGGGTAACAGATGTTAAACGATGCCACTGGTTCTAATGGAGCAGCGAAAGTGTACGACAATGTAACAAGAATTATAGAGGACCTGGGATGGGAATCGTTGGAGGTGAGAATGAAGTGGAACAGGCTGTGTAATATGAATAGGATTGTCAAAGGTTAGCCAGGTTGGAGAGATGTACATGATGAATTCAAGTAGCTGGGTACAAAGGAAGGAAAGGCGAAGTTTGGAAGAACAATATGCCGGGAAATGATCATAAATTATTTGCATGGGTAGGAATATCCATGCGTGGAAGTCGCCATGTTTGTTCGTAGCAAATCTCTGGTTACCGGCTAATCGGAGATTAAATTTGATCATTTGGGCTTAACGTCTCATATTTTTGCAACGAGGCTAATCGAGACAATGAGTGGGTGATATATGAAGATGAAATAGGGGGCTGTTTGGAGGAAAAGGGGCAAGTTTGATTTGGAACCAAACAAATAAAAAACAAATTAATGAAGAAAATACACTTTATTTTATGGTAAAAGTCAGAATATTATAAACACGGCCATACGAGATAAATCATTTTTTTGTAAATACTAGTTATTATAAGGTTGTTGGAGGCTTTCACGAAGTAAATAATCTGTTCCCACTAGTTATTATTGACGAACTTTAAAGTCGCTGAAAGTAAACTTCGCGAGTTCCTTTTCATTCTTGAACTCAGCTTTTTCAATTTTCGACTTCGGACTGCCCGAGTTCATCAGCCATTGCTTCCTGTAGTTAAAAAGGAAACACTGTTAGACATATTTTTTTCTGGAACTCCTTGTAGAGAAATAATGTTAAGCCTATTCTATTTCAATTGTGAGCTTGTTTAGACTACATTGAAACACAATTATAAAACAATTTAACTACAAACTAGGCAGAGAATGGGATAAATTCTAACTCTGGGTGTTCGAAAGAAGAAGAAGAAAAAGAAGAATACAAGTTCCTCGCAATTTTGGTTGGATTATTGGCACTTCGTGTCAGGCACCGACGCATTCAAGGGGGTGCGCCTAAGCTCGCACGCAAACCCCCCACCTAGATGCTTTGTTGTTGACGTCTCCGTATCATTTCGTTATGAGGCGAAAATATTTATGTCTACCGCAAAATTATTGTGACATTGCAAGGTACGGACGTGACGTGAGGCAAGCACACAACACAAACTCGAACATGTGAACCGGTGTCGAAAGTCGAAACTAAGTATACTTTACTACTATACACTATGCTGGGAAACGCGACAACGCATGATGACCAACTAGGTCAATTGTTGGCATAAGAAGCAGAAGAAGAAGAAGTATGAGCTAAATAAAGAATATCTCTAAAACAACGCTGTCTTATTCTTTTTCTTTTCATATGCCAGCGCTTTTGTCTCCTTCCTTACATTTGTGCTACTTTGTCTGGTTCCCCCTGCAGACTCCCAACCACCGTGCCTCGCTCAGTGTTCATGCACCATCCCCTCAGCCCGAGCTGCTTGCCTTGTTGCACGGTGTACTTGCGGAAGAACACACCTGCGTGCAAACATGGGAGCTACATTCATTGGCGTACTCGACAACTATGATCATATGACGTCGAGGGGTGTTTTTCTAGGTAAGGGACAAGCAGGATCTAAAGGGGAGGAAAAGGGATATGGGAGGACGTGGACTGCATTTCGTCTGGCTTCTCCAGCTCGACCTGTCCGCCTGGGATGGCCCTACATACCAAAAGCATATGCTTCCGTGGGCATAGCTCCCGGGAACTACATACAAACCACAGCCTTCTCGAACGTCGGTTCAATCCTGACCCGTCGAGAAGGCTGTGATAAAAACTAACTCCATAAATCCCCTAGCGGAGATTCGGTAAACCTTGATTGAAAGTTCGACGAGCCCCCACCAGGGGATTCTTAGACTTTGTTGGGTTTCGAACAGGCAACCTCCCGAATTAGAATCTCACCTTGCGCTAACACTAATAGCCATTCGTATCTTTAGAAAATATTTTCTGATGGTTTGTGTCAAAGATGACTTGTGTCTATTTTGTAGGCAAACGAATAATAACATTGATGTTACTTAGGACAAGCTTACCTTGAACTCTGCCATAAATCTCAAAATCTACGGACACTATATTTTTTACGATTGAAGTCATTGTTTTTAATACGACAGCTTGAATTATGCTTTCAAAGATCACAAATATTATATAAGCTGGCTGTTGAAAGAACTGGCTGTCAAAAGTCGGTCTTCAAAATATTTTGTAGTGGCATTTGTTTTGTCAATGGAACAGGTGTTGTCATGGTTTCCGAACTACAGGACAGGGTAGAGTAGACCATAAAATAGATCCATAAGACCATGGACCTCGGACACGACTATTCTATTACACCCATGTGATCCAGCAATGCTTTTCTTTTCCTAGGTCTGCTTGTCCACGACCCCTCGCTGTGCAACTACGTCACCCAGTCCACCGCATAGCGGCAGGCGGTGGTTTTCAGTCTCGTCACTAGATGTCGTTTAGATGTTTAGATAGCCCCTATTTATTTATCCCCTATCTGGCAATTTAGAAAATAAACTACAAGCTCTTCCGATTCTTCCATCCATAATAATAATTCATTATTGCTTTAAATATTATTAGCAGACAATTTGGAAATATATTATTTTGTTATGAAATATTAACTATACTAACTTTGGGAAAGTGTAGATAGCAAATGGTATTGGTATTGGTATATGTTTCTATATTAACGTTTGCTGACAAATAGCAAGATAAAGATACTAAATGGTATTACATCATTTTAAAAATAAAATAAACCAACAGATTGTTTCAACACAATACTTTTTCTTTTACTACATTTTGTAAAAACCAACACAATTTAAAAAATATTGAATAATATATTTTATAAATATATTTTTGTTTGCATAGTTGATTATAGAATGTGATGTATGAAATAAATGTACTTGCTTCAGTTGTCTGCCTATATACTGGCTTCTTTTTCTTATAGAGATTTCATGAAGTTATGAGGTCGTGGGGGGGAGGGGGAGGGGGGACAAATACTAGGGGGCAGGGAAGAATTGAAATAAGAAGATTTCAGTTTCAATTTATTCCATCCGTAGACGTAGATTACATAATTCAATCAAATCTTAAGACATGATTTTATTTTTGTACAATGTAAGAGATAACATACATACCTTGCCCTACTATGTAAAGCATCCAATATAAACAAATAATACCTACAGTATGCATGTATATCACCGGACCAAGGAACAGGTGCACAGAGCTTGCAGCAAAGTGTTATAAAGTGATATTGCTATAGAAATTACTAGAGATGCACAACGACAAAAAAAGTTATCGACAGTCAAAAAGATGACTGCATTATTGCTCGATAATAAATTTAAGAACAGGAAGCAATCTGCTACAGATTCTGTGATATTACGTCGCCTAACCGAGCGCACAACGATATAGCAAAGCAACATTCCTTGGACACATCTGACGTGACACTGTTCAGAGTACAATCACATATGAGGCCTGAGGCTCAGTAATTCAACATTACAAGGCCCCGAGGAGAACGAAATAATGCATTACCAACATGCTTTTTCAGAAAACAAACCATTAATAATAACATTTTTATCGATTATCAAAATTGTATTGAATATCGAACGATAATGTTGATTATTGTGCACATCCCTAGATATAACATGGTATTACATGGTAGTACATTCAGAACAGTCAATCTAGAATCACTAATTAATAATCGTTTATGCTATTCTTAGGTGAACCATTTATAAAGATCACCAACTAATGGCAAGAAACACTTAATCTTGTTTTGCTTCAGAAAGTCCAAAAAAGGAAAGTTTACAGTCCTGAACTGTTAGAAAATGTTTTTTGCCAATACGCCAAACAGGAGCTCATGACGCACCGGGCTAGTTCATGTTTCTCTAGTCAGCGGACGTGTATTCGAACATTCTGATGCACCCCTGAAGAGAACCCTACAATTCAGAGAGACTAGAAAAATTAACGTAATTAAATAATATTGATATATTCACTGGTAGCATACCAAGATTGCAAAGAAAAAATGTTAACAGCGTAATTTCTTTAGTACAATATCATTCCCCCCCACCCTCCCTCCCATCAGTATTTGCTTTGAATTTCACTTGTTGTATTACCCAGTATAGGCTGGCATATACAGTATGCATATTTATTGTGTAGTTAATAGTGAAATTTGTGTAGCCTAGGTGTATTCTGCACTTGGGTTGAAAAATAAAAACAGTACCTAGAACTTAGGCCCGGTTTTTCAATCTAGGTTAACGGGCGGTTAGCGGGACCGTTAGCTGACGGACCATAACCTGTAGGCCTATCACAACAAACCCTATGCAGATAACGGACCATCAGCTAATGGTCCCGTTAATGACCGATAGAAAAACCGAGCCTTAGGCCATTTTGTATTTCAAAATTAAGTGATTGACATTCCCGCCGTAGTTATAAATACTGAAAAGGTAAAACATGATATGGTAGCGATATGCTTAGTGTAAAACTTTGAAGTCGCTTAAGGTGCATTGCTCAATTTCCTTTTCATTCCGAAATTCAGCTTTTTCAATCTTCGAATGTGGGCTTCCAACGTTCGTCAGCCATTGCTTCCTGAAAAATAAAGTATACTTCAATTTTGTTACAGAGTTTGTTACCCGGGTACTATTACTATAACAGGTGTACTAAAGTTACTTTGAGTAGTTTCAAAAAGTTAACAAAATTCAAAGTAATTTAATTACTCAATTCATGAGCAAAAAGGTAATACATGCTTAGACCAGTAATATAGGTAGACGGAGCAAGCCGATGCTAGCGACCGGCCGCGAGTGAGACCAACATTGAGACCACGTGATGTGGGGACAGGATGCGCGGCAATTTAAAGCGTCTGTGTATGAACAGTACAAACAGTAGGGGCCTACATCGTTGTGTAAAGAAAAATTATCATTTTCAATTAGTGCCAATTAAAAATATGTTAATAGGGAAGTCTCACGCATTTTTTTTATTTGCTTACTGGTTACCTCAAGTTAAAATAAACGAGAACTAATTGGTTTCGGCTCGAAAGGTGCATTAACATCGCTTTAACAGCAAGTAAAAGATAATGCTGTCAAAACACGCTCAGAAACGAACCTGCGCCATCTTGCTCGTGATTAAAAGGTTCTGACGTCATATGTCAGTAAACAATAATTTTATATCATACAAATAGTACTGAAATCCCACCATTTAGTAAATTATTGCTCTCATAAGACTTTTACTGAACCAACGTTTATTTCTAGTTAGTAAATGAACAATGCTCAACATAAATTAACAACAATATGTTAAATAATTGTATTATTTTAAACACGTTTTGGTAAATACTGTATCAAAATGTATTTTCTGAAGAAAACAGTGGTATAAAAGACATTGTTGTAAAGTCACTGCATCCTAGATATTGTAAAATATCCAACTTAATATCGTTGATGTTATTAAGAATACTTCAAGGAGGCAGTTGTTTACATGACATATGACGTCAAGAGCCGTTTTTCAATTACGGAACAAGAAGTTCCAAATTTCAAACTTAAAATGCTTATAGAATTGGAAATATACGCTTCTCAGATATAAAAATTATACCGCCCGTATTTTTGGATAATGATCTTCCATTTTTAGGTGCTTTGAGGAATATTTATTTTTGATGAGACTTCCCTATTAAGATTAACAGTACCTTCACTAATCATTTCTGAGGAAGTACAAATAATAATACATACTTTGTCAAATGTCAAACGTAAATGCCGCGCACTTAACATCATCTAGCGGCAAACCTGCGAACTTCTCGCTAGCAATGCGGAGAAGGCTTTGTCCCCACATCACGTGGTTTCAATGATGGTCTCACTCGCGATGACGTCATACTCCGTCTACCTATATTACTGGTCTAAGAATACATGTTGGTCTATAACGCTAAAAAATTCGTTCATAATCTACTAGCTACACTAAACCCACTCACTACAATTATTTTCAGGCAGATTTTGTCGGGAATTCAAGAGCCCCTCCCCCCCCCCAAAAAAGGGGAGTGTGTCCGAGGCCTTACCGCATGACCTTTTTTAAATCCATATGTTAGTTTAATAAACCAATCCTTTCATTGTCTAAACTTCTATCTTCTCCATTTTAAGGAACGAATGAACCCACCAACCAACCAGCCTTGTAAACATTTGTAAACATTGACTTGGCAGTCGAGTAGGGCAATAGGCCTACATAGGCTAGACTAAGAGAACTGTTCTTACATTTGTGCTATTTTATCTGATTCTCCTTGAAGACTTCCAACTACCGTCCCTCTCTCCGTGTTCATACATGATCCCTTCAGTCCGAGTAATTTTCCTTGCTGCACCGTGTATTTTCGAAAGAAAACACCTGTAAAATAGAAAAAACATCAGTCTTCAGAAAAACAGATCAACATTAAATTGTACTTCAACTAGTGACAATTCTGGGGATTCGTGAAAGTCCCGTTTTTTACATTGTCCAATTTTGGTTGAAAAACACATTGTTTCAGCTATTGAGTTCAGATTTTAGGTATAGACTAGGTTATCTCTCATTGGTTGGAAGTACTAATACTACGTAAACAGAGTTTGGCGCAGTAAAATCACCAAGCCAGCACATCAGTCCGAACGGCCTGTTCTAACTAATTAGTATTGACTGAAAGTCTGTGACATATACTGAACTGAAACATCGGAGGCCTAGGCCTACTGGCTAGCCTAGGCCTAGTCTGGACTCGGCTCCGGTGGTAAACGTTGTCAATGGTAAAAGCATATTGCCTTTAGTCAATTTCAATTGAGTCCTCTCATTTGACTGTCAATTTGTCATGTAAACATGGCTATTAAATCAAACCCAATGAGTGACTCTATAAAAGTGAGGTTATGTACAATTGAGAAACTTTGTTGTTGCTTAAACAAACTCGGCTAGGCCTACATAATTATATGATTTAACTTAACTATCGCAGAGATAAATAAATGCAGCACTATAGCTTACGTTTAGACTTATACAATATAAAGAAATCAATAAATCCAGCCTAAAGAGAAGACCAACTTACCTTGAACTCTACCAAAAACTTCAAAATCTAATGATATCAACTTCATTTCGGAAGGAGATACGCCTAGGCCTAGGCTCAGCCCTAGGCCTATAAGTAGTAATGTGCTAACTTGAATTGTGACGTTGAAGAAGGACTGATTTTTACTTTCTAGTTCATTTAAAATAGAATACTTATTTTATTTACAAATGTCATCACGTCAGCTGTTTTGTTGCTTTGTGCAACCGTAAGCTTAAGAAGAACACTGCTCAACCGACAACTTTTAAGTTTAGTTTCTAAAAACACACATAGGTGCCGCTATATGCGTTGTAAAATCGTGACAGCGAAACAGCATGGAGGACAAGTGGGCGAACAAATTCATATTGATGTCAGTCAGCTGCGAGATGGCTGCAAACTTACAAGTGTCGTGTTCCGTGTGATTTGTTTTATGTTATTGCTTTCGAACTTATTATTTGAATGACAGAGCGTGTTAAAATTAAGGTTTCAAGTGTTTCATACGGATGCTCTTCAAAATGATAGTTGCAATAACAGCAATGCTTGTGTCAGTGGCCGAACTGTCAAACATATTTTCAGTTTTGGCTGTCTTAATATGCTTTTGTGCCATGGTTTTATTTATTATGAGGTAAGATACACGTTATATACCTATTACAGTGTTTTTAAATCAATATTTTGGTCTAGTTTTATCGGCCATTGCCAGATGTTATAAGGGCCTAGGCCCCTGGGCCATGCTTAGGCCCCTACACTTCCCAAAACTTGCTGACTAAACGCTAGGACTGAGATTATTCCTCAATAGGGCTAGGCCCTAGGCCCTAGTCTTAGTAGGAGCCAGCGAAAACTTACAGTTCTAAATGTTTGACTCGACTGGGGCCAATAGGGTTGGTCCGATCCGAAGTCCGATCTAAACATGTCTCTAAAGCTGTATTGAGGTAGGCTAGGCCTAGTCTAAGTTTACCCCTCAGGCTAGGGGCCTAGACCTGCCTAAGATAGGTCATTACTCTAGGTAGGCTCAGGCCTACTCTTATGCTGCACTTTAGTTCTTGGTGTTGGGTGAACCTTCGCGCAAGGTTTATCGATGGTCCAGTTGGGCCTTTCCTAGCCTAGTTTTACAACAAACATTTCCTGTAACTAACTTGACTCCCTCTTCCATTCACTGCCTTCAACCCCTTTCTAAAGACGCTTTACTAGGCCCTATCATCTCTGCCAAACTTTCACTGTTCAAATTGTAGCTTCCCAAAACTCTGCGCCTCGGGAAGTCTTTAACACAGACTACATGTACCAAGCACTTCAAAATGGTTTGATCGGTTTCCCTAAAACGTTTTTATAAAACCGCCTACAAAACTTTCTTAGTCGGTGGTAGGCCTACGTGCATCACGTTACAAAACTTTGAGGTGCATATTAACTTATAACAAGCGTTTCGACTTTCCAGTTCTCTAATTTGCATCTTTTAGCGTTTAACATTTTTACATCAAATCGTTTTGAATCCATATCAGTTCAGTATCATTACATTTCAAAACGTTTTACAGAGCTTAGTACACTTAGTCACAGTCGATTGTGGTTCGATGAAAGGAATATTGGGTGGAATGGAGCTGGGGTTGAAAGTATTTATACTGATAGGAACATTTGTGTTACCCGTAATCATGTTAGTGTTAGGCCTACCCTGAAATAACTACTCTTATGGCCTAAATTTGCTAAGGTTGCCCATCGATGTAAGATTACAACATTGACATTGAAAAAAATCGACATCAAAGTGCAAAAATCGTTCACATCAAGATATCGTAACTTTTTCGACATACTTCTTCTTTTCCTATGCCCGGATTTTTGGCTTACTGGGCCATTATGCATTTTCTGGATTTCCAGTAGAGACAGAGACTTTTCTTCATAGCTGAAGTTAACTAAAAGTTGTTAAAATACTAAAAAAAAGTAAATTTAAAAAAATACTGCAATTGCTTCTGGTCAGTATTTATATCGTTACCTACATCAAGGTATTGTGTTACTGCTGATAGGTGGGTAGGCTACACCATCCTTGGGTGGCCGCGACAAGGCGCAAGTACGAGCTGGTCATTCCAAAGTCAAAATAAGTGGGACTATTAGTAGGCCTCCTAACTATCTAAAAGAAATTTAAAGTCTGTACAATAATATTGACCATTTTTTTAAATAATTATAAAAATTCTAATTATGCCTACTTATAACTTAATTTTATCAGGTATAAATAAAAATAAAAAAACTTCCTCACCAGCATAATAGCCTATAGCTTGCTTGTAATAGGTAGGAAAATGTTTGAGCTGGGTGATAGCCTGTGACCTATACAGAAAGATGGAAACTCCCGGGAACATTATCAAACATTACCACACTAGAACAAAAAATATTTTATTTTATCCTCCATCTATATAATATAGATGGAGGATAAAATAAAATATTAATAAATAATTTTGAATAAAGACTATATTCAAAATAAAGTGGAATCATTAGAAATAAATAATACAAAAAACTTCCAAAAAAGAATGCCCCATCGCAATTTAATAATTGAATTATGTCACCAAATGACCATTGAACTTATAGTTAAACAAATCCCCTTAGTTGGCAACACTCGCAGTTGGCATCAAGATTGGCCACTCACAATTCAAATCAAACAGCACAATTATCTCAGAACACAATTTAGATTTTATCATTTAATTTGGTAAATTGTAAAATTTGTGTTGTAACAACACAATGAATTAGTTTGATACATTTTTGCTTAAATAATCCAGGCACACACATTTACAAATATACTATCCCTAAAGTAAAAAAAATTGACCTCACTGTGAATCGAACCTGTAGCTTACCGCCTCTGTAGCTCTGTAGCTCAGTGGTCAGAGTCTCCGCCCACTGAATAAATTTTCGATTTTCGATTTTTTTAATGAATTGTCGAATTGGCAGAAAATATCTACTTGATCGTCAATATTGTGTCAATATTTGATGATAGTCTTATTATGCGACAGAAACTTATAACTACCACAAAATTACTGCCTGATGTATTTGCGATTGGCCAAGTGTCCCCAGCCTTGAAATGACAATAAATATATCAAGGTCATCATCACCAGAATCAATAGCGAGATACCGAAAATATACTTATTTGCTTTCACACATACTCTGATAGTGATATATTTACTCGCACTAGCATCACACATGTTCATACAATCATAAATGAAAATAGCACCACATGAAATGTCCCAGTCTATTGGTTTACTACTCAAGAACCTTATCCTTGAAAGTTATCCTTATCGTGGTTGGCAGTGGCAGGTTTGTGTTCTTTGCCGGCGGAAGCATATGCTTCTGGTAGGACCACCTTCGAGGTGGAGAAGTCAGACGATATGCCCTCCACATCCTGACATTTCCCTTTTCCTCCCCGTCCTCCTACTTGCCCCTTTCCTCCAAACACCCCCCAACCCCCGACGTCACATGATCATAGTTGTCGAGTACGACGTTAAACAACAAATAATGATAGTCTATTGGTTTCGACCACGTGACCATGTGACCCGTGTGTTCCAGGAACATGATGGTGTTCCGCCTGCACGGAGACGAGCTCGTCTTCGGGGTCCCCAGTCACCCCCCTCAGCCAGTCATACCCCAGATGAAGATGATGAAGGTCCACATCCCCTTCACCTTCAGGCTGCAAGAAGCGACGCAGTCTTCACACATAGGTAAGTGCATCCCCTATCTCTTCCTCTGCATGGATGTGTTGTCCCCAGTCATCCCCCTCAGCCAGTCATACCCCAGATGAAGATGATGAAGGTCCACATCCCCTTCACCTTCAGGCTGCAGGAAGCGACGCAGTCTTCACACATAGGTAAGTCCATCCCTTATCTCTTCCTCTGCATGGGTGTGTTGTCCCCAGTCACCCCCCTCAGCCGGTCATACCCCAGATGAAGATGATGAAGGTCCACATCCCCTTCACCTTCAGGCTGCAGGAAGCGACGCAGTCTTCACACATAGGTAAGTCCATCCCCTATCTCTCTCTGCATGGATGTGTTGTCCCCAGTCACCCCCCTCAGCCGGTCATACCCCAGATGAAGATGATGAAGGTCCACATCCCCTTCACCTTCAGGCTGCAGGAAGCGACGCAGTCTTCACACATAGGTAAGTCCATCCCTTATCTCTTCCTCTGCATGGGTGTAATCATGTATTGTTTCTACAATGAAGGATACATCTACGTCAAAAACCGCACAACAATTCCATTTTAAAATTATATTTCAAGAATGGATTTCGAAATCGAAAATCTTGAATCAACAGCGCACTGTGGTTTGATAAGCCCTACATACATATTGAATGCTCTAAATTGTGTCTTACATTATAATCAGTGAGGTTTTTATTTCTGATTAATTTCATTACTAATTATTGATTTAATAATCAAAACAACTACGTTAATGGTTATAACATTTCATTCAGTCTGTACTCTGTAGGGATTACCAAAACACTGTGCGCTGTTGACTCAGATTTTCGATTTTGTGTCGCAATCTTTAGATATAATTAAAAAATTAACATTTTCTGCTGTTTTTGAGGTAGAGGTATCCTTCGCTCTTGGTCGGATCACTGATTCCTCCGAGATAGTATCCGAACACTGCAGAGTAATCCGACACTAATCCGAGTGAGTAAGTCTATCCGGATACACATTAGTGATTACTATAACTAATGAGCTGTCATTGACACTAATACAATATTGTACAACGCGCATCACACAAAAGCTAATTACGAGTACATATTAGGTCCTACATAGCCGTGCGATCCTTTAGTTTAGATGTACATGACAAAGTAATAACTATACAATTAGTAATCCTTGATTCATGGCCTTGACGTCGCTACGCGCACACTTGACAAGGTGTGTCCATTGTTCTGAGGAAACACTGTTACCATTTCGGTGATAACAGAGACGCGATTGATCGTTGGCCGAGGGTCAAGGTCAAAGTCACGACGCGTCAAGGACGTAACGTGCACGCGACTACTGTCTCACTCCCACTATTGTCCATTGATTGATTGTATCACCATCTTGGTAGTTGATTTACTATTCAAGTATATCCTTCAGTGTTTTTTGCGACTACCGTATCTTGTGTGTGACTATGATGTGTATGAATGTGATAGTTTTTTATATTTTTCTTACGTCAGGTAAAGATACCCAGCCAAGGCCTTGTTTCTAAGAATGGTGAGAAATCCCCCCTTCCCCCTGTTCCCACTTTTACCTGTGGCCACATACTTTGGTCACCCCCGCAGTGACAATGATACCGGAGTAAAGGGTTGCCCAAGGGGTTGCCACTTGGCACAGTCGTCCAGCTGGAGGGTTTTGTTGATCTCCGATAGTAATCTGTAATTGGTAACCATAGTTGATCTCAACATATTATTATTATTACATTCAAATTGCGTGCAGGTGTATTCTACCAGTCGTCACCTTTGTTCGGAGCACTCTAATCATTTATGAAGTGTCTCTTATACATATTTTGTCTAGGTTATCCGTCTTTCGTGAAATAAATTCCTACCACTGAAAACGCTTCGTTTTAGGTGAACTTTAAACATCCGTATGGAAAACAACGCTTCATCAATCAATCCGTATGTTTAGTAGAAATACCACGGGAGACGGGAGCACAAATTTGGATTTGGATTGTTTAAGTGTTATACCCCATTTGTGATACGCTGCTGCACCTGACAGATATTATTGTTTATCTGTTACCCTGACCCCGATAATATCTGCCTTGTGTATGTTGCAACAATTCGATTTTAAAAGTTGTTTTAATGATACGAACAGACATAGTCCAGTTCAGAATCGCATTTCCGTTCGATTTGTGAGGAGACCATTTTTTTATGATTGTTTATTGTAGAGGGGCACTAGAAGATAACAAATTGCGAGTATATGTTTTTTGAAAATTGGATTGTTGGACCCAAATTTGGATTTTGTTATTTTCATACTTTGGGCCATAACTTCTCCGAAATTGGTCTAATCAAAAAACTTTAAACTACAATAATATTTATAAATTTAAGTGCAATAGGATAACAATAGTTTCATTTTGTTCATTTTTCAAATGTACAGTCAGTGTCACAAGTCTAGAGACCATCTGTTTATGTCACGTTTTACAACCTGTACCGACTAACAACAATTTTTCTGAATTTGTCATTTATGATCAATATTATTCAATTAAAGTAACGTATCGATTAAGTGGTCTGCGATTTTTGTATCTTAAAAACTATGGAAAATAGCCTAAGCTGAGGAATCACGTCGATTTTGAGGCCGGGGATTTTTTCGTCGTGACTAGACGTGTTCCAGCCTAAACACGACTCGTCATTGTTGTTTGATAGTTTGGCAATATTCAATAAGGCGGTGGAAAGAGAGCAATTATGCTGTGATCTAAAAACTACACGTAAATGTTCGATTTTGTGAGAAATATCAATTTGATTTTACTAAACAAAATGTGTGAGGTAAATGAAGAATTCTTGAACATAGCGAACCAACTGTAAAATCGACGAAAATCGTTAATGTGTTACTTTTTGTAAAAAAAAAAAAAACAACAATACAGTAGGTATTCGATTCCATTAAAAACGGAGAATGTCTAAGCGCAGCTATTTAAAAGATTCCCTGGAGATTTCTTCAGGATATGAGTACCTGTCTGGCTGATATCGGGCATATTAACACCAGTGGCGAAGCGTCCTATGAGACAAAGATAGGTTGTCTACCCTGTATACAAATTTAATTAATACCATTAATACACTTGTGCACAAGTTTATGCTTTCTTTCCTACATTTTCTTGTCTTCCGTGGCTCCCGCGAACGTTTGAATTTAGTTGACGGCGAAGGACTCGACATTCGGCAACACTCTCGCACCATCTCTCTTTGTCCCTTGAAGTTGAATGATTAAAACGTGTGGAGACAAACAGTCGTTTGGTCACTTTCGCTCATGATCAGAACGCTATTTTCGTCAGTTTTTCAAGAATATTTGAGACTTGTCTCACACACCAACTCTGAGCTGTGAACGCGGGCACATTCCAGACACTCGTTTCATAACACAATGGGACTTGGAAATTTGAGGGAACGGCCGTAACAGCATTCAGTTATAAACCTTCACGGTCTGCTTTTGTAAAATGTGATGACCCAACTCAACCCCATGTGTCTTGTCTTCACATTTTTTTATGTTTGAGGGTAAAACGATGGATACTTCAGTAACCAGTTCAAGGCAATCCTTTGACAATGCGAGGTGCGTGCGTCGTGGATTGCGTACAACACAGTACAGTAGTGCAGTGCGAAAGTGTACAATATGTCCAAATAGCATGTGATTTCTTGCCTTATTTTTTTTTAAAATATTATTGACTTTATTGTGTAAACTGTTAGTGACTTACCATGACTAACGATGTGCTCCGCCGAAAGTGATATTGTTGATTCTCGCCTTGGGCGATTCACGAATGTTCGTTTTGCGTCACCCCCCCCCCCCCCTCTCATAACCAACTGTTTTTTTTCTACATTGTGAAATATTACACAAAATTATCTATGTCTACCCTAATTTCAAGGCCGCGCTTTGCCACTGATTACATAAAAAGATTTCGCGCAAAAGTGGCCCAGGTGCCAGCTGGTTGTACCTTATTCCACGCCATCCCCATATCAAATATTGCATAATATGGGAGAGAGACGTCAAGTTGATCCATTGTGAGAACTGTTTTGAACTTGGATTTAACAGTTTTATGGAATCTTTTCTCGGCTGTAAAAAGTGATAGGCATACGTCTGTGATGCGGTGGTTCTTCAGTTCATCAAGAGTAAAGGGGGCATCTTGCCCACAGATTAGAAGCAGAATCACTTCTTTCATTGCGGCTCGGTCAACAGTTGATCGGGAGTCGACTGTTTTCTTGACTTGCACTTTCTTTGAACTGGAAGCAAATGTATTATACTCTTTCGTTTCGAGATTGTTGCATATATTGACAAAGTTCCAGTGGTCAGACGATCAAGGAATTTCTCGACCATTTTATCTCCCTCTCGATGTCCCTCTCGATGTGCAGTGCTCAAGCTCTTGATGACATCTTCTGGACACGGCTTAGCTATGGAAAGTGATCTTAGTTGTGGATTAGTCAAACCCCAGGAGTCAGCGTCCCACTCGTTGAGAGCATCAATCACTGACTCCACTACTACAATATCCTTTTTGATTTTTGATGGTCCTAATTCCGGATGCTTACGCTTTGACTTTTTAAAGTGGCTGATTTCATGAAGATGACGATTTTCGACGATTTTACAGTTGGTTCGCTATGTTCAAGAATTCTTCATTTACCTCACACATTTTGTTTCGTAAAATCAAATTGATATTTCTCACAAAATCGAACATTAACGTGTAGTTTTTAGATCACAGCATAATTGCTCTCTTTCCACCGCCTTATTGAATATTGCCAAACTATCAAACAACAATGACGAGTCGTGTTTAGGCTGGAACACGTCTAGTCACGACGAAAAAATCCCCGGCCTCAAAATCGACGTGATTCCTCAGCTTAGGCTATTTTCCATAGTTTTTAAGATACAAAAATCGCAGACCACTTAATCGATACGTTACTTTAATTGAATAATATTGATCATAAATGACAAATTCAGAAAAATTGTTGTTAGTCGGTACAGGTTGTAAAACGTGACATAAACAGATGGTCTCTAGACTTGTGTCACTGACTGTACATTTGAAAAATGAACAAAATGAAACTATTGTTATCCTATTGCAGTTAAATTTATAAATATTATTGTAATTTAAAGTTTTCTGATTAGACCAATTTCGAAAAAGTTATGGCCCAAAGTATGAAAATAACAAAATCCAAATTTGGGTCCAACAATCCAATTTTCAAAAAACATATACTCGCAATTTTTTATCTTCTAGTGCCCCTCTACAATAAACAATCATAAAAAAATGGTCTCCTCACAAATCGAACGGAAATGCGATTCTGAACCGGACTAACAATACAAATTCCCACGATTGGAGGTCCGAAGTCACCAAACTGTGAATTATTGGTAACCGTCGTTTCAACAAACATATTATTATATTTAAAAAATTGTATGGTGTCTTCTTGAAGGAGAAACCGGGCCTTATCATTTATCAAGTGTCTTGTATTTGTTTAGGTAGTAGACTTTAAACATACATAAGTAAAACAACGGTTCGTCAGTACTCAGTATCTTTGTAGACACACCACCAGAGCACATTTTTCTACACCAGCTGTCCCAGAGTTATCAGTCAGCTAGTCTTGTAGTATTTAAATAATTATTTTTTGTCGTTTTTTGGCTATAAAAAGTTAAAGCTACCGATTTCGATTTCCGAATGGTCTTTGTTATAATCAGGTCAAAATTACGAATTTTTTGAGCCTACTCTCGACTGGTTCGGCCGAGTGAGACCATTGGGGGGGCAGCTGACCGTCGTCTATGTGTTTTAAATCTCCAACGGAAGGAAACGTGACAAGTGAACAGCTGAGTGATAGTCTGGCTTTGTTTGTGCTGCTACTGACGAATGACGTCACTGATAACGAACAATACAACACAGCAGCGGTTACCATTATCACCTCAGTCGTCCGTTATGAGTGACTCACAGTCACACGTCTTGGTGTTGCATGTTATTATGACAGTTCCTTGACACGGAACCTCTTGGATTACATATGACGAGTCAAGTGAAGCATTTTACTCTATATCGTGTCTTAAAGACTGCTATAGTCGTCGTACAACAACTTCGGTACAATGCTTCCGTCAGTCACGGGTGGGTGAGCGGCAGCCAACCAGCGGCCGTGGCTAATTCATATACCTATACTCTCGTTGGCCGAGACCGTAAACACGTCATTGATTGATGACGAAAGTGTTCCCGTAGTTGCTGTACGACAACTATAGTCGTAAAGTAGGCCTAGTCTTCTAAAAGTAAATAAATACAAATAAATAAACAAAAAATAAGTGGCGTAAAAAAAACTGCGATTTTCCCGCGATTTTTCATAAAAATACCAATCGTTATGATTTCTAGCATCGTGATTAATCGTGACGGGTTTTTTCTTCATTTTACCAGTATTGATTTTAATTTTTCAATAGTACCACATCAGTAAACCATTTCATACTGTTTATCAGAGTCTACTGTTGTTGTACATTGACTTGTCACTGTATTCCGTTCAAGTCACGTCGGCCTGATCTCTTCGTCTGATAGTAACAACCTATTTTTTAATGTTCCAATAATAATTGGAATAATCAATTAAATGTAACCTTATCACTTGATTCGTATTGTTTCGATATCCACGAACTTTGCCCTTTGAAGTCGCCAATGAATTGTGCTGATATGGCCGGCGTAGATAAACTTGCGATTAGTAACAAATCTATTTATTGTGTACGCGTAGTTTGTGTGGGAATGCAGTTAGTTGTAACTCGTTTTAATAATCAATCTATTGCATTGTCATACAATGGTTCCTAACTGCGGAGTACGAAACGTTGCTTTTAACCTGAGCTAAAAATAATTATCGATTCACTATAATTCATTTAGGATTGTATTATCGAATGTCGTGGGACATATAGGCTACTCCTTCATAATCGTAGTCGAGATTCTGATCGTTGTCGATTCTATTTGTGTTCGTCCTGGGCCTTGATTCTCTATGGTCAACGATAAGATGATCACCGGTTTTGGTCGTTATGAGAAGGCTGTGACCCAATCACAGCCATCCATTCGCCTTCTGTAACGACAGAAACCGGTGAGAAATTTACCACAGATTTAGAGAATCGGGCTCCTGGTGATAAAACACAATCCGTATAGCTTACACGGTGCAACAAGTACTTTTAACTGTCAAGTCATAGATCCCCAGACCATGGACATTTATATCAATTATAATGCACAATACGATTCAATACAAAACAATACAATAGGTATGTATTTTGTTGTAGATTTCAATATAATACAAACACAACAATGGCGAGGCTAAATTATAAAAAATTGTTCTTCCAATGTTTCTTCAAAATTATTCTTATTCAAAATTGTTACTCAGTGTAAACTTAGAATGCATGTTCTGCAACAATGTTGGAGCATGGACTTGAAACAAAACGACTAGATTATAGACGTTGTGGGCGGTAACAACTAACAAGCGTGATCGAGGCCAGTCAGCTATATTGGATAAAAGAAAGATGTTTTGAGATCACGTGACCTCACAATTAACGTCTAGAACATTTCAACGTTAGGTTCAAGACTCGGGTCCCGGAAAATTGGATGACCAATTTAGCAATTATTTGCTAAGCAAATAGGTATGTACAAAAACCTGAAACACTCGTCGTACAACATCTTCGGTAATGCTTCCGTCACGGGTGGGTGGAGCGGCAGCCAACCAGCGGCCGTGGCTAATTCAAATACCTGCTCGGGTTGGCCGGGACCGTAAACACGTCATTGATTGATGACGAAAGCATTACCGAAATTGTTTTAAGAGACCTATAATATAGACTATGTGCAATATTGGCAGCGCACAGGTGACTTCCGGGGCTCGTTTTATTGGTGCACTGATTTACCAGCAGACTTTCAGATGGGGTCAGTAACACGCGCAGTTGCTGTTATACAATAAGAAGTCGAAAAAAGAGCACAAGCATGATAATAGGCATTTTACTTATGTCACCAAGTAATACTGTATTCTCATGTAAATGGAAAAATAAATAAAAAATAAATAAATAAACTAAAATAATCCTGGAAACAAAGAATGAGACCTAATCTATAGAGCAAATAATGAGGGAATATGCGTCATTTTTGTTTAGCATTTTACTAGATTAGGATTAACTTCCTAAATACAAAAATTGTCTATTTCGATGACATAGAATAAAGTTTCATTTATAAAAACGAGCTGAAAGTTTCACACATATTTATGGCGGGAACAAAATTTTGTAATTATTTCTTTTCCAATTCATTCTGGTCGTAAGCATTCAAGAAGCGTAATGGACTGCAAGACATGCACCGGAACAAGCCGCACGCACGTCTGTTACGTCACCACGTGTTGACGTGACCTTGTCTCTGCGCCTCGCTGAAAACAATGACATGCCAGAACGTTCGTTGACTCTCCCGATAAGCGTTAGACGGCTTCTTAGTTGCAGCGAGGGACCTTGCACTGAATTGTTGCACCGGCAACGCGTCTATATGATACTTGCAATGTTGAGTGTGAGAGACGGTCGGGCTAATAATTAATAATAATTTTTTCGTATAAGAATACCCGTTGTGGGGTGCACTCCAGCTTTACCTGGGGAGCTATTCCTGAAAGAATTGTCACCAAGGTGATAATTCTCACTTTAAGTAATACCTCCAATAGTTTACTATCTATCTAGGGAAGCATCTTTGAAATTATTTTTATCTCATGACGCAAAGTTGACGCGATCATCCTAAGTTGCTTTCCCACAAAGTAGAAATCTTGAGTTTTCGGGCACCCAGCCATCAAAGACCACATATAATATCTGTTTTTAAGTCTAAAATCTGTCCCCCCCCAACCTTTGTTCCCATGGCAGGAAAGTTAGAGGGGGCAATGTCCCCCTTGCCCCCCCCCCTGTTCCGCCGCCACTGTTCTTAAGTGGTGCTTGTTTCCGTGTTATTCATGTTCGTATACCCGGCACCTCCATCAGGCCGGGGTGGGTGGAACCACGTAGACCTCACACATCTTCCACACTTAACTTCTTTGCATATCACGTCGCAGAAATTATTGTAATTATTATAACAGTTGAACGAGATTAATAATAGTGTCGTCATTAATTACTTGACACGCATACACTAGGCCTACACACTGCGCTGGAACTTACATTGTAGTCAGACAGAACTATGTTTGTACGTTTGTTTTACTTCCATAATAATATATCATTGCAAATAATTACAAGTTACAATACCCGTGCGCGTGTACAATAAATTGTGTTGCGTTTCGTAAGACTCATATACAATTATTGGCCGTAAATACATTGATTATACATAGATGCATATAATTGCAACAAAGGCCGTATAAAGTATAATTCTCGAATTAGCATTTTAATACCGCTGATTGATATAAACACTTAGTCGCGTGCATCGGTCGCCGGCTAAACGTATCTGTGTATGTTATTACATAAGAGAAGTCAATAACAATCCCAGTGAATGTCATCTCGTGTGTGTTAAACTTGGCTGCTCGTAATCTTGCATAATATCATGTGAAAGAGTTCCGAGAAACCAGTAGTAAGAGAGGCATTTCATTGTTAATTGTCTTATACGTGTAGCTATAATAAACATAGGCTATTTACGGTTTCATTGCTGTTTATCTATTGTTTATTTCGATTACAACATATGGCTTTTATTACGTTTACGCGGAAAATAGTCTGTTAATATAACGGCAATGGCGTCACAGGGTTTTCTTCTCAGTTTGCCGTGGTTGCACTTATGTTATCCGTCATGGATACTGGATATCACCTCGCCAGCCTACTCACATGGCCTCTTACCATCTGTGCGCATGGCGGCCATCTTTGAGACCAAACTTTGACGTTGCCACACAGAAATACTTAAGTTCTTTGCAATTCAGCTTGTTTTTTTTTTTTATATATAAAATTGGTACATGGGTTCATTTTTTTATTTTTGTATGCATGTTTAGAACTTCTAATAGTAGTAATAATTCTTTTAGCAAATTTGAATGATATCCGCCAGTGATCTACGATAGACCTGCATAATTTGTGTCGCAATCATGGCCGCTGTGACGTCACGTGGGAACTGAGACGCGATATTTGAACCAGTGGCCGAGTGGAGACGCTTGTAATGGACTGACTGACTGACTGACTGATAGTTGTTCGATTACGGAACCTCTTTGGAGACCGTATGACAGGAGAGTGCGCTGTGAGCGATGACGTTCAGTTCGCCTATTATATCTAGCTCAGCTTCAGTTAAGTGCTCCAAATCTTAAATATTGCCCAATATATTATTTACAGTAATTTTTATTATAGACATACTTGAGCACTTAAAACTTAATTGTTAAATAAAATAACAATCAGCTGAAGAATCCAAAAAACAAGTGAAACGTAGTACAATGGTTGATGGAATAACACAGTCTACCACGTACTCTTCGCGCGCGGGTAAGGACCATCTGTATTTCCACGACATCATAATTGTATGCGCCAATTGAGGGGCATACTGACATAATTGTGTGGGTGGGAAAGCTCACAGCGCTGCTGTCATACGGTCTCCCTTCTTCTGCTGTACCATTCAGATACACTCACGCATAAGCCCATATCACACTACAATTGGAATCGTAGACTGGAGTCGCCAATTGCAATCGCAATCTACAATTATCCAATCACACTTGACCAGCTGTAAATCCTAAAATCGTTCAACTAGGAAATAAATTCAATAATAATAAATAATAAGACAAGCCTTAATCACAAACAAATATATAATTAAACTTGTTGGCTCTTTGTTTCCATTAAAGTAGTTGTTGCTTGAGGTTATGTTGTGACAGTGCTCAATTCGTATTTAACCGTTCTCCTTCCTGATTGGTTCACGTGACTCGGATCTACGATTCCCAATCTTATTTTAGAGCTCGGTCTATAAAAAGATTGCAACCGTAGACTGGCCGAACTGAGCTACTGCGCATGCGCCGCCAATCGTAAGCTCCAATCTACGATTGCAATTGTCAGTTCGGAACCTAATGTGATATGGCCTATACATTTCATACGTTAGATCGAACAAATGTCGCCCGCCTGACCCAGTAACACAGAGCGTCCCCCGCAAACAATGCCCAGCATACGTCACAATGCAACTACTTCCGGTTATACTTGCGACCACTATATCTTTGTATAGCTCATTGCACGCAACGTGATTCATCATGGTTGTAGTATACGTATATTGTAGCCAACGTGCCTTTACAACAGTATATATGTACAACATATATGTATGGCATATATTTTATTTTATTTATTTTACTGTAATTAAGGCCAGTGTAGGACACAATGCCCTCTTTAGCCTGATGAGTGATGAGTGATGATTGGTGAATGATTATGAGGAAGGGAGGAGGGGAAGCCTGGTACCGGCACGTAGCCTACTCTTGTCGAAAAGTACCAAGGGGACCATCGGCTTTACGTCCCATCCGAAAGGACGGTGTAACTTTGACCAGTCATATAGGTTCCTCCACTAACCTGGACTGCCGAGCAGTTGACGAGAAGAACGAAGCTGTTACACAAGCTTTCAAGCCCTCCAATCTGCTCTAACCAACGGTAACTAGTGTTTCAGAGGTGAGTGGTCACCCATCCACCTCCTGACCTAGCCCGAGGTGGCTTAACTTCGGTGTTCGTGTAAGAACCGGCATAGCATGTATGTTCAACGTACGCCTACCTTTCATTACCAACGGCCATGCGCTGGGCTGGTACACTATACTCTTAATACACACGATTATCGATATTATTATAGTTCAATATTCAATATTCAATAACATTTCTATATATTATAATTGTTAATAAACATATATATGTAAGAATGGTTTCTTTTTTGAGAAGCGTGTTCGTAATGCGTTATTCCGATCTTCTCGGGCCTTTGTATTATTGAAGTACACAAAGATACCGCCACAATACTGGGCCTCGGGCCTCACATGTGATTACTCTCAACAGTGTCACGTCAGATGGGTCCAAGGAATGTTGCTATATCGTTAGGCGACGTAATATCACGGAATCTGTAAACGATTGCTTCATGTTTGTGAATGTATTATCGTCCGATATTTTCTCTTATCATCAGGAAGTTATAGATATCGCGTTTGCTATAACAACAATGCTGAATATATTGGCAATGGAAAGCTAATCAAGCGAGCAAAGCGAGCGTCTCCATTTGACCTTTATATGGCACTTACTTCTGTTTTTTTTTTCTGTTTTTTTATGTCTGTCGATAGCGGTCGAACGGAAAGTTTGATCAACTTGAAATTTGGACCATCCACAAGCCTCGATGTGGATTGAAGGTGTATAGTTTTGAGGCAAAATCGTTTGAAAAGTTACAAAGTTACACCATAGTTACTGCAAAATATTTTTCTTAAACAAAATGGCGGCAAAATGTGAGCTAGCCATATTTTTCTACAGATTTTTTCGGTCACGAATATGTTCATCTAATGTCGATCTGATAACAATTGGCAAAGTTACACAAAAGTTACTCGAAAATATTTTTCTGGAACACAGTAACAGCAAAGTGTGAGCTGGCTATCGTAGTAAATTTTTGTCCGGTTACGAATATACTAATGTAAACGCGATCTGATAAGTATTTGAGGCAGAAATCACATTTCTATTGCTGTCAATAACTGTTAGTTACGGTGGGGGACCGTGTTGAAAACATGACGACGAAAATTCTTAGCAACGCACATTGCACTGCATTCAACAATGTCGGGAAGTATAAAAGCTATAGAAATTAGGAAAAATTTTTCAATGCGCATTCTTAAATTGTTGTTAATTTTTGTTTTTATTAGCTTTGAGAACTTTTCGACATAGTTCGTATAGATATGGGCGCGCTCGCGTATTAACGCGTCAAGCAGAGCGTTTTCCTAGTATAGTATTGTACATTGATAGACACGACTTTCATTGCGAGAAATGTGGTGGTTAGTTCTATAAATATACAGATACACCCGTATTCCGTGTTGCATAACCACTCTCGTTCTCTCGCGAAACCAGTTACTATATAATCATCGAGAAATTGATTGATCAAAATGATTAGTTATGAAAAGAACGTGAAAGTGAAGCGACCGTTGAAACTGGAGTTGTATTCGATCGAGTAAAACTTTGACTTGCGAACTTTCACTCAGACCCATAGTGAATAATATCATCTGAAACTTAAGTCTTATGTCAGATGTCAGGTAGTATGCATTTCTGAGATATACTCATCGCTGGTTGTTTGGATGTGTTTTCGGACGTTTCCTAACTTACAAGGCGAATGCTGGGATTGGTTGTGTCATACAATTCCAAATACCTTGTTTGTTTCCAGAATATAATGGCATGATTTGTGCCCAGGAGCAGGTTTCACACGAAAACTAATTCAAATTTCTCAATTAATGTTTATTTCTTTTCTTTTTTGTATAATGCAGTAGTTTGGTTTGTATTGGTTTTTTTTGTTTTTTTTGTTGCTATTTTATGATTTCCATTATTATTTGTATGCCAAGTTCTATTTATTGTCCTCCTTTGTAAATCAGTTTTATAACTGAATAGGATGGATATTAAATAGATAAATACACTTTGCTAATGCCGCAGGACTTACTTGCTGTTAGCTTCTGTTTGGGGCGAAATATTACCAGGCAGAAGTGTGACCTAGCTCGATAACAACATTAACCCTCTGGTTGAGAACACTATTCATTCTTCAATACTTGTGGTGGGTATCGAACCTGCATCCTTCAGATCGACCGTCTTTCGATGTTGAACGAGCCACCTGTCATCTTCAAACCTTACAACGGGAGGTCTGTCTGTATTATTCATAGAAACAAGCATTTATATACTTGGAACGTGAATGGCCGTATTGGCCCATCCCTCGCTGCGGTATCAACATGCAACATACAATATTTAAAGTGGTTGAATGAGTATATACGACATATGGTATGAAAAAGGAAAGAATCATGTTATTGGCATTCAGTTTCAAGTGGTCATTATGTGTTAACGTTCCGCTGTAGACCCGGTAATTGTGGAGTACAGCGTGCTTGAAATACGGCACGCTTAAATTACAATGTTCGTGCAATAGAGAACACACGTATGAAATTTTTAATCGATATTTAAATACACTGTCTGTCATTTAATAATTTTGTGTCTTTGAATTTTGATAAACGGATCAGTCTATGCCTCAAAATAGTATGTTTATTAACGATAAATAAAAGGGCGCGAAAAACGAGCCGCCGCCATGTAGAGTGGATTTGACGTCATGGTTTGTGTCTGTGTACGCTCACCGCCTCAGCGATTGGTCTGTTACGCCACGTCTACTGAATCATGACGTCACAGCCGCCTGTACGCGTTTCAGATCCCCGAGTTGAAACTTCAATAAAATGCGACCACATTAAACCTATTTACAAATTTCTTTTTTACTTAGGACTGGCATTTAGACTATATACTTTTTGTATCTGATACTATTAAACTAAATGCTTGGTTTAACAAAAAAAAATCGTACGCGTGTTGCCTAGGGCCTATACTAGACAAGAATGCAATTCACTTATACATATAATGAAATTAGTTTGGAATTGATATTATTGCGGGAAACCGCAGGTGTGGAAATCTGTCTAGTTGTAAATAAAAATAAATTCACATTTCGAGTCTACCCACTCGGTAACGAAACTGCTTTTCAGTGGGGGACTTTAATTTATAAAGCGACTAAACCAACCCTGTAGGCTCCGAACACCATCGAAGAGTGAGCGATAACCAATCAAAGATCGATATTTCTAATACGAAACATATTATGAATCAGTGATTGGACAGTGCGAACATCTGCGGACAAATGTCAGAACCAACAAGGCTGCTGATTCAGAACAACATTGAATTTATTGAGTGCTTCGTTGCTAGGACGGCTCCAAAGGCACCGTTTACTTATTCCTAAGACCAGAAGTAATGGAACTGAATCCTTAATAGAAGTTAAAAAACTTCTGCCTGAACCGGAATTTGAACCCGGGACCTTCTGCATTGGAAGCCTGCAGATTTTGTTTAAAAAAAGAGGAAGTATATGGATTGTCGTTATCGCGGGTGGACTATTTTATGTTGTATGTTATCAACATTTATGGAAATTCCCGTGTTTATTGCAACATGGTGCAAACCTGTTTTAGAAATACAACCGACCGCGTTTGTACACACGGGGTCCACCGTGTCGCGTGGCTTGTCACTCGGGTTGCGCTCGATAACACGTTAGAAAGTAGATACATGTGTGTGCATGTTCGCGTTTTACCGGTGTATTAATTATTGGTTGTAAATATTACAGTGTTAACATGAATCCCTCAGACAACTGTCGATTTCTTCTACATACATATAATTGCAATGATTGATGTTTTTAACTCGCAGGAAAACTCTCCACAATTCGGGCCCACATTAGAACTGCCACGTGTTTTTTTTAAACCACCCCAAAATTGCTCAGATACTATTTATTTAGTTATATATCATATCAGAAGTTAAATAATTCATTCCTGACTGAGAGTTGAACTTGAATCCAATACTTCATACAGCGATTGTTCTCTTTGAGCTGTAGCTAATCGCTAACCAACCAATGATTGACTAGTTACGTAGGATTTGGCGTTGAGTTATTGAAAGGAATACTCGAATAGCTAATTAAAAAACACTCTTGGATCGAATATTGCGCGTAAACCATGCAAGCCCTGGATGGTCCGCCCGCCCGCCCGCCCCCCCCCCCCCCCGCCCGCACAAGTCGGAAACGGGTTCAATTGCCACTGTCATTTCCGATGCTAATTCAGTTATTTACAATTACAAGCAAACGAGTTTTTTTTTTGTAATTATCATTTGATCATTAATTTTTATCTCTCTGCCAAATCCTGCGATAGGATCCCAGTGATAGTGTTAGCGGTTGCCTGTAACAGCAATGACGTCATTGTCATACCCACTCTTGACATTTTCTCTTCCGGCCTTGATTTCATTCGGTAGGTTCGGTTATATACTGTTCTGTTACTGTTTCAAACTATATTCTCGGTTCTCACATACCTGTTTGCAATTTCTCGTCTGTTCTGTGCCTATTTTAAACAATAAGTTATTTCTTACTGTATTGTACATGGTTGATAGGAAGACAAACGCTTTAAAGATCCGTCCCCGGTCGGTGGATATACATATAACCTTACGTTATAATAATAATGTAACAATATTATTATTATTTTATTTTACTCAACTCTACTTCACCCACGCAACTACAAATAATGACAAGATTAACAAGTTTTATTTCGGCGGGGCAGAAAAACGATGCATTACACTGTATATGCTCATGATATATAGATGGACCATGTATAATAGTTTGCTTAGCTACGCCTGTGTGAATGGGGTCTCAGGTGCTGCGGCTGGGGCGGGAGTAGCTGAAAGCTTAGGCAACACGCGTACGATTTTTTTTGTTAAACCAAACACTTAGTTTAATAGTATCAGATACAAAAAGTATATTAATGCAAGTCCTAAGTAAAAAAGAAATATTTAGATAGGTTTAATGTGCTCGCATTTATTGGAGTTTAAACTCGGGGATCTGAAACGCGTACAGGTGGCTGTGACGCAATGATTCTGTAGACGTGGCGTAAAGGTCTGCGCACAATTGGCATAGCGCAAGCATAAACACAACGCAAGCGCAACGTAAGGCCGATGCCAACGCACAATTCACGTAACACAATCACAGCGCAACTCAAGTTTTGGCTGTCTAGTCGTCTGCACTCGCTCGCCATGGTTTGAGGTTAGGGACATACTACAAATTCAATATTGCCAATTGTTATCATCGGTCTAGGGTTGGCCTGCATTCACAGACATGAAACAAGACGTATATAGTTATAACTAGGAAAACGCTCTGTTTGACGCGTTGATAAGCGAGCGCGTCAATATCTACGAACTTTCTGGCGAAAAGACTTCAATGCTAATACAAACAACAATTAACAACAATTCAAGAATGCGCATTGCAAAATTTTTTCTAATTTCCATAGCTATTATACTTCCCGACATTGTTGTATGCAGTGCAATGTGCGTTGCTAAGAATTTTCGTGGTCATGTTTTCAACACGGTCCGCCACCGTTACTAACACTTATTGACAGCAATAGAAATGTAATTTCTGCCTCTAATACGTATTGGATCGCGTTTACATTAGTATATTCGTGACCGGACAAAAATTTACTATAAGATAGCCACCTCACATTTTGCCGTTACTGCGTTTTAGAAAAATATTTTCGAGTAACTTTCGTGTAACTTTGCCAATATTTATCAGATCGCCATTACATTAACATATTCGTGACCGGAAAAATCTGTAAAAAAATCTGGCTATCTCACATTTTGCCGCCATTTTGTTTCAGAAAAATATTTTGCAGTAACTATGGTGTAACTTTGTAACTTTTCGAACGATTTTGCCTCAAAACTATACACCTTCAATCCACATCGAGGCTTGTGGATGGTCCAAATTTCAAGTTGATCGGACTTTCCGTTCGACCGCTATCGACAGACATAAAAACAAAAAAAAAAAAAAAAAAAAAAAAAAAAACAAACAAATAAAAAAACAGAACGAAGTGCCATAAGAGTCAAGTGGAAACGCTCGCTTCGCTCGCTTAATTAACGGCTTGCCTATATTGTATCTGTTTTATTCTAGGCCTAGGCCTATCTCGCATTCAACAAATTCCATCCGCGATAGTCAACGTCTTGTAAAACAGTTTCATTATATATAATTGATACAGTGCACACTTGAGAATGAGGAGGTAACATATGTTGTTAATTTATTTAATTTATTGAAAAAAAAAAACAAACACATAAAAAAACAGAACGAAGTGCCATAAGAGTCAAGTGGAAACGCTCGCTTCGCTCGCTTAATTAACGGCTTGCCTATATTGTATCTGTTTTATTCTAGGCCTAGGCCTATCTCGCATTCAACAAATTCCATCCGCGATAGTCAACGTCTTGTAAAACAGTTTCATTATATATAATTGATACAGTGCACACTTGAGAATGAGGAGGTAACATATGTTGTTAATTTATTTAATTTATTGAAATTGAAGGCTAGTGTTGGTACAGGGCTCTAGTCTGATACAAACGAAAGTCACGTAATAAACTAATAATATACTAAAAACAATTACTAATTTGACTGAGCGAGTATGACGAGGCTACAGCTGTCTAGTTGGAACAAGATTCCTATTGGTCAATCGTTATGTCACGCACAAGCGCAACGCAAAAATATAAAATATAACCAACTCTTGCGCTCCGTTATGCTGCGCCATGCGCTCTTGTGTCAGTTGGAGACGAAGCCATGGAATAATATTGGTTCATATTTCTTGCGCTGCGCTTACGTTCCGTTACGCTTGCGCTATGCCAATTGTGCGCAGACCTGAACAGCTGTTTTCACGTATAGGGCAACAATTAAAATAGAAATAACAACAATTCATGTAACCATATACTAGCTGCGTATGTTCCTATGCGGGATTGTTCCTTGTCCCATGCTCGGGCCAGGTTGCTTCATCGATTAGTGTTCCAATATTGTGCCTGTGCCTGTACCTGTGCCTGTGCCTGTGCCTGTGCCTGTGCCTGTGTGCCTGTGTGCCTGTGACGCCTGTTACTGCCTGTGTGCCTGTGACTGTGCCTGTGACTGTGTGCCTGTGTACCTGTGCCTGTGACTGTGGCGAAAGCATAATATGTAAGGTATTCTTGGGATGGGGAAGAAAAGAGAAAGAAGAGGTCGAGCATTTAGTCGCCCCTTAGGACGGGCAGGCCAATTCTACCCCGGCCCGACACGGGGCATATTAATATCTAATTAATAATAATGATATCTAATTGCTAGGAAGTTTCCTCTTCTGCATATTATAATCATCTTAACATACTATTAAGCAGGTGCTTGTACTATTTGTCGCGTGATAGCGCTGTCCGCTGTTCAATGTTCACATGCATCGTCTGCCGTATTAGCCGACCCGGCACCTCCACCATATATATGCCTTATCGTATATCCATGCCTTATCGCATATCCATATCATGTCTTCTCATATGTCATGTGATGTGATACAGTTTATTATTTGAATTTGCTTGAATTTACAAGATGTTTTAAAAACCCTTTATTTAAATCAAAATCATTACTTCAGTATTAAAATGCATTTAATTACAGTACCGGTACCCATGATACAATAATATTACTGTGTGGGCTAGGTATGACATTGCGCAGATGCTCGCGGCAGCCGGCCCGCTCGTGACGTCACGTGGATACAAGAATCGCCCAGCGCACGAGTCAAGTGCTCGCATTCAGGCCTCCGCTCTGAGTTATTGACAGGGTAATCAATGAATACTGTCTCTGTTCTTAACTAAACACTCATATTTCAAATTCTCGCACTTTGTTTATGGTTGCCGTGTTGGTGACAACTTATAATCTTCTTCAGATATCAGTAATTTTGCCACAACAGAACTATCACATTGCATTTTCTTGATACCGATATAAATAACTCACTTCCGTAAATAAACACGGACACAAAACTACTCTCGATTATGTTCGCTCGATCCTTGTTAGTTCGAAACCTTTTTACGATAGCATTATTCTCGCCAAGTTATCATAACTTTATTACGATTGCTTACTTTCACAAATGTTTATAAACTTCTCTTACCGTATCTGGACCTCTCAGTAGTGTTTCGTCTGCTTCCAATATGCAATTAGTCGTGTCCAAACGTCTCGTGAGTTTAGATACCACAAAGATATTGAGAACTGTTGTCAGTGCGTTTGATTTGAGTGTTTAAAAAGTAGAATTTTCTACCCAAAGTGCTTGGTTCCGGAAGAATATAAAACAGTTATTAACTTTTATTAAAGTGTTGTTTTAGACGTACTTTGTCGATTCGAAGTTCCGATATTATAATATGAACGTTTTTCTTATATATATTAATAAGTGTGACGTGATGTGATACTATTTGCGTATTTTGACCTGTATTTGGTTCTCCACGTTTCACAGCGTTAACTATTAGTAAGCAACTGTGTATTTGTATGCTTCGTTCGCAAAAGCTTTTTATATATTGTTTAAATACATTATTATGTAGTAATGTACTATACAGTTAAAAATACTAATAATGATGATGGTGTGGTGAGTGGATGTAACAACAGAAGCCCTACCAAACAAAGCGATTTACAGAGTGCCGACGGATAAATAAAATATTTTGTTTAGATTCCCTAATTATAAACGATTGTGTTTTATTTGGGTTCGATTTTGTAAGGGGTCTGACAAAGTCAATCGAAAGAATTGTAGAATTTTTTCTGAACATTTTGAACTCTCTGATTTTCACTGGGATTTAAAAGACAAGTTGTTGGGTTATTCACCAAAAAAATCACGAAAAGTCAAACCAGGATGCGTCTCAAAACTAATGTCGGCTTCGCAAATTGCCAAGGAGGTACAAGGCTCGATAACCAAAGTAGAAAGAAAACTATAACATAGAGCAGTCGAGTCTTCACCACGGTAAGTCAAATATATCAGAATAATATTGTTACTGACTGCCATATACGAACATCTCCATAAAGGCATAAATAAAGGCACCCACATAACCCATTCTCTAAATATTTTTTACGTTATTATTTTGTATTGCAGAACAGTTAGCTACATTATAACTCGTAAAACATTATAATTCGTATTTGAACAGTTTAAAAATGAAATGTACCGACTTGATATTTTTATTGCTTGTGATGTGACGTTATACTGTATAGTATATGGCACGGCATTATTATGTGCTACGTTTACATGGGCCTAACCATGCCTCGTAACCACAATTTTCGGTATCGAGATCGGGATCGCAAGCCGGAAATCGTAAAAAAATTTACTTACATGGTTCTTATGGCACTGTTCACAACTAAATCGTAACGCCGTAATTGATTGTAATGGGAAATCGTATGATTGCAATCACGAATCCGATTACAATCACGATTCCAAAAATTGTGGTTGGGGCTTTAGTCCAGTACCGTACTGGAATCTTGGCCCATGTAAGCATTATATAATAATACGCAATATTATATAATGGTACGAATCATAACTGAAAAAATCGAATTTGGCGTAACTCTGGGTACGAATAAAATGATAATGCTAAAGCGAAATAATTCCCGTTAAAATGTGTTTGGTGTAACTATATATTTACCTACAAAATGCGTATTGCATGTTTAATGTTGCTGTGACGGTTTTATCACGTTCACATGACACATAATAACGCAAGGATGTGTTTATCGGTCATGTCTTCATGTTACCACTGTACGCCTAATATTATAGTAGTTTCTACTGAGATAATATTTCTATCAACTTATATAATGCATTGTTAGTAAGTATATATCAAACACATTCAAATACGACTTAAATTTTGACGATAAATATTTAATCAGTGGAGGAGAGTAGCATTTTAACACGCGCGAAGCGGCAGTCGGCCAGCGATCTTGTATCCACGTGACGCTTTGCGCGGGCCGGACGAGATCGGGCGCGCGGGAGTGCCAGACCTAGTATATCCTTAGACCATGACCGGTACCTATAAGCTTGAAGACCGCTTATTAGATTTTAAAATAAAAGCTAATTGCTCTAGCACAGTTGTAGTAACGTAAATTGTAATTTTGTTTCGATTTTCGTTTTGATTATAAGTTATTGTAAGTTATTCTGTGTCTTACGGCAACAGCTTTGGCTGCAGAGACCGAATAAAGGTTGTTATTATTATATTTCATAGTAAACAAACATTTCGTCGTATTCTATGGCCATATTTTCGAATACTAGAATAGGTATATATTGTACCTAATTGTTCGACCATTTGACATGTTTAATTCTTTTCTACGCTTATAATCTCAATGTTGTGTTCTCCTTGTTGCAGGTATGGATACTTGGCGCATAAAGTGACATTATAGACACCTCACCGACCCTCTCTGTGAGTCCATTCTACACTTATAGTTACTAAATGATGACGAGGCACCTTCACTTGTTCGTGCTGTCTTTGTGAATCTATATGAAGTAGCTGTCCAACCTATATTCTGTATGTTCGCTTTACGAATAATAGAGGAGCCTGTAAACATCTGTCGTTCATCCCAGGGTGGATGTTAATTATTTATATCCAGTAATATTCTGGCTTGGGTTGATGGACGTGGGCTCGTAACAAAGTATAGGTCTATAGCCCAGTGATGATTTCAGGCATATCCCGGGGGGGGCGGAGCCCCCCCCGGCAGTTGTAAATGCCCCCCCCCCCCTAGCAGATTGAAAAAATCACATGAAGTAATGTAAATTTGAAAAAAAAAATGCAAAATACAAGAAAATGAGGTATATTTTCCCACATTATATAGGACTAGGAAATAAATCGATTACCACGAAAAACTCATCTACATAAATGTTGCAACATTTTATTTTCTATTTAAACGATGTTAGGTAAAGGTAATAATGGCAAATAGGAATCACCTCATATTCGAAAACTGAAAGGATGGCATCAACAGAGACCGTAACCCCCTCCACCCCTGCCCTTCGTCACGGCGTCAAAAAAAAAAGCCATAAAATGAGTTACTTATTTAGCAACACCCCAGATTTGTATCAGCCCCCCCTAGGAAAAATGTCTGAAATCATCACTGCTATAGCCTATGCTCGTACAAAGTATAGGCCAATAGCCTATGCTCGTACAAAGTATAGGCCAATAGCCTATATAGCATGACATTTCCTCTTCACTTTATGAAGGAAGACACGAACCATTGTTTCATTTGGTTTGGGATCTGAACAATATTGTACATTTGCAGTCACGGCAAAGGGTTGTCAGACTCACTATAAAACCCACGCGAAATTAAGGTGCAGAATTTTTTTTAAAAAGTGACAAATATATGCGAATTTTGATTTTGTAAGAACTATAAAGTAGATTTAAAAAAAATATATTTTAATCATTACAGTTATTAATTGATTGATAATGTAAAGTAATTTACAATGAATTACTAATTACCGCGTAACGATATACAAATATTTGAATCTTTTAGAATCGTGTTTTTTTTTTTGTTCTTAGAAACCACAATTCGCGCGTTTAGGTATCACTTTTTAAATATTACGTGTAGCGTTCTCAAGATGTATAATAAACAACGGTCATTTCGTGCGGCTGGTAGAAGTGTACAAGTACTTCTGTTATTCTTGCGAGGACATGATGTACTTATACCCCCGAAACAACCTTACCCATGAGTTCTTCAGGGATGATGAGAGAGGCTGGCGGCCAATCAGAGATCGATATTGATATTGGAGCTCGTTGGTTGGCTACGAATCACCCGACAATGACGAAAGCATATCTGTAAGGTTATTTGAACTGCTGTTCGTCGTGTCGTTTTGTTTATTCCCGTTGTGATGCAGAAGTCTTGACGCTTCATCGGCGGTTCATCGGGTTGATTGTGGTGTAACAATGCCATATTGGGTGGGATATGAGGAGTGATATTTGGGACGTCGACCATTTCACTGTCTGCATTAATATTAGTTCCGGGTCATCCGAGTCGCTGTTGATATTGTTTCTGTTCTTTGCTTTGCTCTTCGGAACAGCTTTCTCATTAATTTCTATTCCACGATTTAGCACATTTCTATTTGTAGGTATATACAAATAAATTAATATGATATACTTGCATTTAGCTCCGAAGACTCAGAATGTTCACGACTTGTTAACAATGATTAGTATATATGATGGAGCATTTTATACTGCATCATAGATAGCTTGGGTTTCTACGTGTGTGTGTGTGTTTGTAACAAAAGAAAATTAAAATGTTAGGATTATGCGGGACTCCAAAAAATATTACCAAGGATTGCATATATTATCATGTAAACCAGTATGTAATTTGAGGCGAGTGATTTTATTCAAATGCAGTAAATTAGGCACCTGTACCCTAATTATATCCAGTAACTTATACGAACGAAAGTAAAATCACACGCTTTTCATGCTGTTTATTACACACTACAATAATTTGTGTTATTTTGATGCGTGATGGCGGAGCACAACGTGCAGTAAATGAAAATGCATTTTACTCTGTTCTTTATGATGGTAATAACACAGCTTAATCCTCCTAAGTAATCCTCATGTACATATAGTTAGCCTACTTTACACTATTGTCTTATAAACAGGTACATTTTTATGTATGTATTGTGTATGCATGTTGAATTGTTTACTTGCACGAAAACTTTCAATCGCGATTTATCTGTCTAAAGTTGTATCGTATCTCTAGAGACCTTATAGAAGGGCAGTCGAGCTTCTAAACTCATTGATTGCTCAAAACTCTTCACACTTGTTGTCTAAATGCATTTCTAATATTGCACAAGGTGCCACAGTTCATTATCATGTCACATTTATCTTCGGTACGATGGGAGAAAAATAAATCGCAAGCAAAAGTTTTAAAGTTCATCAATTAAGTTTTCGAATACAAGTTATTTCTACCTTTATACACAGGATTCACTCTAATTGATATTTTTAAGTACGCTTTCTTAGATTTAGTTTTGGCGCCTTTTTATGGTGTGCTGACAGGTGTTTCAAGTAGATCGCAGGAACTATAGACAAGTTGAGAATTATTAAAATGTGTTTAAATGTTCCAAATGGAAAACAAAATATGTCATTCGGTAGGGAATTTAGTGCTGTTTCTTATGAATGTTTCTTCGTTCCGATCAATGTTTCCGTTTTTCATATATGTTCTTTAAATTACTTTTTATAATGTGATGTTGCTGAACACCTTAACGGATATACTTATTGGAATATAACACCATTCATAGAAAAGAGCATTTCTCGATAGAGTGACATAATTTGTTTTTCTTTTGGGACAATTTAAAACCTGTTTAAAGCAAATGTTTACAAATCGAAATCGGGTGTTCTATAAGGTAGATGAACATACAGACTTAAGTTATAAATGTTAAGCTATTTCGTGAGCAACTTTAGAACCCTTGCAAAAAATCAGCTCAATTAAAGAAATAACTACCAGCCAAGACATACCAGATAATAATAAATCACATATAACAACCGCTATGCACACAAGGATCACGATACGGACATGGACTGGACTCTGGCAGCTTTTAACTTATAAGTAATATACATTATAATAGGGACCCATCGCATCAGTGTATCAATATAAATATTCATAACATATTCATAATCATCACTCATTAGAAACTAGAATAAGGCAAGGGGACAGGACATTATCTGTATGGGCCGCTGTGGCTCGTTTCCTGTCCCCTCTCTGTAATAACAGTAACACACACATTGTGCTGTAATGGTTTAACAGAAAATAAATAATAATAATAATAATAACTTAAAACTAGAAATCTGAATTGTGTCCCTGCATAATAACAGCTATATACACCGTTACACGGGCGAATATTTCTGTATGAACTCTGGCATGATTGAGTTTATATATGTCACTTCATTAGAATAATCAGATCATTTGTACGCCTTGATCTGGGTGACATTTCTATCAGAAATCATTCGCGACCGTTACCTGCGTTATTGCTATTGTAATGTGTCTTCTCGCGACCGTTACCTGCGTAATGTGTCTGGCCTGGCTATGCAGAGATCTCTAGGTCGCCGCAAAGAAGTCTCACGGTGTGGCTGTGGCCTTCACGTAGAGACCATGGAAGGAAACAAATGTAGAACATTATCACAGCGAACCGGTTTGGTTCCGTTTGAACGATCGTCGTAAACTTCGCCAAAACACCTCGTGCTATAATTACAATGCAAATAAGTCTTACACACCTACGAGATCTCTTATCTAGCTAGACCATTAGCCACCGAGTTTGGCCACTGAGGGCGCTAAAGAAAAAGGAATGAAGCGCTCAAAGTGGCAATGTCACGCAACTTTCTGATGAAGCAGCGTCGTTCTTCCGCTACGTCGATAACGGCAAATTTTGAAAATTGTTTAAATCTGATGAATGACCGCAACCTTGATTTGATGTCGAGCGGACGTCCGCACACGTATTTAGTTCTCTATGCAAACAAGTTCCTTTTACAGGTGGCCAGATTCCTCTCGTATATACATTGTATACACTTTCGCAACTCTCACTCACTCTTACCTTTAAGCTAATTCTGCAAATCCTGGCGTACAATTTAATTCCGTTGACATACTCTTTCATATGTGTTCACTAACGTACAGCGAATCTAATAAAGATACAGTGAAACCATTGGTTAACATCAATAAATAAACATCAATAGTTAATTAATTACAGTGTTAGTCAGTTGTTGTGTGTGTTAACAGTTTCATGATATTTAAATTAAGTATATCATGAGTTTATGATTTCATCGAAACATTTTGTTTGTGTAATTATAGTTGTACATGAAATTGATGTACTTCACATAACATGTATAAATAAATAAATAAATTTTATTTACACGTGCACTCAGTTACAAGAACTGATTTTCACTGAGGGTACTTTGATACACTTTATTATGTACTTCGTTGCTATAGCTCCAAAGTAAAAAAAAAAAGCCCAAACCGGGAATTGAATCCTGGCTCTTCTTTATTAAAAGCAGGAATAAACCTACACTAGACCAACGAGCCACACGAATCTATGTTGTCGCTGTTTTGATATTATTGTGTCAAAGTCTGTCCAGCGCTGAGATGGGCCTATATTACCGGGCTGGGCCGGGACATATGTCAATTGATCTGTTGACTGTTAAACATTCATGTAAACACACGAGACTAGACATTAACTTGACAGTTGACTGCACTGAAGTCAGGGTCAATGTTCTTAGTTTACAATACTCGCCGTCTTAATTCGTAATTGTCATCTTCCTATTTTTATTGACGATAGTCTTTGTGATAACATTATTATTATTATTATTATTATTATTATTATTATTATTATTATTATTATTATCTGCAGTTTTGGTACCAATACATTTATTTGGGTATGATTTTCTGTGTGCCTTTCGAGTTTCTGACCTACAAGTACAACACAAACGAAGCAAGTAAAATATTTAAAAAAAAAACAAAAAAAAAACTAAGATATTATTGTATTGAATGTATTTTATCCAAATTTAACCCATTTTGGATGTATTTGTTTTAGATATCTGTAGAACCTGATAATATCTGTCTTGTGTATCTTACAACAATTGCGATTTTAAAAGTTGTTTGTAAGATACGAACAGAGAACCTGAAACGCTCACGATCTGACGCTACCGCAGACTCTTAAGCGATGAAAGATGATCATCGAAAGTTTCCCTTGATGGGTCCGACCCATGCCCTACCTTATGGTACGTATGATTGTGCGGACAAGTTCATGTTTTCACTATCTCAGATTCGGGTCGGAATACTTTCTTTGCCTCGTCGAAGAGAAGTGAAGGTTGTTTTGTTTCATCGTCGCATCATACGAAAGAGAAAAACTACTGCATCGATGATTTCTTCTTATATACCGGTACGTAGTTTGACATACATCTGTTTTAAAACCTGTCCGCGGTGGCTCAGGCGCATCCACGTATATATGGACCCCCCATTACTGTACCATGGCGATCCCCCGTAATGCAATGTTTCTTTTGTGTCCTTCACGTCTTCATCTATCACTCATCATCGCCTTGAAAAGCAGGATCGCACATCATCATCTTTAGGGTTTGTTACATATGAATTACATGTTACATATGAAGAGCGTGTTATGTCCAGTAGCCCGTTGTTGTTACACAGGAATAATATTACGAAGCGTAACCCCGTGATATATTATTTTTAATTTTATGTATTGAGAATCTATCCCACAGCGAGACACCGCCAGGTGATCCCACAGGAAGATGTGGCCCCTACAATAGCTTTATCTGATATTCGGGAAGGACTGTCCGAGGGCTGTTAGTAGGACTCAAACCCAGCATTCGTCTTTACGATTGAAATAAACCTTGGGAAAACACCTTCAGTCAGGACTGCCGGTGGCCTGTATCGAACCGGCGACCTCCCGAATTAGAGTCTCAAGTCTTACCGCTGAGCCACCTCTATCGGTAAAAAGAAGTAGAACCTTATCAGACTTACGTCCGAGAAACTGACTACATTTTGCGGAAGCTGTGTCCGAGGCTTTATATATATATATACATACCCGTACGACGGCGGAAGCTTCAGCCGGAATATATATGTGCAGCGGCTGCCGGTCGCTTCGTTTCCGATAAGTGTGCGGGGTCGCATTCAAATGCATGTATTTAATTCAAACGGAAAAAAGTCCTCCCGTTCGCCGCGCTTCGTGACGGCCAAGTGTTCGCGGACCATTCAGGAGCTCAATTAATACGAGTGTGCTGTAAATCTCTGGAAAACTCTTCATTTATGACTGTCGATTGCCGGTGGCCACTATCGAATCAGCGACCTCCCGAATGCCAGCATCACGGGTGCTACCTCTGAGCTAGAGGTGATGTCTATAAATAGATGAACGGCAGATTGTTTGTCTGAGCAACGGTTACCTTATAGCCATGATCGTGACCTCAACTCTATGGCTGTGTGTGTAGCCCACTCCACGGTGACCTTCCAGCACAGAATGGAACTGCCGTCCGTATAAACGAGAATTAAAAACTAAAAATACGTAACCTGATCAGTTATGCAACGCGTTGCGCGTGTTTTGACCTAAAACTGGAAGCTATGGACCTAAGAAAAAAAAAACTAGAACCTGCATTAGTGAAATTAAAAGTAAAAACTTGTTTGGTCTAGTTCCGTGGTATTCGTGCGACAATTCAACTTGTCGTTGTAACCATGTTTCTTGTTCAAGTTACCGAGTTGTAGAATGTGACGCATTGTGAAACTGCTCCATCTTGTCTGCTACCGTGAACAAAATGGAACCAGCGTCCAGCGTGGTGGGTACATATGTAGGCCAGCGTTTTCCAGACTACGCGGGTCGCCTTGGGTTCGATGCCGGGTCGCGGACCTTACGTACGACTACGCGATTTCTCCATGTTTGAATCTTTTTCCGGGCATTTCCTTAAGAATTTTAATACGGAACTTTTAACTCGTCAGGTCTACAGGCAAACTCAACATATGAATGTAGGGAGATACTTTTATAAAATGCAACATACAAAAAAATAACGTTATTGCTTTTTAACACAGGACAAATTGAGAAACCTGGTCGTGATCGAGCTTGTAAGTTTGGGATACGCTGTAGTCCCTACGCGTGCCTGATAGTGGGCTGGCTGATCCTTGCACCCACCTACCTTTAGAATCGATCAAAGATTACAGATTCTTCCCATTTGTAATCTAATCTTTGATCTAGCTTGGCGAACCATTCACTGATATTTTATATAGTAGCATAGACAAATGAGCTATAAACATTTAGGCTAAGTTTTGAATTCTTCGTTGATCGTTAATTGTCGTGCATTAGAAAAGTTCACAAGTATGAATTTAAATTTTGTATACACACATTTTCGATGTGCATGGACAACTTTGTAATAAGTGTCATCATTAATTTCTGTGGATTTTCTATGCCACGATATGTTACCTTTCGCGCCTGAAGCCGGAGCTATGCAGACTAAGCGTGTATCCTAATGCGCGGTTTGTGTTTCTATCGTGACTCGTGGCTCACACCGAAGATACTACCATAATATAACTAGGGATGGGGGGGGGGGGGGGGGTACTTCGTTATTGGGTCACACTCGCACTTTCCGTCGGTGATTCGCACCATTTTCATGTTCGCACAGTTCTCGGCGCAGTTGGCCGAGGTCGATTAGGTGTTGGTCTCTACTCTCTATAGTAAACCGCGGTCTCTGCGTTCCAGGTTCGAATCCTGGCTTGGGCATGGATGTCATGTGGCGTTTTTCGAGCCTCATAATCATCCACCCATCGTCTCGATTAGCCTCGTTGCATTAATATGGTTCGTAAAACCCCAAATATCATTATCATCATCATAATGTTCACACGAAGATCGCTTTCTATACTGGCCACGCCGTAAGAAGCAAGGTGGCCCCTACAATTCTGGGAAGAGACGGCCGCTCCACACGGTCTATTTCAACGGTATTCACCGCGGGATTTCCCGATACCTGCATTGTTATTGTACACTGCATTGACTGCACCAGCCGTGAATGGAATGCGACCCCACCACGTCTGACAACAGGCGGGCGATATTATCACTACAATACCTGATACGTATAAGAATGAGATGCAACTAGATTTATGTTGGTAGCTGTCACAAACGTCACTTACTTATTACATAATCCGTGACGACAACATCTTGCAAGTTAATCGCCGCGCGTGAGGCCCCACACGCACCATTCACGCATCACGAGTACAAGCGTAGTCGGCCCCACGTGTGTGTTCTGTGTAAAACACATGTATATTATTATTGTAGCCGTGGTGCGGTTTATGTTTATGTAGTTAACCTTGTTCGACGACTTTTATGTGATACACACGTGTCTTTTGTAAGTAACCGCTTCCGAAAATTAAATCATATACATACTAATTATTACCACTTTTTGCCAGCGATGTTGTTTTTTTTTTGTCTACGTGCAAATAATTTAACTAACTCATCGAACATGCGAAGGTTGATAGTGATATTGCTCGAGAGTCCTTGAATATTTTCGATGGTCAAAAGAGGTGTTAAAAATTTTACGAGCTTTGTACGCGGGTTTGCCTCGCCTTTACACTGTAACGCGTGTGCTGTGCTGCGTATGACTGTCAAACTAAGATCTAGGCTTGTAAGAATATAGAGTGGAGATTACGTGATGAACATTTAGCCCATAACGGAGGTTTGGTACATACATACTGAACTATTACCAATGCTAATTACTATGCTTGTTATCGGATGTAGGTCATTACCAGTAGAACGCATACAAACGAATTACATAATTTGTATTTGGCTTCGATGTGACATGTGTAGGCTGCGGGTGATATAATTAGCTGAGTGCATACATGGCTTATACGGAGTCAGCCCACATAACGACATTTCTAAACCTCTTGTCTTATAATAATGAATGATACATTCGCGGGCCGTTGTTCGAACCCCGCGCGGGAAACCAGGTACATTTGGAGGCGTGGGGTTGGTTTTTTGGTGTTCTGGTCGTAAAGAGGGCCGGCTGGCGAAGGGGTTGGTGGATGTTCTGGTCGTAAAGAGGGCCGGCTGGCGAAGGGGTTGGTGGATGTTCAGGTCTTAAAGAGGGCCGGCTGGCGTGAATGGGAAGGAAACGGAGACAAACCAATAGCAAAAGTAAGATTCAAGTTTATTGGCTTATCATAATATTGTGATTATCATTACATTTGACATGATTGATTACATTTATGTATTCATAAAAAGGCACAATTTAGTTCTTGTATGAGTTCATTCAAAATAAATGTAAGTGTAAATGTGAGTATAACAAGGAAAAAAGAGTACATGGATAAATAACATTTAATGTATTGTATAATATAATAGTGCCAAATGGTGTTGTTTTTAGGCAAGTTTGGTGTACATATAAGCTAGTAGCTTGTGTATGTGTGGTTGATGGTTGAGAATGAGTAATACCGTGCATGGTTATAAAGATATGCACGAGAGCCCTCTTTGCGGGCACCGGTCACACTAATACTTCTCATGCGGTGATAATTATTGTATGACTCGACAACACAACATTGTGGAAGACTTTCTCGTGTGGACGTGATAAACGTAGGCCCACTACCCGGACGCGTACAACCCTCAAATAGTACCGCATAGAACGAGAAAACGACCCAATTTCTTGATCAGAAAAATAGTAATACATTTATGATTATTGGCATAATGAGAAGACACATTTGTTTGTCTCTGGCAAAAAAATAGTTTGTCCCGGCTTCTTGCGTGTCTGCATGGTCGCCTTGTGATTGCAGACATCTACTTCTTAGCGCATTATGAAGCAGCACACATCATGGACTATCTATCCTAATTACCGCAAGTAATCACTTGTTCGTTTGCAATACTCCACTACACTGCAATTACGCCACTTGCCGTTATATATACAACAACAATCACGTTATCTATTCCCCGAGTGTTTTTGTGATTTGAGCCAAATGTCTATAATTAGATCCCAACTGAAACGTGTCCATGCGTTGCCAGAGAGAACTGCATCTTGAGGCAGTCACGCCTGGATGACGTCACTAGGCAATGCAATATTAGTCAACTAATTACTGCAAGCAAGGCGTGGCCAATCATTGGTTTTTGTTTCATTTCGTATAAAGTGCTAACATATAAATTATAGTATGCACAGACTCACAGTGAACAGTGTCAAGTCAAGTACAAGATTGTGTCTATGTAATTGTTTTATTACATACTATTTTCCATAAGAAAAACAAACTCCATAGCAACCATAAACTAAACAACATACTTGACTGTGCATCGCTCTCCATGTATTTTGAAGCTGTTTCTAGTAATAAATAGGTATATATAAAAAGAGATAAAGAATCGGTGCTTTTTAACGCGTTTTTCGGGTGAATGTTCTTGCAGTGGATTGTTTTTAAAGACAATCTGTTTTTTTTTTCAATATTTTAATATGTGCCTCGTTGCTATAATATGGCTTGTATGGCCATCTTCATTATGGATTAATTACAGTCAAAACCGGAAGTTAAAAACCGCCAGTCGGAACCGGGAATTGACCCGTTGACCGTCTGCATGGGAGATGATGATTCTTGAATTGTTGCAATGATGCTAGTCGAAACGATTAGAGGTGAAAGATGCAGATGAAGGACAATTTAAAAAAAAAAACGCGGCGATGGCGATTGTTTGAAGTGGCTGGAAAAAGATTTTACAGAAATTAAACCTGAATACATGAAGACGTTTAGGTAACATATTTTTTCTCAATGACACATATTGTGAATACTACATGGGTTCTTGAAATTTAAACAACAGTATAGTGAAAAAGCGCCTAGGCTAGCCTAGCCTCCAAATAAAAGTGCCTAGGCTCGAATACACCACTGGAAATAACCCCCCCCCCCCCCCTCCCCACGGATCCAACGGGCGCCATTGTTTTCAACGTGATTGCTTGGCTTGCAGTGAGTCACTTGTACGTCTTGGTCGTTGCAATCAAACAAAACGAGTATAGACTGTTCAAAAGCGACCGACACTCGCTGATGAATGCAACTCAATTATAATATTGTTGTTGCATTCGTTTTGTAAATATATAGAAATAACGTCTCTATAAAAGATTACAATGAGAAATACGTAGAGTTAATTAACAATCTTAATTTCCTCTTGGCATTTTCATCATTTCTATTTATATACGTCACACAATGTCAGGGACGTTTTGTTATCACCATACTCGACAGCGTAATTACGCCAGCCACTGTATATTGTTTTATTGTGATATTGGTAATAATGATGTAGGATTAGAACAACACATGTTGGAATATTGCAGACGGTCACGAGGACGAACTTAACCGTTGACAGCCGAAAGCTGCCGATTACAGTAATTGCGAGTAGAATCATAGATGCAATCATGCTTTTCGACCTTGCCAACAAGGTGTGTGTTTGAGGTGCGCTCGCCTTCAGTCAACCTGCTCATTTATTAGTATCGCCACTATGTATATTTGTAACTGCAATTGTATAACGTTAACAAATATGTATTTATTGTCTTTCCACTAAAGTTACGGGGTGTGGGGGGACAGTACAGGGAACCCGCAACTGACGTCACATCAGGACTACAACAATGGAACAAATGAATTGAATTGATGGACAAACAATCAGCTGTCAAAATAATAAAATTGCAACCATAGAAATAAAAACAAGTGTAGCTGCTCGCCATTTAAAACTTTTAATGATGGACAACGTTAAATTGAAACTTTTGTATGTGTATTTGTTTGTTTTTTGTTTTGTTTTTCAAAATCAGAAGAAATTATTTTTTGACAGCTTGTTGTTTGTCCATCGATTCAATTCATTTGTTTCATTGTTGTCTTTTGGTGTTGCTAGTAGCCTATTCATTAGGCAGTCCGCAGTATTGCGTGCGTCTTGTTGCTATGATGGCTTCCCAAAGTCACAGTTCACGTTTGTACGGATGCCAGTATATAGGAAAACAAACTTCTCGAAATGAGTATTAAATACAAGTCCTTTTGCACTGACGGAGGCCCTGGTTTGTAGAGTAGCCTGAGTTGGCACCCTGAGATTCAGAATAGCATGGGCCCTGGACACATGAGAAAAAGATAGAGTTTGCAATTATATAATAATTGGTATAGGATTACAAGTTATTTCCACCCTGTTCCTACCCCGTGGGGCCCACTCGTCAAAACTGGAAGCAGGAATAAACCCGTGGGGCATCGACGAGCCACACAAAGAAAACTAATAAAGAACATTGTTATAACATGGTTATACGAAATAACTAACAGTTTTCCTCGTGCGTGTTCAGCACATTTGTCGCGGGCAGCTGGTCCGGCTGTTTTATTAGTGGACTATCATTGCCTCACGCATCACCTATTGTCCCACATCAAACACGGTGTGTATATATTCATCTACAACAATTGGCAAACCTGTGAATATGTCCTAACCAGGACTCGCACCTGGGTCTTTCTGTATTACTGGAAGCCAGAATACACCTACTTCAGGATGTTTGTAAATATACCTTAATATACTATATTGAAACTTCTCCACAGCTGTTTCTCATAATATGTATGTACAACTATGTAAGTAATATATTTTTTCATTTTTTCATTCATTCAAATAAATTATCTATGTATCATTAAAATAAAACACAGATTTTACACTGAATAATGAAAAGTTACCAAATTGAACTCTGGCTGTGTACACATTATATCAACACGGTTCATTTTTATTCAGCATGTCCACACAACTTTATAGTACGCATGGCCAGGCCATGAAATGCAAAAAAATTGTGTCACATTACAATTTACAATCCCATTATCTTCCAATCACGCGCCGACCTTCTATGGCGAGAGTATAAAAACATTCCCATTTTGGCTATGGTGGTTAATGCGGGATCCGGTTTCGAACGCACGTTATTTATTTGTTAGAATGTACTTAGATTCGTTCAGTTCTTTGGTATTTAATGTGTCCTTCGTTGAGTTGCCCCGATCTCAGTAATTGACTTGTCCGCGTATAGACGATGTCAGAGAGTGTGTCGTGTATGTAGACCTGCGCAGCGGCCGTGGTCGGTGAAGCGTGCGGCTGTGGTAGACAACGTGGCTCAAGGTTCGTGTGGTGTGGCGCGTTTATTGAGTCACCCACTCATCGTCTCGATTAATATCGTTGACAATATTTGTGTGTGAAACAGAACCAAAATATACAGTTGGACAGCTATAGGTATCTCACAGCAAGAAGTAAGATCAGGACCGCACACATTTGGTTTCCAACTTAACAAGCGCGAATCACTAACGTTTTTCCCGATAACCTAGTACAATTTGGTTGCGTTACGTTTTTTGACGGTAACGTACAAGAAAACGTGCAAGCAGGTTTCCGTCAAAAAACTTAACGCAACCAAATTGTACTAGATAATCGGGAAAAACGTTAGTGATTCGCACTTGTTAAGTTGGAAACTAATTGTGGGCGGTCCTGACTCCCCTGACACTATCTTACTTCTTGGTGTGAGATACCTTTATCATTATCCCTTCAAATACAATACTAAAAATTACGTGAATGTAGGATGAAACGGAAATAAAAAGAAGTGTGAACTGCGTATTTTACTATGAATAATTGCTGTAAAGTATCTTTCTTGTTCACTCCCCACCCAACCTCTTTCTGACCTCTGTAAACCTGTCTAGCGTCTTGTCTCTCCGTGGTTTGCTGCACGTAGACCAACTATATAGGGTCAGGGGGTCATTCGTGCACCTACTCTGCTCTGCGGTCTTCTTCTGTTTCTCCATCCGGCAACATTGCAGTCAAGCTCTTTATCGCGGTGAAACAAAGCATCCTCTAGCACGAAACAACTACGTTTTATAAATGTATAGCCAAACTTCCGGGACGATTTCAAAAATGGAATCGTGAATTAAGTCAATCCCCTGGCGGACGTGTGGTAAACTTCAGACCGTTCGACCATGGACTTATAATAGTAACTTCGTTACTGGACCTGAGTCAGCTAATCAATGTACCACTTAAATAGCCACGAAAGTCTGCGGTGGGCGGCCATTTTAACACTCAAGTTTCGGATTTTGACATTGTTCACATTGTTGTGACTGTTGATGTGTCATTGCTTAGCGATAGGGGCTAAAATGGCGGACAATATCAAAAACCGGAAATGAGAATCGCGACGCGTTTTCCAACCATGTTGCACATCCAGATAGATGGTTCGACGAGCCCCCGCATTTGCTGATCTCGAGACCTACTTGTACATTCCACTGTTCCCAAAGTTTTATTTTCTGGTATTCATCTGATATTTCTAGTTACAAATTGTCAAGTAGTAATTCTTCTTTTTCTTTTTTCACCATTTTCTTCCGTGTGTTTTATCTTCTAGCCTGTCAGGGTTCTTCAGTTTTTTCCATCTCTCCGCCATTTATTGTGTGTAATGGCCACTCATATTATAGATGCATTCTGGTTGCAAGAAAATAAACTATTATTATGGGGAGGTCTTTGCTGTCAATCGTCCATTGTGGTGTTGTTGTTAAATCGTCAATGGCGCAGATAAAGAGGTTGCTTAGCAGCGCTATTTGTTATACAATATAGCGGGCTAGTTAGAATGTCACTCATTGAAGGGGTCAGCGAAGTCTCCCCACGTGCACGTGCACACGTGTGAGATGGTGCACTGACACGTGCATCAGAAGTCCTTGAGACTGCGTAGAGCGAGTTATTTATTATCTTGTCGTTACACTTTCTCATGGGGAGATATATAACGACCTCATACACAGACAGACTTGTTTTAACCTCACATTCTCAACATGCACAAAGAAATTGGGGATTTGGGTTGTATAGGTATCTTATTATTATATTATTTACTATGTATTTTTTGCAATCAAACTAGATTTTAAAATACTATTGTTGATTAAAGCATGAGCGTGCAGATTGTTTGATGCCATCAATCCGTGGGTTGATTTTAATCAGCTCGCACCGTTCTTTCCTTCTTTCGGTCAGTTTTTTTTTCTCCCACTTATCCATTACAATCTAATCTTGGTCTACTACTTTTTTCCTCTCTCTCACTTGTCCTTCAATTATTTATATTCACGCACGACGATTATTTATTTACAAGGAAGTTATAGTTTATGATTTAAAATTAATTCGAGGTTAAGATTTCAGCTATATGGATGAACGCGAATGTTCGCAGCTGAGCTACCTCGCTATTGTATTAACACATCCTTGTAGTACTTTGCTTGCGACTTGCGTGATTGTCTCAATGTATCCACATATAACCGACTGTGCCACGTGAGTAGGGTTGGCCATGATATAATGTGTCAAGTTGTTCGCAAGATGGTTCACTGATAAGACTAAGAGAGTTGCCCACACGGCATGTATGTTTGACTCATATAGTGTGTACACACAGTACTTACTTAACTTCCGAAGCAATTTGAGCGAGATTTACCGGTTACTTTCGTCACTGCATAGAGTGCACCGCAGCCTCGCTTGGAATGTACCTAGTCGACGCATGCCAACAGACGCACTGACAGACATCGACATCGGTTAATAGATTAATAATCGATATCGCTGCGAATTTTCGACAACGATATTTTTTCTAAAAACAACGAAACGTTTTTTATTTTGCATATTATTTAAAATGTATATATTTTCGCTGAGTTAGGGTCCGCTCTGCGCCGAATATTGGAGAACGAGTAGCGACTGATGTGTGACCGTCTGCTATAGTCATCGTACAGCAACTACGGGAACGCTTTCGTCATCAATCAATGACGTGTTTACGGTCTCGGCCAACCCGAGCAGGTATCTGAATAAGCCACGGCCGCTGGTTGGCTGCCGCTCACCCACCCGTGACGGAAGCATTACCGAAGATGTTGTACGACGACTTTAATAAGAGGTTGCGGATCCCAATAACGCAGTCAGTGCTTTGATCGTCTATAGATTGTGACTGTTGATCGTATCAACATGTCTGGGTAGGTTCAAGTGAAGGCCGGTAACTCTTTCCTACTTACTTGATATCACTTATTGTCCGCCCTTGGGTACATTCCACATAAATGCATCGTATTTTGTAGGCGCAACATTGCCGAGTGCAGTCAAGCGTTTTTCTGTTTTCGCAAGAAGGAGAACAGGTTTTTAGAATTGAACGTTTCGTGTTCCCATCTATAACCAAACACCTCTTGACATCAGTATTTTGGAATTGTGTGCATTGCTATTGGTCTCTCGCAGCAAGAAGTATAGTATCAGGACCGCCCACATTTAGTTTCCAACTTAACAAGCGCGAATCACTGGCGTTCTTCCCGATTATCTAGTACAATTTGGTTGCGGTATGTTTTTTTACGGTAACGCACAAGAAAACGTGCAAGCAGGTTTCCGTCAAAAAACATAAACGCCACCAAATTGTACTAAATAATCGGGGAAAACGTTAGTGATTCGCACTTGTTAAGTTGGAAAGTAATTGTGGGCGGTCCTGTCTCCTCTGACACTATCTTACTTCTTGGTGTGAGAGACCTTTAGATATTATCGAAGTTGACGTTTATAATTTTTAAGAAAGGAACAACAATGTCATCTTTTATATGGTCAGGCCAAAGATTTTGGTCAGGCAATGTAGATGTGGTATATATCTAGTACATTACAAGATGCTTTAGATGTGCCGATGAAGTGCTGTCTCCGTCTGTTTGTTCACATGCGTGTTCACTTCACGCATGGCAGGTCTTACAGTTGCATCATGCATGGATATAGGTTTATTAGCCTGAGAGAATACATTGTTGCTGTTAAGGTCAGCCATAAAGCTCTACTTGCAGTTTTATACAGAGTCCTTGTAATCGTAGTCGCAGTTTTAAATTAATAGTATCACACTCAAGTGTTCCTGGAATCAAGTGGTATACGTGTCTTGAGTCAGGTCGTGCCGGTATCAAAACCAGTTTGCTGGACTGGTAATTGGTCACTGATCCACGCAAAAACGTAACACGAAGACGTTATAAATTTCAGGCGAAGGTCACAATCATTTTCTGTTGCAAATTTTGTGGCTGTTTTTCGAGACGCTCATGCCATTAGATTTAGTGACATTTGGCTGCGACGCAAGACATATATTTGTGTAGATACTATTCGTGTAGTGCAAAACTGGTTGAAGAACTGGATCGGAATTGTTTTGGATGTGTTGTGTGTCAATAAACGCAAACAACCACACGAGGGTACAAGCGACACAGATCCCCTTTCGTAGTTCGTGGATCTGCTATACAATGTGATTAAATCCTGGATCCACTAAATGTTTCTTGCGCTGTAATGAATGATAACAATCTTCTTCGCGTAGAAAGAAGTCTTTCAAAAGCTTGCTGCAATACTTCGCATGGAAGCAAGTCTTCCAAAAGCTGCTTGCAATACTTCGCATGGAAGCAAGTCTTCCAAAAGCTGCTTGCAATACTTCGCATGGAAGGAAGTCTTCCAAAAGCTGCTTGCAATACTTCGCATCGAAGGAAGTCTTCCAAAAGCTGCTGGCTTTCAATACTGTTGCAATCAATATTGAGCTGTATGATGCTAATGACTGTTAAGGCACTGAGTGTATAATACTCAACTATGTAACGTGCAATGGGAGACATCGTAATGTTCACATCTAATCGTGTGGAAAAAGGAAACCATGTATACGTGGTCTGGTAGTAAACGGACGGTAGCGAGCATTTCCATGACATTGCGTTCTCTATATCTCTTTTTGCATGCGCTATAACTTATACTGTTATACATAACCGGTTGTTATGCAATTTCACCCGTAACACCAAAACCAGTCTATAGCCTAGTCTAGTGTTTCAACTTATTTTGTTAGTTGCAAAATCTGGTATATGAAAAGAGTTTTTTCGGTCAAAACGCCCTATTTTCGACGTTTTGACTAGGAATTGCCCTGTTTATTCAAGATTACTTTTACCTTAAAAAAAAAACGCCAAATAAAGATTCGTTTGACCGAAAACTGTTTTCATTTACCATACACATATCAGAAGTATGAACGATTCTTCACAAATCTATCTTACCGGGTGAGCCCACATATTACATACCGGTACTTGTAAAACGTATTTATCGACAGTATGCCTGGCCCAAAGAAATACATAAGATCTATTTTCTCCACACGTATCTTTTCATAGATAATAAAGACAGTGGAAAACACACCGGCGGAATAGCCATAAGCAAAACTTCTTGACATTTTGCCATTACATATTATACATATGTAAATAATATAAGAAATATTTTTCCCTGAACATAGGAGGTTTTCAATAAGGTTTATTTCGCAGAAGATATCACGTAGAAATAAATGGACGTCATTGCGGAAAACCCATCGTTCCCATTTCAATGGAAATGGATACATGAGGTGGTTGTAGATGCCCGTGACAGCCCAGTAAGTCCTAGTATGACAGCTTGAATTACATCTTATACTATACGTAGGGGTTTCCCATGTAGCGTACACCGTAGGTACCTGTATCATAGAGCACGTTATAGGTTGGTAGGTTATCGCTCACTCGTCGATGGTGTTCGAAGCCTACAGGGTTGGTTTAGTCACTTAAAATGAAAGTCCCCCACTGCAAATCAGTTTCGTTACTGAGTGGGTAGACTCTAAATGTGAATTTATTTTATTTTTTTATTTATTTAGGCATTACCCATAACTATAGAGACACGTGTGTGTTTAGCGTTTTAGGTTTTAGATGATTACAATTGGTGAACATGTATTTCTCTAAACCCTGCAAATTGCTAATTTTACAAAACATAAGGTGTTCCCGTTCCTGTTCAGATTTAGTGGAGAATTGAGTTTCTAACCCTTTAACTAAGTAGTTGCAATTGAATTGATTTAAATATCTGCACATGATTTCCCATTAGAAGTGCAAGAAGCATACAGCTACAGAAGCATACAGCTCTGGTTTGAATACAGGCTCGAAGGAATAACCTGCTTTGAGCTTATAGCTCTGGTTTGAATACAGGCTCGAAGGAATAGCCTGCTTTGAGCTTATAGCTCTGGTTTGAATACAGGCTCTAAGGAATAGCCTACTTTGAGCTTATAGCTCTGGTTTGAATACAGGCTCGAAGGAATAGCCTGCTTTGAGCTTATAGCTCTGGTTTGAATACAGGCTCGAAGGAATAGCCTGCTTTGAGCTTATAGCTCTGGTTTGAATACAGGCTCGAAGGAATAGCCTGCTTTGAGCTTATAGCTCTGGTTTGAATACAGGCTCGAAGGAATAGCCTGCTTTGAGCTTATAGCTCTGGTTTGAATACAGGCTCGAAGGAATAGCCTGCTTTGAGCTTATAGCTCTGGTTTGAATACAGGCTCGAAGGAATAGCCTGCTTTGAGCTTATAGCTCTGGTTTGAATACAGGCTCGAAGGAATAGCCTGCTTTGAGCTTATAGCTCTGGTTTGAATACAGGCTCGAAGGAATAGCCTGCTTTGAGCTTATAGCTCTGGTTTGAATACAGGCTCGAAGGAATAGCCTGCTTTGAGCTTATAGCTCTGGTTTGAATACAGGCTCGAAGGAATAGCCTGCTTTGAGCTTATAGCTCTGGTTTGAATACAGGCTCGAAGGAATAGCCTGCTTTGAGCTTATAGCTCTGGTTTGAATACAGGCTCGAAGGAATAGCCTGCTTTGAGCTTATAGCTCTGGTTTGAATACAGGCTCGAAGGAATAGCCTGCTTTGAGCTTATAGCTCTGGTTTGAATACAGGCTCGAAGGAATAGCCTGCTTTGAGCTTATAGCTCTGGTTTGAATACAGGCTCGAAGGAATAGCCTGCTTTGAGCTTATAGCTCTGGTTTGAATACAGGCTCGAAGGAATAGCCTACTTTGAGCTTATAGCTCTGGTTTGAATACAGGCTCGAAGGAATAGCCTGCTTTGAGCTTATAGCTCTGGTTTGAATACAGGCTCGAAGGAATAGCCTGCTTTGAGCTTATAGCTCTGGTTTGAATACAGGCTCGAAGGAATAGCCTGCTTTGAGCTTATAGCTCTGGTTTGAATACAGGCTCGAAGGAATAGCCTGCTTTGAGCTTATAGCTCTGGTTTGAATACAGGCTCGAAGGAATAGCCTGCTTTGAGCTTATAGCTCTGGTTTGAATACAGGCTCGAACGAATAGCCTGCTTTGAGCTTATAGCTCTGGTTTGAATACAGGCTCGAAGGAATAGCCTGCTTTGAGCTTATAGCTCTGGTTTGAATACAGGCTCGAAGGAATAGCCTGCTTTGAGCTTATAGCTCTGGTTTGAATACAGGCTCGAACGAATAGCCTGCTTTGAGCTTATAGCTCTGGTTTGAATACAGGCTCGAAGGAATAGCCTGCTTTGAGCTTATAGCTCTGGTTTGAATACAGGCTCGAAGGAATAGCCTGCTTTGAGCTTATAGCTCTGGTTTGAATACAGGCTCGAAGGAATAGCCTGCTTTGAGCTTATAGCTCTGGTTTGAATACAGGCTCGAAGGAATAGCCTGCTTTGAGCTTATAGCTCTGGTTTGAATACAGGCTCGAAGGAATAGCCTGCTTTGAGCTTATAGCTCTGGTTTGAATACAGGCTCGAAGGAATAGCCTGCTTTGAGCTTATAGCTCTGGTTTGAATACAGGCTCGAAGGAATAGCCTGCTTTGAGCTTATAGCTCTGGTTTGAATACAGGCTCGAAGGAATAGCCTGCTTTGAGCTTATAGCTCTGGTTTGAATACAGGCTCGAAGGAATAGCCTGCTTTGAGCTTATAGCTCTGGTTTGAATACAGGCTCGAAGGAATAGCCTGCTTTGAGCTTATAGCTCTGGTTTGAATACAGGCTCGAAGGAATAGCCTGCTTTGAGCTTATAGCTCTGGTTTGAATACAGGCTCGAAGGAATAGCCTACTTTGAGCTTATAGCTCTGGTTTGAATACAGGCTCGAAGGAATAGCCTGCTTTGAGCTTATAGCTCTGGTTTGAATACAGGCTCGAAGGAATAGCCTGCTTTGAGCTTATAGCTCTGGTTTGAATACAGGCTCGAAGGAATAGCCTGCTTTGAGCTTATAGCTCTGGTTTGAATACAGGCTCGAAGGAATAGCCTGCTTTGAGCTTATAGCTCTGGTTTGAATACAGGCTCGAAGGAATAGCCTGCTTTGAGCTTATAGCTCTGGTTTGAATACAGGCTCGAAGGAATAGCCTGCTTTGAGCTTATAGCTCTGGTTTGAATACAGGCTCGAAGGAATAGCCTGCTTTGAGCTTATAGCTCTGGTTTGAATACAGGCTCGAAGGAATAGCCTGCTTTGAGCTTATAGCTCTGGTTTGAATACAGGCTCGAAGGAATAGCCTGCTTTGAGCTTATAGCTCTGGTTTGAATACAGGCTCGAAGGAATAGCCTGCTTTGAGCTTATAGCTCTGGTTTGAATACAGGCTCGAACGAATAGCCTGCTTTGAGCTTATAGCTCTGGTTTGAATACAGGCTCGAAGGAATAGCCTGCTTTGAGCTTATAGCTCTGGTTTGAATACAGGCTCGAAGGAATAGCCTACTTTGAGCTTATAGCTCTGGTTTGAATACAGGCTCGAAGGAATAGCCTGCTTTGAGCTTATAGCTCTGGTTTGAATACAGGCTCGAAGGAATAGCCTGCTTTGAGCTTATAGCTCTGGTTTGAATACAGGCTCGAAGGAATAGCCTGCTTTGAGCTTATAGCTCTGGTTTGAATACAGGCTCGAAGGAATAGCCTGCTTTGAGCTTATAGCTCTGGTTTGAATACAGGCTCGAAGGAATAGCCTGCTTTGAGCTTATAGCTCTGGTTTGAATACAGGCTCGAAGGAATAGCCTGCTTTGAGCTTATAGCTCTGGTTTGAATACAGGCTCGAAGGAATAGCCTACTTTGAGCTTATAGCTCTGGTTTGAATACAGGCTCGAAGGAATAACCTGCGTCATTTAAATAGGTAGAGACGATTCTCTACACGGAAACGCGTTGTTTTTAGCCCCTAGCCCCCTTTTCATCATTTTAATGCAATGCAATGCAATGGCGACTGCGACATTGTGTTACTGTAACCGTGAAAAATATCCATTTTCGATATTTATTAGTATAATCTGTTTTGGCCTTGTACTTCAATTATTTCGTGATTATACCTACTTATTAAGTTGTTATTTCGTTGACGGAAGTTCAAGTCTTCTTATATCTTAAAGGAAGTTAAAACTATACGTAAGTCCAGGGGTTACTCATCGTAGAAAGAATCTACTTGATTTTCCTTAGTTTCCTTTACATTCGTGCGTGACGCGAGCTATGTCGGTCAATAAATATCCTTCCAGTCAATCATTGCAAGAGGAAACAGATAAAACAAAGAAAGGAATGTTTGTGTTATAAGCTTGTTTGTTTGTCCACCACTAAGTGTCATAGCGCCGCAGGAATGCTTGTATTATAAGCTTGTTTGTTTGTCCACCACAAAGTGTCATAGTGGCGCAGGTCCTGCGCATCGCCTGAACTTTTGTGTAACAATAAACTATGTATATACGGCGCTTGATCAATGCTGACATTTTAGTTAATGTTGACATTTAGCTTCAGCAGGGTTGCATCAACGACAGAATATATATATAGTAAACCATGGGCAAGCCGGTAGCCATATTTGAAATTACTGTATTACAATTCGGTGGCCATGACAAACTATATATTATATATTGTAAACTGAGCCTGTTGTTTTAATGCCCTCAAACAACGGAGCCCAAAATGGTATATCAGAAAAACCCAAACATACCGAGTCATCGCATTTTGAATATAGGGGGGGAAAATAACAGCTGACTTTGACAGGCGGTCAGTCAGGCGTTTGGTGGAGTGATACAAAACTGCCAAACGGGTGAAGTTTATTTAATTTTGCGTTTCAAGTGAAGGAATTCTTTTCCGTGCAACTCGTTTTATCAATTAACATCTGCATTTGATTTGTTTTGAAACATTATACATACATATCAACCGTGTCACAATCACGTAATACCAGGTAATTGAATAATATGTCAACTGAGAAATGTAACAGGAGCGCAGAAAATATAGCCTGATAACTAACATATTACGTAGTATTATGGTCGGCGTGGGTCTATACACTACAGCGTTTCACGAGCGTAACCGATGGATGTTTGTGCTGTCATTCTAATTGTGTGTAAATTGGACCGAAGTAATGCGTAATGAGCGCTACACACATATAATTAATTACTGTACATCTCGAGTTTATAATTACACTGATCCATAAAAAAAATGGAGTATTCATTATTGGCAAACTTCCGATATTCATCTAAATACTATAAACCGCATAATTTCTTCATTTTTACTAGAATATAAGATTACCTAATGATTTATGACTCGAACGTTGATAGTTGCAGTTATGTTTGTTTTATTACTGTCATGCTATTATTGCAATCTAACAATAGCGGTCGTCACATGGGTGTTGAGTAATAATGAGAGGATTGCTGAAGGTGACGGTGAAATGCTCTCTGTGTTACTGGGATTCGAACCCAGAACCAGTTGAATAATGAGACGATCATTGGTTCAAGAGAGCTTGCAACAGGCGGTAATAAATATCCAAACGTCAAAATGTATGTCGCGTTATAATTGTGTTGACGGAAGCGGAGCGACAAGAAATATCTCTTGAGACGAGAAGTTTTGATGACAAAAATAACAGTTCATTGTGTTTACATAACGCACAAGAACTGTTGTGATTTGTCATCGCTTTCTCCGCAAACACGACATGCACCACCCAGTTGCAGCATCACTGGAGCCGCTTGGTTGCGTTGTGTCACCTGTCCGTGTTCCTGTGTCCCTGATACACACACGACGTGCACCGCCCAGTTGCAGCATCACTGGAGCCGCTTGGTTGCGTTGTGTCACCTGTCCGCGTTCCTGTGTCCCTGATACACACACGACGTGCATCACCCAGTTGCAGCATCACTGGAGCCGCTTGGTTGCGTTGTGTCATCTGTCCGCGTTCCTGTGTCCCTGATACACACACGACGTGCACCACCCAGTTGCAGCATCACTGGAGCCGCTTGGTTGCGTTGTGTCACCTGTCCGCGTTCCTGTGTCCCTGATACATACACGACGTGCACCACCCAGTTGCAGCATCACTGAAGCCGCTTGGTTGCGTTGTGTCACCTGTCCACGTTCCTGTGTCCCTGATACACACACGACGTGCACCACCCAGTTGCAGCATCACTGAAGCCGCTTGGTTGCGTTGTGTCACCTGTCCACGTTCATGTGTCTCTGATACACACACGACGTGCACCACCCAGTTGCAGCATCACTGGAGCCGCTTGATTGCGCGTTGTGTCACCTGTCCGCGTTCCTGTGTCCCTGATACACACACGACGTGCACCACCCAGTTGCAGCATCACTGGAGCCGCTTGATTGCGTTGTGTCACCTGTCCACGTTCCTGTGTCCCTGATACACACACGACGTGCACCGCCCAGTTGCAGCATCACTGGAGCCGCTTGATTGCGTTGTGTCACCTGTCCGCGTTCCTGTGTCCCTGATACACACACGACGTGCACCACCCAGTTGCGGCATCACTGGAGCCGCTTGGTTGCGTTGTGTCACCTGTCCGCGTTCCTGTGTCCCTGATACACACACGACGTGCACCACCCAGTTGCAGCATCACTGGAGCCGCTTGGTTGCGTTGTGTCACCTGTCCGCGTTCCTGTGTCCCTGATACACACACGACGTGCACCACCCAGTTGCAGCATCACTGAAGCCGCTTGGTTGCGTTGTGTCACCTGTCCACGTTCCTGTGTCCCTGATACACACACGACGTGCACCACCCAGTTGCAGCATCACTGGAGCCGCTTGGTTGCGTTGTGTCACGTTCCTGTGTCCCTGATACACACACGACATGCACCACCCAGTTGCAGCATCACTGGAGCCCCTTGGTTGCGTTGTGTTACCTGTCCGCGTTCCTGTGTCCCTGATACATACACGACGTGCACCACCCAGTTGCAGCATCACTGGAGCCGCTTGGTTGCGTTGTGTCACCTGTCCGCGTTCCTGTGTCCCTGATACATACATTACGTGCACCACCCAGTTGCAGCATCACTGGAGCCGCTTGGTTGCGTTGTGTCACCTGTCCGCGTTCCTGTGTCCCTGATACATACACGACGTGCACCACCCAATTGCAGCATCACTGGAGCCGCTTGGTGGCGTTGTGTCACCTGTCCGCGTTCCTGTGTCCCTGATACATACACGACGTGCACCACCCAGTTGCAGCATCACTGGAGCCGCTTGGTTGCGTTGTGTCACCTGTCTGCGTTCCTGTGTCCCTGATACATACACGACGTGCACCACCCAGTTGCAGCATCACTGGAGCCGCTTGGTTGCGTTGTGTCATCTGTCCGCGTTCCTGTGTCCCTGATACATACACGACGTGCACCACCCAGTTGCAGCATCACTGGAGCCGCTTGGTGGCGTTGTGTCTTGTCACCTGTCCGCGTTCCTGTGTCCCTGAATCCCTGATACATTGTTGACTTGGTGCTCCACGCTGAAATTTCGCGCGGTTTTAGCATTGGCGGCAATCCTCCCTCTCAAATGATTCGAATAACATAAAGCATGAGCACGAATAACCTTTACTTAAAACTAGTTTCGCCCATAGAGACAGGAAATATTCCGCCCTTGAAACCACCAGACAATAAATTACATGGAAGCAGAGACGCGAGACTGTAATTGCAGTTATCGATGTATTGAAGGTCGTTGCTTGTTAATCAATACACCCATGCGGTGTTTGCATGGATTCTGATCACACCCGATCACGTTATTACTTATTAGTACCGTTGTACACCCGACACTTTATTGGTTTTGAAACTAAAGTAAACACAACGCAACTTATCGCACGCTTGCGAAATAGCCGACTCCAATAGTACCAACTTAATGTTTTACTTCTCTAATGCCTCTAACTTCAATGTCCAGTTAAAGTGTTAAGTAAATTTAACTCTCAGGTAAGCCCAGTTTGGTGTATTTCTATTGGCCGTTGTCATGGTGAAAACAATTCAACTGAAAAGTAGATTTTAACTGTACATTGAAATACCGGCCCTAATTCCTACCTTCTACTTGAATAGGGATTATTTACGACTTTGGGTTTGATTTCTGTGCGTTTTCAACCGTATTGTACTCTGTGCACATATATTTTATGCAAGTTGGCGAAGAGTAATTTATAAGTAAACCAAAATGTTGAACAGTAAAAATTTGTAGTACAATTACGTTTTTACCAATTTATTTAAAAGTGCTAATTATTGGGAATTGTCCAAAACTTAATGCTAACTTAGGCCCGGTCTTATAACGCCCGGCTAAACGTTTGGCCCTGGGCTAAATAATTTATGCCAGGGCTAAAGTTGAAAATGGGTCTTACAACGCCCGGCTAACATTTAGCGGTGGTCCAAATGCTAGCATCGGCTTAAATTTCCTGGCCGCTCTCCGATCCCCGGCTAAATTTTAGTCCAGTGCTAAAGTTGGTGTTGTTTAAAAAAAAAAATGGCGGCTTGCACATCACTACGCATTTTAATTAATTAATTGTGCATAAAATAGTGTTTTAAACCGATTGCGACCGACAAAAATAGAATCAGAAACGTAGTTTTATTATTATAATCATATTTTATAAATCGAGAGAAGTTTAAATATTCCCGCATTCACGGCCTACCTGAGCCGCCGCATCCGGCCGTGCACTCTAGCGGCGAGCGTTCATCAGCTGAGGTAATATTTGAGGTTAGGATGTTGTGGACTGGGCTCATTTGGTTGGTTCTCTAGAGAGGCTTAGCTCCTCGGCACTACAAGTTTCTGTCATCCGAATGTTTCAAAGTATTCACACGATGCTGTACGAATAAAACTGTTCGCGTGGTTTCAATGATGTGCGCAGTGTGGTGTTGTCAAATCACAGAATCGGAGTCCTCATGTGTCATCGCTGTTGGTATCATCATGGGAGTTCCTTTACGTCAAACCCAATGGTATCATCGCTCGAATAAAATCAGGTAAGAAAAGTTGAAAAGGCTACTAGGCCTAAGCCAAGTTCGTAGTCCTAGGACTTATTAGAATCATAGAATGTAGGCCCTAGTTCACGAATGAAAGTGATTTTTTACTTGGACCCTAGCCTAAGGCATGGCCCCTTGGGCAGTTGTCAGTAGTTGTCAACCCTACATATCACTTTCATCTTGTGGACAGACTAGCCTAGGCCTAGCTAGGCCTAGTCTTTATCATATAGGTAAGTCTCTACACAACCAGGCCTACACCATTGGGTCCCTACTTCAAACCCAATGACTAGGGCCTGTACGTCTAGGCATGGTCTGGGCCTACTAGGTCCTACCTAGGTAGGTCTAGGCCTAATCCTTGACCTAGCCCCTAAAGTAGCCATCAAGCCATGTCGAGGATATAATAGTGATCACGACTCACATGATCTGTGCCCTGTACATACTATCACAATCTGTTGTTTATCATGTAAAAAGTGGGCCCACCCTGTAATGTTCATTGTACTGTACAGAATAAAATAAAGTATAGGTAGGCCACAGCCCGGTGAATGCTACGTTCATCATCGTGGGCTTAGTAAAGGTCGGTGCACAATATAGCTCGGAAACGCGAACGTTAAATCATTGGAGAACTTGCTGTTTTTGTAATCGGGATATGGGAACAGGAAGCTCAATACTGTGCATCGTGTTGTAAATAACTAAGGATCCAACTTCATTGCCATTCCCATTACCATTGTCGGGCAATTATGCATCTGTCTGACTAGACCCACAATTGTCATTCATTGTTGCTATCGTACTTTACTAAATAGCGGTAGATATAGTTGCATGGCTCGTACAGTTTACTGATCTTTACACAACTAAACCGTAATCGGTTGGCACCTACCTATCGTAATTGGGAAATATCACATTTCCCTTTTCGCATCGGCCCACTAAACCGCTATGAACACATTCAGGATGCATCTAGACTAGGAACTCACTTCCATTAGGCTAAATGAATTCTAAACTGAATTAATAATTTACAAAAAAACATTTTTTAACTGTTACTGAACTAATAATCCTAATTATTTGTTTCCAGGAGACTGATACATGGAAATTCATCTAATGACATGGCAAAATTTAGTAAGAAGAAGTTCAATGAACTTCCCTTACCCCCCTGTAGCCTATCTTTGCTGGGAGATGCAATGTTGATACAACCCATACATTGACGGAAGTGGAAGTACACTCATCCTAAACATGTACCTACAGAGGATTGTCACTACTGTATGTTTCTCGCCCCACTGGTAGTAAGTATCACTCTGTAGCTACTGTAGTATTAATGAGGATTCAGGTATCAGGGTTAAGATTTAAAAAAATAAGACATGGTTAGTCTATTGTTTTGAAATCCACTTTTTGTATTTTTAAATCACATGCATCACATTTAAAGACCATGACACATTTAAATGGTTTTTAAACATTAAAATCCAGTTCAGTGTTTGCCAAGCCACTAGGGTCTACTTGTTGGGCTTTTTCTGATTGCCCTGTAGACCTACCTTTGTTAGTGAAGTGAGTCCTAGCCAGTAGGCCTACATATTATGTTATATTATGTACTGGTTATTTTTGTGTATTATTATATGGCTATTTACAAAGGTGTCTAGGTCCTAAGTAAGTGCTAGTGCTTTTCACAGTACTGGTAGTAATATCTACTTACAGTAGGTTCACTGACTTCATGTGTAGGTATCTGATATGCATAATAATATGTAGATAGTTTACCCCTAGGGAGTTTTTTTTTTATATATAAACTGGCAAGTGTTAAAGTGTTTGTGTACAGTCAAATTATAAATTTGACTCCAGCAAGAAAATAAAGCTGCAAAATAAAATCATTACATTTTTGGTTTGTGAATACAAGTTATGATTAGGTTCCCCTGTATCAAATAAATATTTTCTTTCAAATATTAATAGAACCAGTACCAAGCTATTACCAATGTATATGTGTAATGTATATTTCTGCATTATTTCGCATAGCTGCATTGTGACACCATAAATATCAATTGAACATTATTTTCCAGTAAGCCTATGCCCAAACTTAAATAATGTAGATTGTTTTACTTTTAGTCCTTCAGTCATTTACCTGACAAGACTTGGACAACCTAATGTACCTCCATTATGAGAGTATATTTAGCACAAACATACACATTCATAATGCAAAATGAATTTCCTTTTTATTATAGTACTCGGGACCAAGATCATCCGGCCTTGCGTATCGGTGCTCCTTCCATCACATCGTGCCACATCTCTGATCATTAACTTGTTTCCTGCATATTATTACAACCCAAGAAAATTTAACTTGATTAATGAGATACCCACTCCTGGATGTGGGTCTGGAATATTTCCTATGTAATGTGTGTTGCCTGGAAATAAAATTGAAAATTACACAAGGCATGTCTGTTTTATTTTGGTACTTAATTTTTAATTCAATAACTCCATTGGAGCATTTTTTAACTGATTGTCAAGTTCATGATTCTCAATGGCATTTCTGTGTTTTGCTATTTTAACTGAAGAATATCAGAATGCTTATTTTTATTTATCACTTCTAGTTCATGCAAATCCTCCAGATTCTTTCTTTTAAAATTATATAGGACTACTTCTTCATTAATAAGTATTTGTGAGTATGAGCCAAGTCTCTCTTTGCATCTGCCCTAAGTGTGAATTAAGTTGAATTGTTTGAAATTGTTTGCTCCAAATTATGTGAAATGGATGGCCTTGTACTTGCCCAGTCTTTGGACAAGTCCTGTATCACAATTAATTTCCCCAATATTATATAATCTATGGACAATGTTGCCTTTTAGAAGCATTGTACTGCAGAAGATGTAAAATTTCAAACTTGATATTTATAGAAATCATAACAGTTGTTTATTTGGAAAAATAGAGTCAAGAAGGGGTGGTATTTGGTAAAATGGCAATATAAACGGCTCAAACAGATAAGTATTTTGGTTTTATGTTCGTCAGAAATGTACCAAATCCATTCAATATTGTTCTCTGGGTGTGTGGTTAGTAGATAATGACATTTTATAGAATAAGAATTTATTATTTATTTAAAGAATAAGAAGTGATAGAAAATTAAGCAAAATAAAAATATAGTGCATACTGTATTATCATTTAAGCCCTATTATGTCCTCGATTCACATGTGGTCACAATAACCTCAAGTGGTGTGGAAAGGGTGGTTCACAATTTTTTTTACTTAATCCCATGTCTAATTCCACAATTTTTTTAATTAAAGAGTAAATTTGTATTGTTCTTAGGATGTTTTGGCAGCTTCAATGTATCTGGCATATTTGTGGTCCAGTCAGCTTGCATGGCTACAACTACCTACCCATCTGAAACAAAACATGGATATTTATTTATTGGCCACAATCACTAGTGTAGAAGGTATTTCAGGGGTGTGAGCTGCCCAGAGTAGGACATTGTAAAAAAGGTGCTCCACAAGCAACGCAAGGGGGAAGGCCCCCCACAATAGCGCCTGACTCGGCAAATAGGGAAATTAATACATACAATTATTTAAATTTCCGTAAATTTAGATGGTTAAAGCTGGGGTTTTGGGGGCACCCCCCCCCCCCATACGCCACTGGACACAATAATTACAGTCTCATCGTATCACAGTTGACTGTAGTATTTATTATTTAACAGTTTTTACCATGCAGACTACGGTATGAATATGATAAAAATAAAAAGAGTAACAACACAAACACGAGTGATTGAATTTTGGTAAGGAAAGATAGTCAGAACTTTAAACCATTCATGTGGCAATAGTACAGTAGGTATGTATCACATGTACTTATAGTAACCCCTTTTGAATTTTAAACACGGTTAATTTGAATTTATTATTACAATAGCATAATTGTTATTGTAATTTCATTGGCATATCCTACTCATGGGGCTTAGTCCTAGATCTACATGCAACTGTGTTAGCCTATAACCTATGCTTATAGACTATAGGCCTACAACTGTGTAGGCATAGGCTATAGGCCTACAACGTGTAAGTATAAGCTATAGGCCTACAACTGTGAAAGCATAGGCCATGCCTACAACTGTGTAAGCATAGGCTAGGACTACATTAGTGTGTAGGCATAGGCTAGGGCTAGGTCATCAAGTGTGTAGGCTATAGGCTTTCAAGTGTGTAGGCGTAGGCTATAGGCCTTCATGTGTGTAGATTTAGGCTAGGCCTACAAGTGTGTAGGCAGGTTAGGCCTACAACTGAGTATGTGTATAGGCTTGTGAACTCAGTCTAAATCACAGAAGGGCTCATGCATATAATTATTGTCCAGAATCGTATGTAAATAGCCAATGTAGGGATAAACTAGCTCAGCTCAACCTCATAAAATATCGTACGAATTTAAATCCAACCTACCTTATCCTGTCTGGAGGTCGTATGTCTTCTTGTCTTCAATGCTTGCATACCTTTTTATGATTTACATACGTTTGCGAGTATCTTCTTTTCAATAGGTACGCACCGATCACGTTTAGCGAGATTTGAAATAATGTTTCCTTGTCAAGCAACTTGAATTTGGCGGAAAAAGTAAATAAACAACAGCGGAAGCACATTCTACCAACATAAATCTATCTAAAATCCATTGCCAACGTTAACAAATCGTGAAAGAAAACTTTTAGTCCGCCGCTTGCTTAGCGGTGGGCCAAATTCAGTTCATAAGACCCGTCCACAGTTTAGCACCGGCCTAAATTTTAGCCCGAGGCTAAATTTAGGCCGGTGCTAACGATATTTAGCCGGGCGTTATAAGACCGGGCCTAAGTAAGTTTTTAAAGCTGAAAGAGGACTGCATCTGTAATCATGTGTATAAGAGTGTATCATAGAACGAGATGTTGCAAGGTGTTGGGACTGGGTCACCCGACCCACCGCACGAACTGAGCTGCTGCTGCTGCTTTACTTCCGTCACGACTTTGACCCGCAACATTCGACGCGTCTGTCGCATCTCCAAGTTATTCGATGAAACGTGAATATCTGATGTCATTCATTGCTGTGGGTTATCATTTATATGCGGGTGCCGGTGTACTTCACACTATTCATACCGATAGAGGCAGGTGGCTCAGAGGTAAGACGCGAGACTCTAACTCGGGAGGTCGCCGGTTCGATTCCGGCCACCGGCAGTTTTGACTGAAGGTTTTTGCCGAGGTTTTCGTCGGTCGTAAAGGCGAATGCTGGGATTGAATCCCCTCGCATATTCCTTCCCAACTATCCAAACTCCCTAACATACCTATATAGGTAGTCACCTGAAGATGGGGCACATTAGGTAAAGTTAGTGGGCACCCTTTAACAGGTATAACTACGAAGAAAAAAATTTAAAATTAACTACGAAGAAAAAAATTTAAAATTAAAATTTAACCCTCAGGGTTTTACCGACAATAGTAATCTGGATTTAATTATAAACTTGATTGAAAACATCTTGTACTTTGCCAACGCCTTACATTATCTCAACCTCTATCACGACGTTATTAACAACAGTGTATTGTAGTGCATGGTAACCCATTTCTCACCTCACTTTCTAGGCTAGGCTATAGTGTGATTGTTGCACCTGATCACTGGAACCACCATCATATAGCCTATAGACTATCGCATTTGAGCGGGTTTACGGCGTTAGAAAGTCATAATATTCAAAGTGACTTTCAAGTTTACATAAGTTGGGTTGCGTGCTTGAGATGTTGTCATCTCTACCGGTGTCAATCCACAATATAGCCCCGTATAAAACACTTGTTGAGATGGTAAATGTAGCGTTGTGTAAACTAGTTCGATACAGTTAATGTATTCTTGGCACGCTTAGGATGTTTTGCTTCATGATTGAGAGCTCTATGAGTTTACACTCCACATGTAAAGTCGTCTTACAATAACTACGGTAATGCTTTCGTCATCAATCAATGACGTGTTTACGTTCTCGGCCAACCCGAGCAGGTATTTGGATAAGTCACGGTCGCTGGTTGGCTGCCGCTCACCCACCCGTGACGGAAGCATTACCGAAGTTGTTGTACGACGACTATAGTTAGCGCAGATGCAGCTTACAACCGCCGTTACAATCACCAGATGTATTGGTCGTCAAGCATTTACTCTTAAACTAATAGTAGGATAGATATTTACCTATTTAGGTACAGGAATATCATATCTGCGTATGGCTGCAAATACATTTGTGACCAACCTGTTCAAACACACATACACATTTTTTTAACACGTTCTTGGTATTATTTTGTCAAACATTTTCGACAAAACTAATTTATTTACATAATTGAAAAAAATGTGTTAATTATTTGTTAACATATACTTGTCACAAATGTACTTACACCCATACGTAGATGTGACATTCTTGTACAAGTGGGTAAATATTTATAATAATACTATTAGTTTGAGATTAATTAGTTGACTACACACATGAAAACTACTGCCGACCTTCAATGCGGCAGATACTTCAATAGAGTATTATTATGTCTATCTATCCGTGTGTTGCTGTGACCTGTCAGGGAGGTGTGAACGTTGCACCTCGTCGTGTCAATAGTGTCGTTAACGAGCAGTGCAAACAAGCGAGGCGTATCGAGAAACAGCGCAACATGTTTGCTGTGTCAACAGTATGGCTCACACGGACACGCTTGCTGCGCCCCGCTGCGTGTTTTATTGATATAAGTATAGACAATAAATACTTGCAAAACATGACTTATTGTCCTGATCACGTTAATACTATACAGTCTTACTGCTTACATCATGTTCTCTACAATGAGGTTGTGACGTCGGCCATTTAGTCGCTTCGTACGATAGGGAGAGCTACCCAAGATCTATGATCCAAACGGGGTTGTGGTTACTTGTAATGCTCTAGTTTTCGTCAGGGGTCGATCGTGTATAACATATTGTAATAAACTTAATTATTATATAAGATAGTTTCAGTTTGCTGTTCTAAATCCCAAGAATACTGGACGACCTATATATGTACACTGCTACCCCCTACGTAAATGGTCTCATACCGACCTCTGAACCTCATCTACTGCCCCTTTTACGCTCGCTGTCTCAACGAAAATCAATATTTGTCTTACAATTTAAAACTGTGTCATACAAAGTATGTAATACTTGTTTCGTCGCCCCCTCTGTTTGTATCGTACCGTAGACCATGTAAAATCCTGCATGTAACCCTCTCCTCACCCCTCCCCGTGCCAGTTGAAATACCTCCAATGTATAGTGTATAACTTGAGACGACGAACTACTAAAGCTTATTAATGAACTTCGTAATCAGTATGTGGGAATCGCGTAGATAAAAACACTGTGCAAATCTTCATTGGTTTTATATGAATATCTAATCGCTGTATCGAACTAATTACCCTTGTTTCTTAGGTCGCACATTACCATAGAGATAATCATGTAAGCTGATATCCAGGCTAGGCAAGGCCGCGTGGGAAACACTGTTGAAACACACACTGCTGTATTGTTGTGGTTATCTTCATCATAAATAGTCTGTGTTTTTGCCAAGAAAGGTTGTTGACCACGCAAAGCTACTTCTCAAAACACAACCAAGCAAGGTTATAGAAATGATGCACTTATTTTCCGGACAGCTGACTGACAAAAGTGGCGGCGTCAGCGTTCATTGTTGCGCGATGCGATTGCATAACTCTCATTATATATGTTACTCGGACGTGAATGTTGCCTTATCGACATGAGTTGTTTGTGATTGATTCAGTCGGCCGAATCAATCAATTCAATCAATTCAATTCAATTTATTGGCAGTATACATATTGTTAAATTACAATACAATTCGTCAGGGGCGTCGGAACCGGGGGGGCAGGGGGGGCGAGAGTATCATCTCGCCCCCCTGAAAAAATTGCCAATATAAATTAAATGCATTTTAGAGTACAGATTCCGCTTATTCCTTCAAGCGATTTCAGAGGCTGGCTGCATGGTAACTTACGGATTTTTTTTTACAAAATGTTGCAAAGTCAGCTGGAAAGTTCGCCCCCCCTGGAAAAATAGACTTCCGACGCCCCTGCAATTCGTGTTAATAACGTTGGTAGGACATAAAATAGCTTATTATCATTATTATTAATTTATTATTATTATTATTATTATTATTATTATTATTATTATTATTATTATTATTATTATTATTATTATTATTATTATTATTATTATTATTATTGTTATTTTTCTTTATCGTTCTGCTCTCATTGTCTGTGCATATTCCTGCAACGGACGCGTGTGTAGCCGTGCAGCCGTGCGTTACGCTGTTGTATACTACGGATACATGTATACAATATACATCTCATCTGATGTTTGTATTATCGTACATCATACATTATTCAGTTCGGTGAATGAATGCGTAATTAGACGTATTTATTTTCTAACTCTCGTGTGTAGCAAGTGTACACAATGTAGTGTGTATATAATATGTCTGTCTCGTTGTTATTAGAACTTAACTAAAGTTATATTATGGTTATATCCCCTGAAAATAGTATTACTCTAAAATATACTTTATATTATTTTTCGTGTTGTGTAGATTTCGTTTAAAGGATTTCGAATGTTATATCAGTTTTGTGTGAAATGGAATATCTATGTCTAAGAACCGACCTTGTACAGTGAACAGTAAGTTGTAATATTGTGTGTTATCACTATTCATAGTTCCCACGTGACGTCACAGCGGCCATGATTGCGACACAATAATTGATGAGGACCAATCTTAGATCATTGGCAAATACTATTGAAATTTAATAAACAAGCCTAATTTAGAATTTAAAAAGTACACACAAATAAAATATTAACACACATACCAATTTTATCTCAAAAACAGACTTTATTTTAAAGAACTAATTTATGTGTTAACCACAACCGCTTTCAATTGTTTGTCCATGGCAACGTCAAAGTTTGATCACAAATGTGGCCGCCACGCGCAAAGATGTGACGTACGTGCAACTTACGAATGGAATACATAGATAGCATAGATGATCTTCGTGGGCCCAATAAATCCCCTAGCGGAGGCCCGTCGAACTGCGCCCGTAGATACCTTATGCTGTGAAATAAATCATGCTCCCTTAGAACTCCAAGCACAATAATGATCGACTATATCAAAAAGTAATCCAGATATGTCAAGGTTCTTGAATGCAAGTTCAAGCTCACGTATATACAAGTTGTTTTCCCAATGAACAAAGAAAGTGTATAGGCAACCCAAGACAACCTTACACATGCTTACGTCACAGGCAAGGGGCTCGTAGCCAATCAGCGATCGTTATCTGCGCGCGTTTGTTCGAGCGGTTCGCTGATTGGCTACGAGTGCCTCGCCTGGGACGAAAGCATGTGTAAGGTATAGTCTGGGTTGCCTATATATTGCTCACTTTTCGGGACATTCCACCCCACCTATCCAAACACCCTAGTAACCTAGTTTATGTCAGATAGCTAATGTCAATCATATGAGATATGAATGTCATTTCAATTTTTATTTTATTCTTTTCAAAAAAATAATACAGGTACAAATAACACAAAATTCAGAAACAATATATTAATGAAAAGAAGCCCACATAGGGTCACACCTCGTGTGTGGGCTAAATAATAAATAATGTATGTTAATAATAATCCAAAAATGACAATAGTACATGATACACGAAAAGCAGAACGTGTATATAAGAACTATGGTAGTAATACTAATTCTAAATACAAACAATAATAATAATGATAATAATAATAAATTAATAATGCAGCAAGAAAAGAAGGAATTAATCAAATGAATGTGATGTGAGTTGTTTATACATTTTATTTAACAACAACAACAATAATAATAATAATAATAATAATAATAATAATAATTATAATAATAATAATAATAATAATAATAATTATAATAATAATAATAATAATAATAATAATAATAATAATAATAATAATAATAATAATTATAATAATAATAATAATAATAATAATAATAATAATAATAATAATAATAATAATAATAATAATAATAATAATAATAATAATAATAATAATAATAATAATGATGATAATAATAATGTAGCATGAAAAGTAGGAATTAATTAAATGAATGTGATGTGAGCTGTTTATACATTTTGTTACTAAATTACCAATTTTTTGAAGAACGATTACACAGCTTGGGTAAGGTTATGTATAATATTTCTCTTAACCACCGGACACCGCATATTCATAGCCAATTTTTTATTTCAAACTTGAATCTTGAAAGGGATCTCAATAATTTTATGTTTAATGGAAGTTTGTTTGTTGTTTGTGTTGTTAATTATATAACACGTAACAGTAACACACATTTATTAGCATCCTTGTAATTATCCGCGATTATATCACTGTATTTATATAAATGAATGTATTTGCCACTTTAAAGTGATAAAAAACAACAGCAACGTTTCATAAGCGTGTCAGTCTAGCGTGACAACGCCGTGAAGGCGTGATTGCTGGGCTGGGATAATACTGTGGGTCTCGTGACTTATGCTGTGCACAGGACAATGTTGAATTGAATAATGTTGGTGTGAAATCGAGCGAGAGAGATATAATCAAAGTTCGCGCCTGTTGTACCAACGCGTGTCTTGTAATACCTTTCCATTCTCGCGTTATCTTGAATGTTGTCTGTCCCAACATGAACGACAAAACTGTGACATGTTGTCTCCCGTTCTTGCGGTCTAGGTTCGAACCCTGGCTTGGACAAGAGTGTCAGTGATCGTTGTTTTATTCCTAATAAAAAAAATACTATCCATCTATACTATATATACTATCTATACTATCTATACTATATATACTATAATACTAATACTAATCATCTTCTCGTTTGTTCGATCAGGATCGTTGCCAATGTATATGAAGCGTAATAATGACCCTCATATTATAAGGTGGGGCTGAATAGGGGCTTCTGTTATGCCCAAGGACTGCTACCTTATCGTGGTGGGCAGGTTTGCATGCTTCAGTGATCCCGAGAGCTATGTCGGCGGAAGCGTATGCTTCTGGTAGGGCCACTCTAGCCGGACAGGTCGAGGTGGAGAAGCCAGACGAAATGCAGCTCACGTCCACCCCTTTACGTCCTACTTGTCCCTTTTCTCCAAACACCCCTTCGACGTATAAATATGATGATAGTTGCCGCGTACGTCGCTAAACACAAAATAATGGGCTTGCTTCTGTCCTCTGAGATCAAGCGGCACCGAAGATATCATTACTGAAATGTTACATAATCTCAACCCCACGAATTGTTCGACATCAAAGACCCCATCAATCGATAGATCGAATGTCAGGTCCCTGTGTGTTGCTGGGTCTCCAGGTCGGACAATGATCTCACTCACATGGATAGCTGAACTTGACATCACATAGGTTTGGGTGATCTGTTCTTTAGTCCAAGATCTCGACATTGTGTGTGAGGCTAAAGTTGCATCGTACAACCTATATATATAGTCTGGAACGAGGGAGTCACGCGTTGAATGCAATAACAGGTATATGTAGTTGAAACACACAAGCATCATCCATACATGCAGAGGCTGATACACGTTTGTTCGTGGTAATACCTTGCGACGTGAATCCCACTAGAAGCATTTACTTATACATATACATCTTCAACCGTGGTGAGACGGCTTGGATACCGATGCTTAGATACCGATGCTTAGATACCGGTGCTTGGATACCGATGCTTAGATACCGACGCTTAGATACCGATGCTTAGATACCGATGCTTAGATACCGACGCTTAGATACCGGTGCTTAGATACCGACGCTTATATACCGATGCTTAGATCGCGGTAAGACGACTCTAATTCGGGAGGCCGCCGGTTCGATTCCGGCCACCGTCACCGGCAGCTACCCTGGACAAGATAGCTCATTTCCAAACGGAGAGACGTTTGCGAAAGACGTTGGACGAAAGGAACGATTAGGAGATTAAATTAGGTATTGAGGGAAAAATTAAAGGAACAACGTTAGTTATGCGAATTCAGTGGTGTTACCATCCTGGGTCAATCTTACCCTGGCCCAGAGAGAGAGTCCCAGTATAATGAGGGTTTGATATATTCATTGTCGTCGTCAAGTCGAGTTGTGTAAGACAAGACCACTCTCGTTTGACCCGGTGGTTAACGACGCGGAAACACGGGGCAAGCTGAAGAATATATCCAGCAGGGTCGTTAACGAGTTTCCGCTAACAAAGATAACGACTGAGAAGTAACGACAACCGCGTGTTCAGTTACCAGCCCACCGGGCACCGAACTGAATGCATTCTATGTTGAAAATATGTTGTCGTCATCAGTTAATTTATTGACATGCTCTTCGTTTTGGTAACACAAATGTCGAAAACTAAAAACTGGAAAAAGTGTCGCTACAGAATCATGGACCCAAATACGAAGCTGCCGTTCCTCATGTCCCAACCAATACTATGTCCTTTTGATTCGCTTGCTTTATAGTCTTGGACTTTAGAGTTCATATTTAACAATCAATTCAACAATTCACAATCAATTAGTTCAATTCACATTTAGAGTCTACCCACTCAGTAATGAAACTGATTTTCAGAAATTTAAAGCGACTAAACAATCCTGTAGGCTCCGAACACCATCGACGAGTGAACGATAACCAATCAAAGATCGATATTTCAAATACTGTACGAAACATATGAATCAGTGATTAGACAGTGCGAACACCTGTGGACAAATGTCAGAATCAAAACAAGGCCGATTCAGAACAACTTTGAATTGATTGAGTGATTCGTTGCTAGGACGGCTCCAAAGTCACCGTTTACTTATTCCTTAGACAAGAAGTAATGGAACTGAATACTTAATTGAAGTTAAAAAACTTGTGCCTATGACCTTATATGGCCTTTTTTCTCGCTGTTTTTTCGTTGTTCATAATCACAAACAAGTGATACGTGTCAAACACTTTGTATAGACATAAGAAGAGTCAAGTTTTGCAGTGGGGCAATTGTGCTCAATACGAGTGTCTGTTTTTATAATACTTGTCAATGTGTGGGTAGACAATACAGGTGTATGCATTTATTTATTTATTCATGAGTATGAAACATTACGTGTTTTTTGAAGTGATGAAGGATATATTTGAGCATAAGAAATAATTGTGTAAGTTAGCTATAACATAATGTACATACAATAAAGTAAGTAGCAAACAATTGACGGGTGCTGTGTCTATAATAATCCTTTTTTTTTCGGGTAAGTAGCAAACAATTGTCTATAATAATTCTTGTGTTCGTTCTTAGAGAGATGGCCAAGCGACGCATTGATGTGGCTGTATAGCTTACAAGATTCCACTCGCTCAGAAGTGTTGTGTACACTTGGTTCATAAGTGTGAAGGCTGTAATCTTATTCACAGCACAATATATGTAATCGTGTCTGTTCTCACACATGTATGTATGTATGCACATATTTGCTTTGTATTCTTCATCAAACATCAATCAATATAGACCGCCCGGCCGGATCTTTTATTATTATCATCTGTTTTTATGTTTTGATCATTCAATTTCAGTTCCTCTAATTTATTCTTTTGGTATTTTCCTCTGCTCATGCAAACACGGCGTGTTTACATTGCATCCATTTGAATGTTAGATTGCACAGTCTATCTATACTAAGCCGTAAAACACAATATAGTCGTAAAATAATTCTCAATGTTGCTACGTCGCCTTCTAGTGACGTCATTTGGCTATAGTGTTACATGCAAAACATGGCGGCCCCACCCGAATTAGGGAGGAATATAAGTCCAACTTGTTGCACTGCAGTTGTATGAAGAGGCCTACTATAAGTCGTCGTACAACAACTTCGGTTATGCTTTCGTCATCAATCGTTGTTTGTTTCGTTTGCTATTATATTAAGAGTACATATTAGTTTAGTTTAGTTTTATTGGTAAATACATGCAATAGGTACACACGCACAAGTCTTCTGACTTATGTATGTTCCTAATAGCAACAACATAAAGTAAGGATTTATTCTAATAAGAAATAGATTGTTGATTACATTGTACAAGTACCATGTCAAATAAATAAATAAAAATAAATCAATGACGTGTTTACGGTCTCGGCCAACCCGAGCAGGTATTTGAATAAGCCACGGCCGCTGCCGCTCACCGTGACGGAAGCATTACCGAAGTTGTTGTTCGACGACCAGAAGCATACGCTTCCGCGGGCATAGCTCTCTTAATCACCAAAGTTCATAAACCTGCCACCACGATGAGGTAGCAGTCCATGCATGGGTCGGATTGATTCGTAGAATATTTATTTTAGAAATCAATAATAATAATAATAATACGGTGTGTGCTGTAGTACATGTTCTGACCCGCCCTCGCTGTGTATCTGTCTCCTAGCGTGAGTCCGAGTGTCCGGCAATGACTCTTGAGTATGTCAGTCGCTCACGACGGCGCCGGGATCAACTACATAATTACATAAACGTTTGTGGGTTAATAAGCCGAGAGAGAAAGTCCACGTGGTTATCGGCCGCAGCCGGCGCGTCAGGTTTCCTTTTCCTTCCAAGTACAGCGACCGTGTTGACCCAGCTCGAGTGTGTTGATTCAACAATTACTGTTCACGACGGCGTCACTGTACTTTTATAGCTTTTCCGCTTAGTTTGTGTATCGTAAAGTTTTTATTTTATTGCGCAGATAGGAAACTTAAAGCTCGTAAAATGTGACGAAAGCAATGCGACTTGTTTAGGTCACTATATTATGCTACTTGTAACTGTTGATAGATTCAGTTTCACGTGGTCTCCTGTAACATTTGATTGTTTCGCTTCATATTCGCCCACTGGTTGATTTGTTTCACCTAGTTACGTTAAAAACATGCACAAGATTTTCATTTTTAAATTATATCTCAAGAATGAACCTCGAAATCGAAATTCTGAATCAACAGCGCACTGTGGTTTGGTAAGCCCCACAGACTGAATGCTCTAAAATTGTGTCTAACATGATAATCAGTATGTTTTTTTTATTTTTGTAATTACTTTTATTACTTTATTATTATGGATGTAATAAATAAAATAACTACCTTTGTGATTATAATATTTTTTTCAGTCTGTAGAGCTTACCAAACCACAGTCCGATGTAGATTCAGAATTTCGATTTCGAGGTCCATTCTTGAGATATAATTTAAAAATAAAAATTGTGTGCGTTTTTTTTTATATAAAGCTAGACCCTTCGCTCTCAAGAGCTCGGGGCAGCAGAGCGGGGGAATTTAAGGGCTTGTGTTCGTATCTTTAGAACAACTTTTAAAATCGAAATTGTGGGAAGATACCCAAGACAGGTATCATCCGCCCATACATAAGACAAACAAGTGTATGACTAATTCATTATACGTTTGGATTAAATACGATAGTACAATAATATCGTATCATCGCATGTAATTCAAACGTAATGGATTTGAGATTTGGCATATATTTGTTGGCGTCATCTGCAGATCCTAATAATATCTGTCTGGTGTATAATTCCCACAGTTTCGATTTTAAAAAGGAACATAAAACCTCACATTGTCACGACCTGCTGCGGTTATGATGTATTCACGTGTATTAGGCCAAGATTACCAATAGCAGTGGTGTCCCTAATAGGCTAATCTCTGTCATATTCCTTGCACTTGTTGATTCCTGTTATAGTCCAAACACAAACTCGGGCAGGCGTGAAGGAATATGACAATATTCATATGCGCACGTGGGATGATATGGATGCGGAGTCCGCTTGGTTCTGTGGAATCAGGTTCCGATATCACATGAGCCATATATATATAGTAAGTGAATAGGACACACAAACAACGTAGTCATGAAGACGTGTAGTAATTATATCAATTTGGAAGCCTACTTTGTAGATAAGCGTAAAAAATAATGTTGTGTACATAGGCATAAGGTTCGTGACAAAAGTAGATAATATTTTCTACGGTTTTTTGGCCGGCCCAGTGAAACCAGTGTAAACAAAGACTGCATATTACAGCGCCCTATTGCCTTGTGAATACTGCAGCAGTCTGTCTCCGCTGGCTGCAACACGCAAGCAATATGATTATATACAATGACCGTAGAACCAATTCGTTTTTGCATCTTCGTGTTGCCAACTTTACACAAAATGTCTATCTAGGGCATTGGATCGTTGACTCAGGAGCGAAAACCTCGACGCAGCGCAAAGATCTAGAGCGGTACCCCCCCCCCCCCCCCCCCCCCCCCCCCCCTAAGGAAGCAGCGTGTGCATCATATACCCTTTTATCGTCTACACATGGATTTAAACATTATGATGGGTTTATAACGCTACAAATCTGTATTGTATTTACTAAACCTTTTCTATTTTACAATGTTTGCAACTTTTCGTAAACTAACGGTCCTAATTTTCCCGGCTGCCCTTACTTATAACCCTACAATCCCTTATCTGTGGTTATAGCCTTCAACTCTTTTACTCAAACTTATCCATTATTATTTAATTTCTATTATATTATTATATTATTATTGACACGGATTGTTACAACTAATTTGTTTATCTCAATTCTCAATGAAGGGGCCACATCCCCACAAGCACAACAACATTCGATACCATTCAACGGTAATGAAAGAAAAGAAAGTTTTGTGTTGACACAATGTCATTGCTGCTTTTGTGTGAACAGCAACAAGGTAATATAACGTCGCCTCTTACGACAGGCAGAGCTACCGTCTATATTGTACCGTGTATTCCGTGGCCATGCGAACGTGAGGAGACAAATGGTTCCTGGTGGAGTTCTAATGGTCTATTACGACTGGCAGAGTCGCCCTCGGCTAGATGGCTCACTTTACTGACACAATTGTTAAAACGACCAACACACTATTTGGAATCGTGATTTTCTCATAAGTTGAGAACTCACAGTGTGAAGTTAATTATCCACTTGCAACGATACAATCATTGAGTTTATCTTTAAGTATCAACTTCCATCTCTGTACTTGAGAACTTGTATATTAATTACGCCATTTAAATTCAATATTAAACTTGTTTTTTTTGTGCGCAATAAATCGCAAGTCGAGACATGTCTAATTGGTATATTATATAATGTCTAGCTAAGTAAGTAGCTGTCTTACAGGTGTGCTGTGTATGTGTGTGTGTGTGTGTATACGCCCGTCGACCTATGGCATTGCCATTCGGGCGATCGTTTACATACATGTCACATAAATTTGGCGGCCCTATTAATTTTAATGCCAAGGCCGCTATACGAGTACAGTGCATGCATGGTACGTCCACAACACAAGGAAATGGTCCAACAAGTACCTAGGCCAGTTCAGGGCGGACTGCCTAATATCTCAGGCGCTGTTGACCAGACTTGTATAGGTTAGACAGATAAGCTTCATCATCACACGGACACTCATTCGAGCAGTAATTGTAGGGTATACTAATGTCCATAGAGACTATTACGAAGAAGGTTGCTCGTAAAACATAATTATTAATAAAGAACACCAGAGGAAAAGGTTAAACGTTAATATTATTTATTACAGTAATAAAATTGTTTTTAATATTTCGTTTTAATGAAAGCTCCAAACGTAACTCCAACGTAGTATTGCTCTTTTCATTGAAGGTTAATTGATTTGTCACGAACCTTCCTGCTCACGACGAAATAGCAACAACAACAACAACAACGACAACAACTAGACGTTATTGTCGACTTATAGACTTGTCGTGCAAGAGCTTGTCTCACTAAACGCCGTCTAACATGATTACGATACAAGATAAGAAACAATCGTTATTAAATCAAATGAAAGGTTAATATACTATATACAGTTTATGGAGCTGTACTTTCAAAATATGTCACATGACCTCCTAGCTGCCGATAATAAGGAAAACATTGTTATAGTCGGGCCGAAACAACCGAAACGAAAGTTGTTTCGTAAAAAAAAAATTGTAAAAAAAAAAACTATCGTAGGCCTACACAATTCCGTTTAATATTTTATATTCATTTATGTAGTGCTAAGTGTATATCCATTACCATTTTACTCTTATTATATTAATTATTATTGTACACTACTTGCACAGATAAGCGTAATATATTATCTGTGCTATACTTATAATCATATTGTGGACTAGTCGAGTTGAGAAATTCTTATGTGAGTGATACAAATTATTGGTCCCAGGTTTGAGTCAACTCATAGTTTATTGCATTATTCGTACACGTGTCTAATGAAGGAAAGACACATAAAAGTCCTGCAGTGCTCGAAGGTCCTTGGCGCTCAGGCTGCGTGCATGATGTCCTTGACGTAACGGTATAGACGCAGCCCCTTGCAGTGCGATCCCTCATACGCTGTCACACCGACATGATAAAGATGTCTGGTTTCAGTGAACTTGAAGAATGTTGAATATCTGTCCGTGACCTTCTCTGCATCACAAGTCTGGTGTTGCTAAGGATACATGAAACTGTTACCTGGCGACAACGGGCGCCCCTAGGGTTAGGGGCCGACTATGAATACGGACCTTAAGTGATCTTTAGTTATACGGACATTGTCGGCGGCCATATTCGTAGCGGCCATCATCCCGTACACTGTTATCGTTGTATAGACAAATAAATGAGCAAGAATCCATTCCCAAGGTGAATATAATCATAACGCCTTGTTTCTGTTGCAGATCTCCAGTTCACCGTGTCTAGCCAAGTACCGTACTTGCTGCAAGCCTTCTGGGGGGTGTCTATACGAGAGCTGCCCTGCTACTGTGTAGCTATCTACAATCTAACGCCTTGTTTCTATTGCAGATCTCCAGTTCACCGTGTCTAGCCAAGTACCGTACTTGCTGCAAGCCTTCTGGGGGGTGTCTATACGTGAGCTGCACCTGCTACTGTGTAGCTATCTACAATCTAACGCCTTGTTTCTATTGCAGATCTCCAGTTCACCGTGTCTAGCCAAGTACCGTACTTGCTGCAAGCCTTCTGGGGGGTGTCTATACGTGAGCTGCACCTGCTACTGTGTAGCTATCTACAATCTAACGCCTTGTTTCTATTGCAGATCTCCAGTTCACCGTGTCTAGCCAAGTACCGTACTTGCTGCAAGCCTTCTGGGGGGTGTCTATAAGAGAGCTGCACCTTCTACTATGGCGACCGTGGAGCTACCTACAAGCCCAGGCGCTCGGCGGGAGCCTCATGCAAGACTTCTACCAGCAGACGGGCATCGAGTTAGAGTATCCTTTAACATGTTGAAACAATTGGACCTCTTTCTCTACGGAGGAAAGGTCTAAATGTATTAATGCAACCTTTGGGATGGGGTTGGGGGGGGGGGGGAGGTCTGCGGTCGTGAACAGTTTCTGCACGGCGCATTTTGATCAAATTCTTGTTCCAATTTCGATGCCTTTTCTAACGTAATCTGTACTTGGTGTAGGCGCCGGGTCAACATGGGACTACGGGGTTGGCGGGTTGTGGGCGGGGCTAGTTTCATCCCTCTAGTCTTTGTGGCAGTTATTGGTGGAGGCGCCGGGTCAACATGGGACTACGGGGTTGGCGGGTTGTGGGCGTGGCTAGTTTCATCCCTCTAGTCTTTGTGGCAGTTATTGGTGGAGGCGCCGTGTCAACATGGGACTACGGGGTTGGCGGGTGGTGGGCGTGGCTAGTTTCATCCCTCTAGTCTTTGTGGCAGTTATTGGTGTAGGCGCCGGGTCAACATGGGACTACGGGGTTGGCGGGTTGTGGGCGTGGCTAGTTTCATCCCTCTAGTATTTGTGGCAGTTATTGGTGGAGGCGCCGGGTCAACATGGGACTACGGGGTTGGCGGGTTGTGGGCGTGGCTAGTTTCATCCCTCTAGTCTTTGTGGCAGTTATTGGTGGAGGCGCCGGGTCAACATGGGACTACGGGGTTGGCGGGTGGTGGGCGTGGCTAGTTTCATCCCTCTAGTCTTTGTGGCAGTTATTGGTGGAGGCGCCGTGTCAACATGGGACTACGGGGTTGGCGGGTTGTGGGCGTGGCTAGTTTCATCCCTCTAGTCTTTGTGGCAGTTATTGGTGGAGGCGCCGTGTCAACATGGGACTACGGGGTTGGCGGGTTGTGGGCGTGGCTAGTTTCATCCCTCTAGTCTTTGTGGCAGTTATTGGTGGAGGCGCCGTGTCAACATGGGACTACGGGGTGGGCGGGTTGTGGGCGTGGCTAGTTTCATCCCTCTAGTCTTTGTGGCAGTTATTGGTGGAGGCGCCGTGTCAACATGGGACTACGGGGTTGGCGGGTGGTGGGCGTGGCTAGTTTCATCCCTCTAGTCTTTGTGGCAGTTATTGGTGGAGGCGCCGGGTCAACATGGGACTACGGGGTTGGCGGGTGGTGGGCGTGGCTAGTTTCATCCCTCTAGTCTTTGTGGCAGTTATTGGTGGAGGCGCCGGGTCAACATGGGACTACGGGGTTGGCGGGTTGTGGGCGGGGCTAGTTTCATCCCTCTAGTCTTTGTGGCAGTTATTGGTGGAGGCGCCGGGTCAACATGGGACTACGGGGTTGGCGGGTTGTGGGCGTGGCTAGTTTCATCCCTCTAGTCTTTGTGGCAGTTATTGGTGGAGGCGCCGGGTCAACATGGGACTACGGGGTTGGCGGGTTGTGGGCGGGGCTAGTTTCATCCCTCTAGTCTTTGTGGCAGTTATTGGTGGAGGCGCCGGGTCAACATGGGACTACGGGGTGGGCGGGTGGTGGGCGTGGCTAGTTCCATCCCTCTAGTCTTTGTGGCAGTTATAAGTGGAGGCGCCGGGTCAACATGGGACTACGGGGTTGGCGGGTTGTGGGCGGGGCTAGTTTCATCCCTCTAGTCTTTGTGGCAGTTATTGGTGGAGGCGCCGAGTCAACATGGGACTACGGGGTTGCGGGTTGTGGGCGGGGCTAGTTTCATCCCTCTAGTCTTTGTGGCAGTTATTGGTGGAGGCGCCGAGTCAACATGGGACTACGGGGTTGGCGGGTGGTGGGCGTGGCTAGTTTCATCCCTCTAGTCTTTGTGGCAGTTATTGGTGGAGGAGCCGGGTCAACATGGGACTACGGGGTTGGCGGGTTGTGGGCGGGGCTAGTTTCATCCCTCTAGTCTTTGTGGCAGTTATTGGTGGAGGCGCCGAGTCAACATGGGACTACGGGGTGGGCGGGTGGTGGGCGTGGCTAGTTCCATCCCTCTAGTCTTTGTGGCAGTTATAAGTGGAGGCGCCGGGTCAACATGGGACTACGGGGTTGGCGGGTTGTGGGCGGGGCTAGTTTCATCCCTCTAGTCTTTGTGGCAGTTATTGGTGGAGGCGCCGAGTCAACATGGGACTACGGGGTTGCGGGTTGTGGGCGGGGCTAGTTTCATCCCTCTAGTCTTTGTGGCAGTTATTGGTGGAGGCGCCGAGTCAACATGGGACTACGGGGTTGGCGGGTGGTGGGCGTGGCTAGTTTCATCCCTCTAGTCTTTGTGGCAGTTATTGGTGGAGGCGCCGGGTCAACATGGGACTACGGGGTTGGCGGGTTGTGGGCGGGGCTAGTTTCATCCCTCTAGTCTTTGTGGCAGTTATTGGTGGAGGCGCCGAGTCAACATGGGACTACGGGGTTGGCGGGTGGTGGGCGTGGCTAGTTTCATCCCTCTAGTCTTTGTGGCAGTTATTGGTGGAGGAGCCGGGTCAACATGGGACTACGGGGTTGGCGGGTTGTGGGCGGGGCTAGTTTCATCCCTCTAGTCTTTGTGGCAGTTATTGGTGGAGGAGCCGGGTCAACATGGGACTACGGGGTTGGCGGGTTGTGGGCGGGGCTAGTTTCATCCCTCTAGTCTTTGTGGCAGTTATTGGTGGAGGCGCCGGGTCAACATGGGACTACGGGGTTGGCGGGTTGTGGGCGTGGCTAGTTCCATCCCTCTAGTCTTTGTGGCAGTTATTGGTGGAGGCGCCGGGTCAACATGGGACTACGGGGTTGGCGGGTGGTGGGCGTGGCTAGTTCCATCCCTCTAGTCTTTGTGGCAGTTATTGGTGGAGGCGCTGGGTCAACATGGGACTACGGGGTTGGCGGGTTGTGGGCGTGGCTAGTTCTATCCCTCTAGTCTTTGTGGCAGTTATTGGTGGAGGCGCCGGGTCAACATGGGACTACGGGGTTGGCGGGTTGTAGGCGGGGCTAGTTTCATCCCTCTAGTCTTTGTGGCAGTTATTGGTGGAGGCGCCGGGTCAACATGTTACTTCGGGGTTGGCGGGTTGTGGGCGGGGCTAGTTCCATCCCTCTAGTCTTTGTGGCAGTTATTGGTGGAGGCGCCGTGTCAACATGGGACTACGGGGTTGGCGGGTGGTGGGCGTGGCTAGTTCCATCCCTCTAGTCTTTGTGGCAGTTATTGGTGGAGGCGCCGGGTCAACATGGGACTACGGGGTTGGCGGGTTGTGGGCGTGGCTTGTTTCATCCCTCTAGTCTTTGTGGCAGTTATTGGTGGAGGCGCCGGGTCAACATGGGACTACGGGGTTGGCGGGTTGTGGGCGGGGCTAGTTTCATCCCTCTAGTCTTTGTGGCAGTTATTGGTGGAGGAGCCGGGTCAACATGGGACTACGGGGTTGGCGAATTGTGGGCGGGGCTAGTTTCATCCCTCTAGTCTTTGTGGCAGTTATTGGTGGAGGCGCCGTGTCAACATGGGACTACGGGGTTGGCGGGTTGTGGGCGGGGCTAGTTTCATCCCTCTAGTCTTTGTGGCAGTTATTGGTGGAGGCGCCGTGTCAACATGGGACTACGGGGTTGGCGGGTGGTGGGCGTGGCTAGTTCCATCCCTCTAGTCTTTGTGGCAGTTATTGGTGGAGGCGCCGTGTCAACATGGGACTACGGGGTTGGCGGGTGGTGGGCGTGGCTAGTTTCATCCCTCTAGTCTTTGTGGCAGTTATTGGTGGAGGCGCCGTGTCAACATGGGACTGCGGGGTTGGCGGGTTGTGGGCGGGGCTAGTTTCATCCCTCTAGTCTTTGTGGCAGTTATTGGTGGAGGCGCCGTGTCAACATGGGACTACGGGGTTGGCGGGTTGTAGGCGGGGCTAGTTTCATCCCTCTACTCTTTCTGGCAGTTATTTTTGAAGCTTATCATCAGCGTTATATTATGTGGCGACCCTTTGCATCCTAATTGTGTTTACTGTATCACTATATCAGTCTGTTTAACTACAATACGCAATTTGTGTAGGCCAGATGAGTAATCTTCTACGTTAATATTTCCTCAAGATTAGGTTGCAACGAAAGTATTTGTACAAATTGACGAGGAAGTTGGTCTCAGTTTTGACTTACGGAAGTACAGGACTTATACTCTAGATTAAAAATATTGATAAAAAGAGATATGAGATAAAATAAAATGCATGCCAGTTCATTGACCAAACTCATGACAATAAAATTGTTTTAGTTATTATGTTACGTTTGATTATTACCATGGTCTACACATATTAGATTTATCAAGTTGGTGTTATTAATGACAAATAAAAATATTACCTTTATTCTTGTCACTACTACGGGATTTTTTTACTAAAGTCAGAAAGTGGAGACGTCAGGAAAACACACTTATTTGCCAGATTCTTGGAAGTGGTTGATTCAGCAAATAATGTCTGCATGTAACGTATCACTATGTAATGAAGCGTGGAGGCTCCTTAACTCGGGCCCAGAAAGGCGCCCCACGGTGACTGCGTGTCGACGCTGAGCCTGCCAGAGCCTCCCCTTGACCTGGGCACACCCCCGCGACTCTGCTACCCCCTGGTGGTGTTCCTGGTGAGAAGCGACGCTCAGAGTCTCCACCCCGACGAGACGGTCGCGCTCATCAACGTGATCCACATCCGGGACGAGGTCTGCACCCTTCCCACGAGCATCCTGGCGCAGTACCTCAAGCAAGCCAACGGGCAGCTCTCCTGCCTCAAGGTAATGTACCGCGCAGTACCTCAAGCAAGCCAACGGGCAGCTCTCCTGCCTCAAGGTAATGTACCGCGCAGTACCTCAAGCAAGCCAACGGGCAGCTCTCCTGCCTCAAGGTAGTGTAACTCGCAGTACCGGTACCGCATTTGGTTGCTACCCAAATTGATAATGCACTTAGAAAAATCCTTTTTGTGTTATATTGAGCAGGCAATTTGTGAGCACGCTTTATAGTTTATGTTAATAAAATGAACACATTTAGGGTAGTACTACCATGCACATCAATAACACGTATTTAACATGTTGCATACGTGCTTGTGCAGCAACTGTACCTAATGTGTTCCATGTGTTTGTGCAGCAACTGTACCTAAAGTGTTGCATGTGTTAGTGCAGCAACTGTACCTAATGTGTTGCATGTGTTAGTGCAGCAACTGTACCTAATGTGTTGCATGTGTTAGTGCAGCAACTGTACCTAAAGTGTTGCATGTGTTTGTGCAGCAACTGTACCTAAAGTGTTGCATGTGTTTGTGCAGCAACTGTACCTAATGTGTTGCATGTGTTAGTGCAGCAACTGTACCTAATGTGTTGCATGTGTTAGTGCAGCAACTGTACCTAAAGTGTTGCATGTGTTTGTGCAGCAACTGTACCTAAAGTGTTGCATGTGTTTGTGCAGCAACTGTACCTAATGTGTTGCATGTGTTTGTGCAGCAACTGTACCTAAAGTGTTGCATGTGTTTGTGCAGCAACTGTACCTAATGTGTTCCATGTGTTTGTGCAGCAACTGTACCTAATGTGTTGCATGTGTTTGTGCAGCAACTGTACCTAACGTGTTCCATGTGTTTGTGCAGCAACTGTACCTAATGTGTTGCATGTGTTTGTGCAGCAACTGTACCTAAAGTGTTGCATGTGTTTGTGCAGCAACTGTACCTAATGTGTTCCATGTGTTTGTGCAGCAACTGTACCTAATGTGTTGCATGTGTTTGTGCAGCAACTGTACCTAATGTGTTGCATGTGTTTGTGCAGCAACTGTACCTAATGTGTTCCATGTGTTTGTGCAGCAACTGTACCTAATGTGTTGCATGTGTTTGTGCAGCAACTGTACCTAAAGTGTTGCATGTGTTTGTGCAGCAACTGTACCTAATGTGTTCCATGTGTTTGTGCAGCAACTGTACCTAATGTGTTGCATGTGTTTGTGCAGCAACTGTACCTAATGTGTTGCATGTGTTTGTGCAGCAACTGTACCTAATGTGTTCCATGTGTTTGTGCAGCAACTGTACCTAATGTGTTGCATGTGTTTGTGCAGCAACTGTACCTAATGTGTTCCATGTGTTTGTGCAGCAACTGTACCTAATGTGTTGCATGTGTTTGTGCAGCAACTGTACCTCGCGACTGGGAATCCCCTAAACTACGAGGACGAAGAGTCGACAACGTCCAAGGACAGCGGCCAGCACGGAACCGCGGCGACGCTTCTCTGTCCGGAAGAAGAAGAAGACGAAGAGAACAACGAAGTGTGGAACTCTTCGGGCGAACAGTTGTGCGTCGTGTGTCAGTACTTCCCTCTGTCTCGTGCGCTGTTGCCATGTCGGCACACGTGCATCTGCGCCAGCTGTTTTGGCAAGCTGGAGCGGTGTCCGATGTGTCGCAGCCCCATCAAGAGCTACTTCTGTATACGCGGGGAGGAATACATGCCCAGCGAGTGCGGTACTAACGCGTCCAAATCATCCCCCGTCGGACATTTCTTTCAAGAGTGGAACGACCGGTTTATTGACTTTATGGGGTTTCGATAAATCCTTTGGCTGGAACTAGCGGCTACAAACTATGTAACTTACTTTGAGCAACGGCTGTTTGGAGTTCCTTTGTTTGTAAGTACAGAGCCCACAATAAATTATTAAGTTTTAATAATGCTACATGGACAGAAATGTGTGGCTGTTTCTGAATGTTTGACACTGCCAACTATTTGAACAATTCGGATCTTTTTGTTCCTGGTTTCTTCTTAACAAAGAATTATTCATCAAATGGATTCTTTTATGATTTGTGAACTAATGTTTTAAACTTATTGTATTTTCTTACAAAGTGAGTGCGAACCACTCATTGCATATTTGGTCATGATTGGCTTAATGAAGAATCTAAAATGTCCCATGTGAGAACCATACAAATATAATTTTGTATTTGCGGTGAATCGCGAATTTTCTGTTGTGCTTCTTCAGACTCAACAATTTTTGTAATGTGTTGAATGTAGATCTACACCGTGAAAAACCTCAATCGTTAGATAAGAATCACTACGTCCTTGTTCATATTCAGACTTCGATATTAGTTTTAGAATTATGCACTCTAAAAGTAACAAGATATGTGTGACAATTTAGAACGAAACAATTTTAAATCACCTGTTGGCATCAGAATAAACGTTAAATGGCTTTCCTAAGTAAAGATGATAGACTACTTTCACCTGTATAAGAAAAATCATAACTTGCCTTATTGGCATACTTTCATTACATAATCATTGCATAATAAAGTCGAGAAATGTTAGTTACATGTTATTTATACTTAAAAGGGAAAAAACAAAACAATAATCAGTAGCTGGTGATATTATTGCAACTGGAACAAGATTCTAACTTTCAATCTAGCCCTCTTCTCCCGAGTTTCACTATTTTCATTAATTCAAGCTGTAACCTTGATTGACTTGTGAGTTAATTACCTCTATCAAGGAATATTCAAATCAACTTATTTGAATAAATAGCAGATCATAAATACTACTATTACTATGTAATACTTCATAGCTCAACATTATTCTCCACTTTTCCATGTAGATAGTTTTCACTTCGTGTTGATCTGAATGAAGATAACCACATATCATGTCAGACTGTATGAATCCACAGGGATGTATCAGGAACAATAGCTGTGCATTAAAGATATGATTCGAACAAGTCAGAGCACCTAGGTCTACCACAGTAACGTGTTGTTCAAATTGTACAATACATACTTACTTACATAGTATAAGATGCCGTACAGCAACTTCGGTAACGCTTTCGTCATCAATCAATGACGTGTTAACGGTCTCGGCCAACCCGAGTAGGTATCTGAATTAGCCACGGCCGCTGGTTGGCTGCCGCTCACCCACCCGTGACGGAAGCATTACCGAAGATGTTGTACGACGACTTTACAGATCGTTAAGACTGGTATGGATCTAGATGTTGGTACCGTATATGTAGTAAGTACATGTTTGATGAAAACAGAATAAGATGAAGATAGAAGATAATCTAACAGTTGTACAGTATTTTCTCTTGGAACAAATTCTACATTGGTTCTTTACCTACATTTTATTTTCATATACGAGCACGGTGAAATGGCACCGAGACTGTATACAACAGAAGTACATAATTGCAGATAAAACTTAATTGAAAAGTTAATCTAAGCCATGCTAGCAACAGGCCAGACATATAAATAGGGGATCGTTGGTTTTAATGTGAGAGGTAAGGAATGTCTTGAAGTGGACTTTTAAAATGGATAATAATTGTGTCCGTGATTGTTAAACCGGACGTTTGCTGTATTGCTGCACTAAATGTGTATTGCAGGCATGTTTTTGTTCTGTTAGTGCTTCTACTTATATTATCAATATTTTATGACTCACAACAAAAGTGACCTTTCCAAAGGAAATATGACCCCTTCCTGTCTCAGATAAGGCCATAATTAATAACCATTCTGTTTAATCTGGGATATAACTGGACACAATAAGCAAATAAGCCTCTAATCTATTAAAAAAATTGATTTCCTGTCTTCACTACTGATAGTGTGAATAATACTGAAATTCTTAATTGTCTCACATCCAGTGGCGGCTCGCCCATAAGGGCACAGGGGCACGTGCCCTCCCTCCCCTCCCGCCAACCGCCAACAATCACTCACATTAAATTACGAGTTGTGGACTTGTGGTTTGTTTATATACTAGGAAAACGCTCTGTTTGACGCGTTGATAAGCGAGCGCGTCCATATCTACGAACGTTCTGGCGAAAAGATCTCAAAGCTAATAAAAACAACAATTAACAACAATTCAAGAATGTGCATTTCAAAATTTTTTCTAATTTCCATAGCTATAATACTTCCCGATATTGTTAAATGCAGTGCAATTTGCGTTGCTAAGAATTTTCGTTGTCTGTCTAGTGTTTTCGCAGCGGTCCGCCACCGTTACTAACAGTTATTGAGTGTAACTTTGTAACTTTTCGAACGATTTTGCCTCAAAACTATACACCTTCAATCCACATCGAGGCTTGTGGATGGTCCAAATTTCAAGTTGATCGGACTTTCCGTTCGACCGCTATCGACAGACATAAAAACAAAACAAAAAACAAGCAGCATGAAGTGCCATAAGAGTCTAGTACACAAAAAAAAAAAAAAAAAAAAAAAAACAGAACGAAGGGCCATAAGAGTCTCGTGGAGACGCTCGCTTCGCTCGCTTAAAAGTCGAAAAGTTAGTAATTGTAATGTGCACATTCAAATAAAGGCGCGGTGCGCTGACTTACCCAGGCAGCAGGCGGTACCCGAAGTCTCCGACAGAGCTCGTTACGGTTACGTTTTAGCTTCCGTCCGCGCGAGCCACCGCGTCTTGCATTTTGTGGCGTTGCCGCGTGGTGAGCCCAAGACGATTACACACATACCGCGCATGCGCAGTTAAGTTTTCTCCGCGAATAAGTGAGTGGAGACGGCAGATTTTACATGACGAATGAGCATGGTTTGTCGTGAGCCCCAGTACGGAGCGAGGCGGCGTCTATGCTGTAGTCAGTGGCGCACACCCCACGGGAGCAGGGTAGCGGGCGCTGGGGGGGGGGGGGGGGGTATGCAGGAGGAAGAATGACATTGAATGCATTTCCTTGAAGAGATAGGGTTGCAAATGTCGGAAAAGAAAACAACGGGATCGCTATTTGGCCGCGCTGATTTGTGCCCTACCCATTTCAAAACCCCCGAGCCGCCACTGCATCTAACATATTAGTTGTGGCAAGCATGGATCTCTCATGAGTGGTATAATTCAACAATTCTGTTGTAGACACTGAAAATGACATCACGTGGCCCAAATATTGTGCAATGAATGTTCACCAAAAGTAATAAATTTGCAAATCAAATAATGGTAAGATGATTGACTTTTGACTATGATTGAATATAATAATTATTATACAAATTCAGTTCATACATTTAGCTGTACAATGAAATGTGTGAAGTTACCACAAGAAAGTATCTTAAATATCTTATTCTTAACATGCCGTAGCTGCTGTCTAAACATAAATGTAGTAAAAGTATAAACTCACGAACTGAACGGATGTATGTAAATAATTAACAATAAAAAGAAGAAGAAAACAACAACAATAACAAAAACAACACAGAGAGTAGGCATATGTATAATATCAAGTTATTCTTCTCTTAAATAACTTTTCAGATAAAGTTAAAAAATAAATGATTAATAAAGATGAAGACACTAAGCACAGATTGAGTAGTAAATGTAATTATGTACCTTGATATTAATATGAATACATTGGGAAATTAGTTTGATATTGAAATATTTTAAGGTCCGCCAATTCAATCATTGCTGGAAAAATAACTAGACGGTATTAAAAAACAAAAATGCGTAAGTGATGTACCTTTGTATATATATTTACACTTGTCTCAATTGGCTGCATTGGCAAAGTTTTTTTTTTTTTTTTTTTAGAAACAACTGAGGAATGGTTGATATTTTCCTGGCGCAATGTGCCAGAACCCAGTAGCCTATCGACATCCTTTTTCCAATATAAAATAATATTAATAAATTTAAACATTATGACGTAGGTATTAATTTTCAGCTTTACTTCATTCTAAATTTGTAGCTACCTGTCAAAGCAACATATTATTATTTATGTTAAATGTGTGTTATATGTATTATGTTGTTATTATGTGTTTTTTTATTTGTTGCTTTAAATTTCAAATGCATGTATACAATTTTACCTTAAAATCTAAAATGCATTTTGAACCATTAAAAATAATGCAGCCCCCCAAACAATTCCCTATAAAAATGTAGCTTCTGACAGTTGTACCTTTGCCCCAGACTCCAACCCAGACCCCAAGAGTTACATAATATATTTTGTTATTGACGGAATAGAATCTCCTGTGTCAAGCATATAATGAACCAAGTGGCAATTCTACTTAAATTATAGGGCCTAAATAACAATAATTCAGCAAAGTTGTACTCAAATCAAATGTGTGCTATAGGCCTCTAATTGAAAACAAAAGCAATATTCAATCTAATTTTTAGTAGTTAAGCTCGCAGTCAAAAGCAACACTGATGTAAAACGGCTATTAAAAATACAACATGTTTGGCAGGTTTGGTATGTGGGTGGGTAGAGAGAGGGAGTAAGGTATCACACCCCGTGCAGAAGGATTTGAATTTGTTGCCAAAACAGAGTTCTCACTTTAACAGTTCCAGTGGCACCATCGTTGAAACGCAACCAAGTGTGCACGATTTGCCACCGAGCGTGGAATATCCACCCTGGTTTAAATACAGTATACAGTATATGTACAGGATTTATTTATGGTTGCTATGGAGTTTGTATCTCATGGAAAAAACAATTCCATAGCACTCTGTATCCTAGTGTATTTGTTATGTGTATATTATGTTATCTTGATGGTATATAGTGATGGTCTACCCCATATTCTTGTAATGTATGAAACCACTTGTTCTTACTCACTTCATCAATCCATCCAGTCATATGTCTTAAATATTATCCACACATCACTGAATTTGTATATTATGACAGGTCTCAGAAGGCACTTTTCACTCTATTATTTAAGTTAACCTATTCACATTTTACTTGTAAATAAATGTATTTGTAATTTGCTAACAAAGTTTGTCAATAGTCTGTGATAATGTTAGCTATTTTTTTTTTAAGAAATAAATATATTTATTAAAAAACTTGTATTTGTGTTCATTTAATATTTACATGATTCACCCTAATGACTTGTAGAATACAAATGTATGCCCTATTAGGCTCCTTCCATATTACGTGGCAACGGTTTTGTTTAAATTGGCACTGTTTACTACTAGCCAGACAGACATTATTGTTTATTGTATGGGAGTGGCTATCCTCATGGTACGTGAGACTAGCATCAACCACTATACCTTCACGGTACGAGGGTAGGCCTAGGCAATATGGCTATCCTCACGTTGCTAAATTAACCGCCATCTTGTAAAAAAAAAACATATGTTTATTATAAAGGTATTTTTTTTTAAAAGAGTAATATGATATGCAAACGATGTTTGATTTACTAAAAAAAAAAAAAATCGCTCATCTGGCAACGCGAAGCGTTTTCCTAGTTAAATTTCAGTAATAATTAATAAATTTACATCGATGTCTCATGTTCAGGCCTATACAAACAAAATTACGTGTCCCAAAAATCAATGGCTATTCTCACATAGGTTTCACAGAAAATGTAATTCTATAGAGTTTTTTTGCAGTTTCTAATTACACCCGGCATTAAATTATAATTTATTGTTCATTTAGCCTACTCTAGACATACGCTGAATATATTTTCCCTCGTTATATTAGGATTATCGTCGCTAGTACAAAGTTATCCGGTGCGCCTACATCCAAACCCCCGTGAACCATGATAAATGTGTGGCTACTCTCACGTAGGTTTCACGGAAAATTAATTTGAGAGTGTTAAATGCAGTTTTTAATTACGCTTGGCAATGAACTATGGTGAATTGTTTATTTAAGCAACTATATACACAAGCAGAATATGTTTAGTTCCATTATATTTGTTATTATCTACGTCTAAAGTGGTCCCGTGCGTGTACGGTACGTGAGGGCAGGCATGGAAGCTATTCTCACGGTGGTAAAATAACATTGGAAATGGAATACATGGAAGTTTGGCTAATTTAGTAACACTTCTTAGTTATTAATTAGCCCTGGCAGTGAATTATGGTTAATTGTTTATTGAATCAACTATAGACCTCATCGGACTATATTTTATGTGTAAATATTTAGTATTATCTGCGTTTTAAGTCTATTGAAAGAGCGCGGGACGTGTAAACTACTCAATACAAGGAACGTTTTCATTTCAGTTGTCTACTCTTTTACAGTTTTAAATTGCACTTTGAATAATTGAATTATGTTTAATTACATATTTAACCTAGTCTAAACAGATGCTAAACATTGTATTATATTAGGGTCAGCTACCCCGACAATATCATCCCGTGCGTCTAAATCGAAACATGAAACATGATTTCATAATGATGATGATGAAAACCCAAATATCATCGTCATCATGAAATCTAAATTGTTAGTCTCACGTAGGTTTCAGGGTAAATTCATTCTACGTGTCAGTTGCAGTATGGTGGGCCCTTGACAGACGCAAAACCATTTCGTTTATTATATTAGGGTTACCTACACCTACAATATCACTTAGTATACTGCAGCAACCACTAAATGTATGCACATTGTACATGCATTGCAATCAAAGATGCCATGAAGATTCTATTGTATAATGTATTGTATTATATCCTGTATCCAAACTCCCGTGAATCCAGCCATTACAAAACATAACATTCAGCCACAGATAACAAATTACTTACCTTCGTACCTGTGTTATCTGTGCTATTATCAATCACCCCCTCCCCCTAAAGCCACACTACATCACTCGCGCTAGATGACTCAGTCAAGTCGTCAAGTCAGTCGCGCTCGGCGTACGGCCGGAGGCGGATGTGTCGCCGCTGTTGTCATGTCCAGGTAAGACTGCATCAAATTATAGCTAACGGTTTACTTTGCATTCTCTCTATCGACGTGGCTGATAATTAATTGTCACAACTAATTAAACGTGGTGCTGTCAGTACAACGATAGTGCTGTGTATAAAAGCTGTGGGACATTTAGTTGAGTTGTCTCTACCTGTCGCTTGGTCCAAAGTGATAGCCACTTCTGCGATCCAGCCAGAGTCGGTATTTCGACTTACCTCAAAGGGGTGCGCGCGCACCTTGCAGCCAGTGTGGAGGACGCACCTGTGCGGGGGAGCCCACGGTCCAGGATAATATTGGACCGGGGGTGGGGGTGGGGGGGGGGGGAGAATGATAATCCACTGTGAAGGGTCATTCAACCACTATTAAGTGGACAAATGAGACAAATTATGGAGAAACAGCTACAGTTAAAATATAGCGTGAAAACGAATCAAAATTTTGTTTGAATAAATCGAAATATTTTTTATTGGGAATTCGAAAAGGAACATAAAGAGTAGGAAATTTTAAAACATCTTGGCTACTTCATAATCCCAAGTCTACAATTTTGAAGTTTCCAAACTAAAAAAGTTCAAGAAAAATACAAATAAAAATATTTTCCAAAGAAAATTAAAACATTGGATTTTGGTTTTAAATTGGGATTTTATTACAAATCTAAATTTCAGTAAATTATTCAATAATAACTTAAAATGATAGATGTCTTATAACTTGAAGCTATACCTACGCGCGCGTGTAGACCCTACATGTAAACAATTTGATCAAAAACCAGAAAATTTGTTTTTTTCCAAAGTAACGTTTTAAGCCTAGTTTTGGTTGGGTAAAAGTGCCCTTCTATAAATCGGACAAAAACAAAATTGAGCCCAAATTTTATTGAGAATGGTTGAACCGTTTGGGCAGTGTTTCTTCACTGAGAATAATGTTCGAAAAAGTATTTTAATACAATTGGTTCGTGTGTTGTTTTTCAGTGTACAACAGCAAAGTGCAAAGATCGGGGTTGTATTTTATTTATTTCCAAGCATTGAAACATATTTAGGCATACCGCATAATATTATGAAAGGTGTAGGAGTTGTAAAAAGAAAATATTTCCAGCCTACCAAAACTGTATGTGCAGTTGGGATATGCAAGAGAAATAAAATATATTCGTCAACTATACGCAAATACATATTCAAAATCAAAGTAAAATGCTTCTTCCCCTTGGGCGGTCTTGGTCCGTCCGTATAGACGCCGTTTGCTTCCGGGTACTCCTTCTTGACGGCGCTTGCGACACACGAGGAATAACTACCCTCTTGCTTTTACCAATTACTCTCAAGACTTCATCCAATTCACAAATATTTGTTACGCAAAGTGTCTCCACATTTTGTTCGAAACAACTTTGAGGTATTTCACAGTCTGCACGCATACGAAACACGAAATAGGGAATGTGCAGATGATTTTTTTATAGTTCCATCTAGTTGAATTTCATTTTCTATAAAGAATCATATTAATTTTTGTGTGTGTTTGGAAAAGATTTCATTGATAAAAATCACCCGAAACTTTCACACATCGTTTTGGCGGGAAAAACAGGGAATGACGTCAAACGTTTGGATCACAACCACCCAATCATATAATAAAGAAACGATGTTTTGCTAATAATTTCACTCACAATAGAATGTTTTGTATCAAATTTTTTTCTAAAATGTTCAATAAATACTATTGAACATAAATTTATACGAATAAAATCAATAATTACAGTATTTTTTAAGAAAAGTTAAAAACATTGTGGTTTTAAAATGAAACGTCTGAAGATCGACAACAATGAAGTGCTGTTATAACAGGCAAAATAGTTGTGGATTCCAAAGAGCTTAGATAAATTAATTCATAAAATTGGTTGTTTACCAACGTTTGACGTCACGGACCGTTTCACAATGCAGGTAGAAATGTCATACTTTAAATGCTAATAGAATTGAAACTATGCACTTCTCAGACATAAACATTAATTCCACGTAATTTTTGGATAAAGATCTATCATTTTTTGGTACTCTGAACAATATTTATTTTTTATGAACATTCCCTATTGTCCAAGTCTAAAATTATTTTATTTTTCGAAAATGAATGCTTATACTCTCCCTAGTCAATGCTTAACCTACTACTTTAATTGAATGATTCTTGATACTAAATCCGTATTCATAACAGTCACCGCATTGCCCACATGTGCACCGTTCCGTGTTCCAAGCTCTGCCTTCGAATGTTTTGCACTTCGCACTCTCGATCACGTTATTCCGTAATTTCTTGTGTATTTTGGTTCGAAACAGTAGGGATGAACATTCCACAGTTAGTTTACAAGCTTGGACTGACTGACACTTTACGTAATAAACGAATAAACCGTACTTTACCCTCTGAGGCGGGTCTCACAGCTGCGAGGGTTGCATTGAATTTGAAGGTCGCGTAGAGAATTCAAACCTGCCCCGCAGTGACGTGGATTTCGCGCCACAACCAGGCGCGTAGGAACTCTTTCAAGTGGGGGGGGGGGGGGGGGGAGAATTGTGAGCACAAAGCGCGAATAAGTTGCGGGGTCTGTGGCAGAGCCCCAGCCGCCGGGGCCTATCACCGAAGGCGAAAATTGTGTGTGCTTTATAAGTTATTTCTCGATTTTATGGCTTAAATAAATATGTCTTGAGGGCCTTAACCCGCCCCTTCCCTAATTACGCCACTGACCTCACCGCATACCTTCAGGCAATCATTCGCTTTTATTTTGTAATGCTACAAAGTGCAAACAAAAAGCAGAGGAAATGTATCTTGTGAGGAAGACTCGTGGCTTTCTCCGGGGCGTGGGGTCGCCTGTGTTTTTGCAATTATTCACTGGTGAAATACGAAATTTAGTTGGTGAATGTTTACCCAACGCCAACGGGGAGATGAGAAATTTAAAAAAATCGTTTTCCCTGGTTGACCTTATCGCCCAAGGCGAAATTTTTTTTGCTATATTAGTTATTTCTCGATTTTTAGGCTTAAATAAATAATATGTCTTGAGGGTGTGATGTGACTGGGTGCCTAACATTGGATGGGTCGCAGAAAAAGTGGGGGGGAATCTCCCTCATTCCCCCCCCCCTTCCTACGCGCCTGGCCACAATCGACCTCGCTCCAAAATAAGTTTTCCCTCATAATCAATGAACCAGTGAACCGATTTACGCAATTTTGTCTTTGCCTTTATCACATAATCATCCATCGCTTCAAACCAGGATACTGCCTTTATATTACAAATCCAAAACGTTTTGAATGTTATATACCCCCCCTCTCCCACACACTCTCCTAACTAAAATGATTATACAAAATTGGATGTTGGAAAACATATCATTTGTTGATGTATTATTTGTATATTTGTATTATTATTATACAAAATAAATTGTTTTGTGTGACCCCCGCAGGTCCGAGGCCACGTCCTGCCCCCAGCGCTGCAGATGTACGGCTGCCCCGTGATCCAGAAGGCGCTGGAATCCATCTCGCCCGAGCACCAGCAGGAGATTGTGAAGGAGCTTGACGGTCAACAGATCTGGGCAAAATAGTCAAATATTTATATTTGTATTAGAAACTACTCAAGTAAATATATTGTAGATACAAAAAAAAGATACTTTTTCAGCCTTGCATTTTCAATACAAAACGCAATTGTATTTTGAAAAATACTAAAAATAAAATACATTTGCTTATGCTATAATATTATTAGGGAAATAAGGAACAACCTTCACAATAGAAATACAACTTTATTTGGAGATATGAGGGCGGAGGGCCTAACCCTTTGCTGTCTAAAGTAATTCTTTCGTTTAATATTATTAGTGACATTGTTGGTTCATAATAAGTACATTTTGGACTGAAATAGGGGGGCACCAGAATTGGAAAAAAAAAGAAAACAGTTTTGAATCGCATGTAACTGCAGGATTTGTGATGTTGAGTCTCGTTCAACACAGGACTAGACCAGAAAGGGTTAACAACATGTTGTCTGTGTTTAAAGGTGTTTGCGCTGTCAACCATCCGTACGGCTGCAGAGTGATCCAGCGCATCTTGGAGCATTGCACACCCGAACAGACGACCCCATCCTAGACAACTATACACCAGCACGTGGAGCAGCTGATACAAGTACGGGAACTATGTTATACAGCACATGCTCGGTACATAAAGCAGTCTGTAGTAAAACTCAAACGCTGTTTCATTTCAACTAAAGTGAACAGATACCTACACTCACGCTGTCATATTACATTCTTATACTCAACCGCCAGTTGCGTGCATGCTGTTTCAACTAAAGTAAACAGATACCTATACTCATGCTGTCATTTGACATTCTTATACTCAACCGCCGGTTGTATGCACGCTGTTTCAACTAAAGTGAACAGATACCTACACTCATGCTGTCATATAACATTCTTATACTCAACCGCCAGTTGCGTGCATGCTGTTTCAACTAAAGTAAACAGATACCTATACTCATGCTGTCATTTGACATTCTTATACTCAACCGCCGGTTGTATGCACGCTGTTTCAACTAAAGTGAACAGATACCTACACTCATGCTGTCATATTTCATTCTTACTCAACCACCAGTTGCGTGCACGCTCTTTCAACTAAAGTAAACAGAGACCTACACTCTTGCTGTCATGTTACATTCTTATATTCAACCACCAGTCACGTGCACGCTGTTTCAACTAAAGTAAACAGATACCTACACTCATGCTGTCATATTACATTCTTGTACTCAACCGCCAAACCGCTAATTGCGTGCTCGCTGTTTCAACTTAAGTAAACAGATACCTACACTCATGCTGTCATATTACATTCTTATACTCAACCACCAATTGCGTGCTCGCTGTTGTAACTAAAGTAAACAGATACCTACATTTATGCTGTCATATCACATTCTTATACTCAACCGCCAATTGCGTGCTCGCTGTTTCAACTAAAGTAAACAGATACCTACACTTATGCTGTCATATTACATTCTTATACTCAACCGCCAATTGCGTGGTCGCTGTTTTAACCAAAGTAAACAGATACCTATGCTCATGCGTTTTACAATAATCAGCAAGATACAGTAATCTGCGTCACGATATCTCTTCAATTATATTCTTATTATGATATTTTTTTTGGTGAGATGTTATAAAACGATACAATGACACATAGTTGCTCGTGTAATATGGTGCCAAGTCTTATTCAGTATCCGATCCCGCCCGCTTTACCTCCCCTCCTTGCTTTAAAGCAAAATAATCAACATTCGTGAGAGAGCGCCACGTACCAGAGCCAATTTGTGATTTGCAGAGCATTCGTACTAAACATCTCACGTCTACATTATTACTTGGATCTCGCTCATATTTTGTATCCGCATTTACAATGATACTGCTAATTTACGTTTATAGAGTTTTTGCTTAATTTTGATCTAGTTTGGACACAAACCATTTTTAAACGTGGACTAAAAATTACGAAAAACTAAACAATTTAGAGACATTTGAAACCCGAGAACAAACAATAAATGCATTCATCTAATATAAACTCTATGTACGTAAAACAACAGTTTAGTTCTGAAAATACTGGTTTAAACAGAATCGAAATAAGTGGATTACTGTGCACGTAGTTTGTGTAGTACGAAAGTACTGCACGCCGGACGTTCAGAGTGGTACTCTGGCCGCACACAATCCTCTTAACGTTTTTTTGGTTGTTTTGAGAAGTTTTATGAGTGCTTGAGTGCACAGTGGCAGGAATGCTTGCACACAAGTATTCACCTAAACAAAGAAAATACCTTTGCTGACAATGCAATACAAACATCTAATAATTCTAAGCCATAGTTATCATAATAGCATGGCACTGGTGTCATGATATTCTCAGTAAGGCGTTTGTACTTGCAGGCGCGTAACAACTTGGTTTTAAGTAGGGGGGTCAAGAATGTAGAGTGGGTCAGAAGCATAACCTACCATATCTAATTTTCATTAAAAACGAGTTAAATATATGGTTGGTTAGCTATTATTGCCAGCTTTTTACACGACAATCCATTTCGATGCTAAATCGACCATCTCCAATGTTATTGCAGGAAGAATTCATGCATTATAGGTTCAGAACCTACCATCTCCATGCACTATTTAGTTAAGGTGACCAGACGTACCGGTTTTACCGGTACAGTACCTTTTTCAGAACACTTGTACCGGTAAACCGAGAAACACATTGAAATTACGTATTTGTACCGGTTTGTTATTTGAATTTTAAAAAAGTGTTCCGGTATTCTTTCAACTAACGATAACCCTGTCGATTGCAATAGTGCTTGGGGGGGGGGGGAATTATTTATTTAATGTATGGGCTATTGCAGAGCCATCGTCTGTGCGGAGGCTCTCTTCAGCCGTACAGTTAGTTACACATGTAAATACAAACAAAAATTACAAACCATTAAGTACAATTATATATATATATCTTGACCCCGTTTCCAAAATTAATTTATCGGGTAGGGGGGAGTAGCAGAGTACTCCATGTCTTGGGCTAATGTCTTCGTTGCCGGCTAGCCAGGCCTGACACAACCACCTCCTCAACCTCTTCCTCGATCACTTCTTCCGTTACCAGAGGGCTGTTTAGTAGTTCCCTCCATCTCTCACGGTTTCCCCATAGTCTTTCTGCTTCAACTTCGTTCCATGATCTTCCTCTATTCTCCACACTGTCTTTGATCTGATTTATCCACTTGTCTCTTGGTCTGCCTACTTTCTTCTTATGCCCTTCTTCTTGTTGTTGTTCAAACTCTCTTCTTGGTATCCTAGCCAGGTACATCCTTTTCATATGTCCAAACCAACGAGTACAATTATAAAGTACAAAATACAAAATAGGTACAAACTATTTGTAACACACCACTGATACAAAATACATTATGAATAGATATAAAGAAATATGAAATAAAACAATGAAATAATTATAATAATATATTAATTATGAGGAACTAAAATACATTATGAATAGATATAAAGAAATATGAAATAATACAATGAAATAATTATAATAATATATTAATTATGAGGAACTAAAATACATTATGAATAGATATAAAGAAATATGAAATAATACAATGAAATAATAATATATTAATTATGAGGGGATGAGGAGATGGTGCAGTATGAGCGCGTAGCGTGTGACAGTGACTCACAAACACCCCTATTCTAAGTTGATGCTTTAATTAATAAACTGTCTGGTTTCAGGAGGAATGCATGATCCGTTACAAGCAGCTGGTAGAACTGGTCAAGAAGAGGAAAGAAAACGGCGAAGTGTGCCAAGAAGTTGCATAGAATTTATAAACCAATTACTTACTGTCTTAATTTATTGTTTTTAAACAAATAAACTGTTACCGTATGTTGTGTGTGTGATAATACAAAATATGTTTTTAATAAAGTGCAAGGTGTGTTAATTCGTGTTGTGTTTGGGTCCCGGTGAAATACGATTTATTTTCTCCGGAAATTATATTTTTAACAGCGATACAAATACAGAGAAAAATGATGGATTGAAATATTTCAAATTAAATTGTTTCGTTTTCCCCTTCTGAGCCTCAAAACAATTCCATTCCACTAAAACACCAACCTCTCATCCTGAGGAAGATGTACTGCACTGTCGCAGGTATTAAATGTCAAGTATCAAGCTATTTTATATATGGAACAGAGTTATTATGAAAAGATTCACGCTCAGTCGATATAGTACTGTGCTGTAAGTCGCGCAAAGAGTTCGCGTGACCACCGATAGAATGCGCTGGTAGCACCGTGAAGCTAGCGTCGTTACGTCACGGGTGGTCACGGCGATAGTTTCACACCGCTGCTGTGGGAACCGTCATTTTCGGTTTTGTGGGACTCTGTATCAGGGATGTAGGAGTTGCAAAGAGGTCGTTCGACAGTAGCACCGGGAAGGTAGCGTCGATAGCTCGTGATGTATCGACGCTACCTTCCCGGTGCTCGCACCGCTGCTGTGACTGCCAATTTTCGAGCTGTTTTGTGGGATTTTGTATCAGGGATGTAGGAGTTGCAAAGAGGTCGTTCGACAGTAGCATCGGGAAGGTAGCGTCGATAGCTCGTGATGTATCGACGCTACCTTCCCAGTGCTCGCACCGCTGCTGTGACTGCCAATTTTCGAGCTGTTTTGTGGGACTCTGTATCAGGGATGTAGGAGTTGCAAAGAGGTCGTTCGACAGTAGCACTGTGAAGCTAGCGTCGTTACGTCACGGGTGGTCACGGCGATAGTTTCACACCGCTGCTGTGGGAACCGTCATTTTCGGTTTTGTGGAACTCTGTATCAGGGATGTAGGAGTTGCAAAGAGGTCGTTCGACAGTAGCACCGGGAAGGTAGCGTCGATAGCTCGTGATGTATCGACGCTACCTTCCCGGTGCTCGCACCGCTGCTGTGACTGCCAATTTTCGAGCTGTTTTGTGGGATTTTGTATCAGGGATGTAGGAGTTGCAAAGAGGTCGTTCGACAGTAGCATCGGGAAGGTAGCCTATCTTGAAAAAATATACTATCTTCCTTTAGGATGAATGAAGGACATTATAATACAAGATACCAACTAAAATATAATTTATTCAAGTAACAATTAAGTACATTCTCATCTCAACAGTTCGCTTCAAAAACTAGATACAAATACCAACAGCAACAATAGGATTCAGACAAAGGACCAAGTAAAATAAATGAACACAACATCACGAGTTGATCAAGTACATGAGAAAATCCGCCCCATTGGGTCCAGGGATGCTCGGCTTGAATAGGCACACGGGAGAGGTTGTAGTTTGGCGTTGCATCTCCAGGCCGTTGAGGAGGTGAGTCGGTAGGGCCTAGTTGGTACAGCAGCATGTGATTGGTGCTAAATGCGACCGTCACTGAGTCCAGATTGGTGAGATACAACATCTTGACAGTAGCGAGCAAAGTGAGAGCGACATTTACAACAACCTGAAACAGAATCAGGGAAACATTAGTTAATGCACAATTAGTATCATTTTACTCAAAATTACATTCATACAAGGAAAATGGAAAGTACTGACAATGATATGAAACCAGTGCTTTATAAATTATGATACCTATGGCAGTTAGGGCTGAGTCGTGTAAACGTGTAAAAGCCCGCGCGAAAAGATCCGTGCACAAATATTCATACACGCATAACCGTGTCCTATACCGCGCCTGAGCCTGACCAACCCCCCTCCCCCGCCGGCCGCCACCACAACCCAAGAACAGACTCGCAGCACTGATGACGTTGGGTTACGTTGATGATGGGTTCTAGGGGGGGAAGTTGGGGGGGGGGGGGGGGCGAGTTGTGGACCGGGCGACGAGCCGACGAGGCATCTGTTTCCATGTCTTGTGCTGCGTGGCAGTGATGTGCGCGGTGAGCCGGTGACCAATCAGTCGCGATGCTGACACGCGCTATAACCGCGCGTCAAGTGTAGCGCAAGGGTCGACTTACTGTCACGGAATGACGTCACGCAATCGTAAATAAAACTAGGTTAAGATTATCTAATGAATTTCAGAATGATAAACACATGGCAAGAGACATGGAAACAGCAAACAGGCCATTAGTGGGTGGAGTCAAAATAACTGTGGATAGTTGGACACAAAAAGGTGGGGGTATACTCAACAATGAATATAATAAATCACCCGTGTTATTTCGTTATAATTTTTCCGCGAACATAACTCATTTTTTGTTGTTATTTTGTGAACAGGAGAGATGTTATGTTTAAACGCGAAAAATTCGGAAAAATAAACGTATTCTCCCAGCTCTAATCCAGATAAATTTGTTTTAACGTTTTCAGGGGTTTTGCTCAGGATTTCTAGTCATAACTGTCTAGTAGACTTATATTTCAATCTTACAATACTACACAATACAATACTTGATCGGATCTTGATTTTTTTTTTTATTTACGTTGTGGATGTTATAAATACAGGTCATTTTAATTATGCTTATTTATTTGTATTCTTATATAATTACCTTCATAATTCACTTTTAATAAAGGAGATGAAATACGAAAGAGTGAAGTCTTGTAATTTCTCCCTGCTGATTCTGAATTCAAACATTTTAGTTAGTCCAATTTAGTCCATATATATTTTATCTCCTTCCTCTCCTATGCGAGTCAGTAGTCAGTAGTCACCGTGGGTGCGTCAGCACCCACGGTGACATAAAGTGGTCACATAAAGTGACCGGAACCACCCTGAAGTGACCGGTTTTTCCGTGCTGGTCATTATTTGTGTAGGTAATTTTTGTTGTTATTGGTCGGTCCGATCGCCAGGAAATACTGTATATGCACCCCATGTAGGCAAATATCATGCTACAAAAATCAAACTTCTACGCCTGTTTTCAGTTCAATAAATAAAATGCTTGTGGCACAGACGCAAGTCTTAATTGACAGATACAAATTATACTATAATATTATGTACATAGGTGGGGTATGAAGATGAACTAACATACTATTTACAAAACGTCCGAAGACTTGGAAGATCGAGTTCTTGAAACTATTTCTACATCTTTCATCTGCTTTGACAGGTTGCACAGTTCCTTCATTACGGCTTCTTCCGAACTCTTGCATTCCTCTTCCAGAGCCTGCAAATGTTTAACGGAGTCTGGCAGCCACTGGTTCAACTCCGTCTCGGTCTCGTGTGGAGCGAGAATAAACCTGGGCATCCCATTGGTCGGCGGCTCGCTTGAAACACTGTGCGTGGATCTCGCCCCATTCTCCACGCACTGCTCTTGAGTGTGAATGAGAGATTTCAGTTTGAGTCTCAGAACATTCATAAACTGTAGTAAATGGTTCTTTTCACTGATGTTGATGCTGTGGGATCTTGAACTGTTTTCTTTTTCTTCTAACACGCTTTCCTAGAAATGAAAATAGACGTTACCTATGAAATGTTGTTATTCTTAACATTATGGGGAGGCGTACAACAAACGACTACACTGCAGCGCTTCGAGCATTCCGGCCACTGAGCTCTGCCTGCAAGAATCAACCAAAAAACCTCCCTAGAAGCCATGCACTAATTATTATTGGGATAATATCCATCGATTCCAAATAAGTTAAGTAGTCTTTCCCAGGACTTTGAAAGTTGTATTGTTGAAAGTTGTGTGTATCCAATATTCAGTGACTGTTAGCCAGATTGCTCACAACGCTCACTGCGTACTTGTAACGCCTCCCCATACCAACAAATATTTCATGCAAACAAGAGATTTGCATTACAGTGCACAATTATTAACTTGTTATTGATCAATATTCATAAAAAATGTTATATAATATATACACCTTAGAAAGTAGCACGAAAAGATTATGAGGGCACCATTAAACCGCAGCTTTTTGCATAATTTGCATGATTTTTGCACACATACTTGCATAATGTGGTCTAAATTTATTTTCTACAAGTTCTACAATTTAAGCCGGTGGTAGCTGGAAAGAAGCTAGGTGTTTGTTTTTCATGGACCGTGGAATCATGAAAAGCGCTGATAATAAAGGGAAATGTAAACAAAGTGTATAGGTACTGTATACCTGTTGATTGGCACTACAAAAAAAATGTACGAGTTGGGGTTCATGCAAGTATGTACAGTGTTAACTATTTACTGACCATCCACTCCCAGTAGACACATGCCTTGACGCGCCACTGCTTGTAACTATCTACAAGCTGAGCGTCTGCCTCCACTAGTTGCAGGTGGTGATGCAACCGGTGTGGCTGCTGCACAAGTGAAGCTTCTGATACCGACAGGTGGGGCAAGCCACAGGTGCCCACACTCTCAGCATGCACCTGAAATAATTAATACACCATTATATATAGGCCTAGGCCAAGCGGTGTGTATAGGTCCATGTTTGTTGTTTTGTCTACATAACTGAACCACAATCAATCATTATCTATTGGGAGGAAACTTCAAACTACTGCTAACGCAATACATGCTAACATTTAAATGAAAATAGACATTTTAGTTACTTGTTGCCTCTTTTTTATAAAAATAATAATGAAATGAAAATATGCCTAGGCCTAATAATAATAATAATAATAATAATAATAATAATAATAATAATAATAATAATAATAAAAATAATAATAATAATAATATTAATAATAATAATAATAATAATAATAATAATAATAATAATAATAATAATAATAATAATAATAATAATAATAATATCAATAATAATTATAATAATAATTTGTGAATGGAATTTAATATTTCAACACAGATCAGTAAAATTAATAATTTATTACCTGGCCTTTATTTCATTTCATTTCATTTTTATTATTCCATTGATATGTAGGCCTATTATACATATATGGACATCGTCATTACTAAAATTAAGTTCTATAATATAATAAAACATTTTAACAGGGTGTTAATAATACAAATAACTAGTCAACATACATTTAACAATATAGAAGTCTTAAATTAAATTAATCATAATGATATTTACAATAATATTAACAATACATAATGTCATGGTGGTTGGAGCATAGATATAAATATTGTTACCCAGGTACGTTTAACTCACTGCTATCTGGACGTACCAAAGCGGATTCTCTTTTGAGATTTCAACAATGGATTATTCTCGGAACGTCGCCATATTGTATATTTATTATTTAGAAACTATTATTTTCAATGCTGAAATGACTACTATGTCCAATGGGTATACAGATACTCGCGTACTTTCTTTTTATAGCCATCAATAACAATGACATACGCCAGGCGATGTATAACACATTGAAAAACACACATGTTTAAATGTAAACAAACAGGCAATCATACAATATGGCGGGCATCGAGGAACGAGCATAGGTCCTCGGACCTCCATTCAGTTACATATCTTGGTAACAACATTTATATCTATGGTTGGAGGAACTCATCTAAGGAGTAGAAGGACTTTTCTAATAGGAAGATTTGAGTTTGTTTTTAAAGGATTGGGTAGATTCTGTATTCCTAATGTGTTGTGGTAGGCTGTTGAAAATTTTACTACATAGGTAAGTTGGGCTATTCTTGTAGAAAGAATGCTTAAAAGATGGTAGGCCTATATATATATTAGATTTGGTTCGGGTTGAGTGTGAATGTACAGTTGTATTATTTGAGAAGAGGGCAGGGTTCAAGTGGGTGAACATAGCTGCTGTCATGATGAGAGTTGCTGTTGAGTTAGGCCTAGGTATTTAAAAAAATGAATGTAAAAGAATTAGAAATGTTTGATTTTTTAGGACATAGCGTAGCCTAACCAAGTGTACGCCTAGCTATAAATAAAATGCAATACAGTAGCAAATTCATTACCTTTGTCATAAGCTTCAATCTTGTTTTATCTGCATCCTCAATGTTGTTGATATTATTCTTAATTGTGCCTGATAGCCAAACAATGTAATTCAATTGGTCGTCCACAGACAATGGCGTAGTTGGGAACTTTTGGTCATCATTTGATGTACGGAACTCCTTTGAAAAGAAAGAGCAATCATGTAGGTCTATACCATGCATTGAAATTAGAAAAAGATCATACAAAAATGTAGAGATATAATATCTCATTTCTATTAGGCATAGGTAGAGATCCTTGTATTTCGCAATGCGCGATAGCACGAAATCACTTGAAACGTGCAGCAATTGAAATATGTTGGCATGACAGTCTGTTGTGAGTCCAAAAATAGTCTTTTTGAATCGCGAAATAAAACGAAATCCCGTGAATACGCGAAATAACTTAAGTTTACTGTTATAAAAACGAAAAAGGCTGAAGCTGTTGAATTGACGCGAAATAGCCGAATTTCTGTCAAACACCCCACATTTTTTATTAACACAATAGATAATTAATCAATAAATAATATATACTCAGGTACTAAAAATTGCATTCCATTCCGTAAGTAGAATCCTTACTGACTGTATTACCTTCCATTTCCTTTTTTACTATCATGGTAGACCTACGCGACAATGTAGGCATACATACGTTTAAATACAAGATACAAATTAGATTTTGTAAATTAAAATTGAAACACCGCCAAAAAGCTGAAATTACTGCTCAACAGCGAAATTTGGATTTAATAAAACGAAATATGCTAAAAAATAAAACCATTTACAAGGATATCTCTAGGCATAGGTCTATGTACTAATTATTAATTAAATAGGCCTACACTGCTGTTAAATTGTTGATTTTTACTAATATTCAATTTTTTTACCAAAAGCAGCTGGGCCTTAATACGTGATCATAATTCACCATCAATCATGAATTCCTAATAATAATAGACCTAACAAAAAATAATTTAAAAAATCAATGTTGCATAAATTTAATGCAAGCTGATGAATAATATTCGGTCAAACAAAAAATAAGATGACAAAATTTGTATTACATATACCTAATTGAATGAATTCCCATGAACTGATTTTAGCCTGTTTTATGTTCCCAACTCCATCATTTTCGACATTACTTACGTGGATGTTTGTAAAGTCAACAAATTCCTTTCCTAAAACAGACTTTTTAACTTTGTGTACAACTAATTTTTCTAAAGCATTTTCTGAAGCCAAGAGCCATCCAATGGCTAACAGTAGCTCTCTGCTACCATACGACATGTCAGGGGGTAGACAATAGAACTCCATGCTTTCGTATTTCATCAGAAGTAAGTTCAGCTTCACAAAGTTGATGAGATCACCTGTAAGAAATTGAACCAGTTAGGCCCTACTTTAAAAAGTCCAATTCATTATCAAGTAAGGCATTATCATTACTATAATGCTGTCCCATTCTTATTTAGTGGGGATGTTCAGTACTTATGTAACTTTGACTTATAGGGACTTACCATCATCACATGGGTGGTCAATAAGTTTGATCTTGCAAAATAGTTTATGGAGAATTTGCCACAGTTGACTCACCTGTGAACAAAATAAGTGCATTAGATCCAAGTGAGCAATCCAAAGTCCCTCCATTTAAAATGTGTAGCAACCAATGATCAACGAATCTGTTCCGTTCCAATCTGGAAAGTATACGACGAATGTTGAGATAGTAACCAACAACGAATTTGAAACCTTGATTATATAAATTTATGTGATCTGGTTCCCCAGTGGATTTCTTATTCCAAGTAATAATATCCATTTGATAGGCCTATCCATTTGGGTAGGTACAGCCATTCGGTGAAAGAATGACAACTATTCAGCCAGGAAGACACTACACTTAACTTAACACTGTCGTAAAAAGTGGATTGTACATATTAGGAGCTGCACATCAACATCATCAACGCATTTGAAACCGTGACTAGGCCTATAGTTCACCAATAGATTTCTTGGTCCAAGTAATTATCTCTATTCGATAGGTATCCATTTGGGTCGGTATATCCAATTGGTGAAGGAATATCTAGCCTAGTAGGGTAGGAATACCAAAGCAAGGATATTCTCATCAAAAGAGGACTGAGGACTGCACAAAAATAGGCCTAGGGCCTAGGCCTATTGGAAGCTGCTGTTCTAGGTCTAGGTAGGCCCTAGGCAAGGATCCCAAAAAATTAGACATATGCCTCGGCCCAGGCTTGGCTTAATCAGCGCATCACAAAACAATAAAACGTTATAAGAATATGTCTAGGCCTAAGTCAAATTAAGCAGGTTTACAGTTTTATTTTTGGGTGCACTTGGTGTGTAAGCATCTTTTCCTAGAAGATTCCTAGAACCTATGCCTAGGGCTAAGCCTAGGGTCTCGGCAAACTTGTCATCTTTTCAGGTTATGTTGAGCATTATCCTAGGTCACAAACGACTATAAAGTTAATACTTACAGCATTTTCCTCTTGTTTATTGAATTTTCCAAGTCTAAAATGTTCTGGCTTAATATTTACACCAAGTGAAAGATTTAGAATTTTGCAAAGCAAGGATATTACTGCTTTGACGTTTGACATCTTGAACAAATCACATCAAATCGGAATCCACAGCGCGCACATGACATCCCCGCCTCCCGCCAATATGTTTCACTGCTTTCTTTAGTTGGGCTTCAGCTCGCTTTGCTAGATTTGCGGAAAATAACGTCATGCGCTCATGTTAAATTAAGAAATAATTTTGGAACGCAAAATAAACTAGCTTCGATTCAATAATATCTTTGCTCCGATTCATTAGAATGGATTGGCCTCCGCCTTTAATTAAAAATATTAATTTGAACAATAATTCAGAGTACAACAAACACGATAAGAAGTAAGTACTTCCGTTGCAAACAGTGACCAATCACAGCGTCTCTATCCACCCGGATGTAACAGATTAAGTGCGCGCGAAGCTAGGCAGGTTTAAATATAAGTTATTCCCAGGGACTGGTTTGCTTCATTCATATCATATTAATATCGTAGTAGGGCAGGTTTGCGTGCATTGGTGATCCCGAGAGCTATGCCGTAAGCGTATGCTTCTGATAAACCGGACAGGTCAGGAGAAGCCAGACGAAAGTTAGCTCACAAAACACTTTTCTAGGCTAGCTAGCTTCTACCAATGCTTCAAATCTTCACACATCTCCTTAGAGTTAGACTGACTGTATTACATTCTTGTCTGATGAAGAATAAAATCTTATCATATCTTAACCATTTTAAGAATATTTAAATAAGGAAATTATTTAAATAGCTAAATTAACTTTAAATTACGTATGCTGATACAATCGTAATGCGTGTAGGTACTGAACTAGTCTAGGAAGCATCTCTGCAATAACTTTTGGAAGAGCATTCCACCCCTTTTTAACTTTGGTAGGCTACATCTTCTCCCTTATAAATGTTGTACATTGCACAGTCTCAATCAAAGATAGTAAGATATACCCTGTTGGGGTCTCAATATTTCTCTTCTTCCTTCCAATGTTTCCCACTTTAACTTTTCAAACATATTATCCCTAAGATTTGCCTTACATCAAAAATCCTTCATTACATATCCTGACGGTCACCTCTGAGGTCACCAACCCACACTTGCTCAGTACTCTAAATTAGACAAGACTAGCATTAAATATTCCTTTTCCATTACTTTCTCATTACAAACTATAATTGTCTGTTGCTTGGAACCCATCACACTCATATTATGAGTATTGCAGTCTAGATTGTTCGCTACTGTGTTTCCGAAGTATTTACAATCATTATAATGCTACTTCACAAAACTCTCTAGATTACAGCTATATCTAACAGAGGATTGAACCAATATTATTGAATGTGTATTTTCTTCTTTTGGTCAGATACATAGATCCAAAATTGACAACGTCAGTACATACATGAAATAACACAACCCAGAGAAAAGTAGAAAATAATTATTCATTGTATTAGTTAGTAATTAGTTTATACATCACATTCCTCAAGTCCTTATATACACTATAACAAAATGGTATTTTGTTATGCTAAACTATATTATGCTATGGGATATTATTTACTATTTGGGAATTCTGACACATTATAGAAAGAGTGTGTGACCAGATATTCATGTCACTTAGATTTCAAAGTGTTAAAATTAGTTGATATCTTGATAAAAGTAGGTACAGTAGTTATTCAGTAGTTGCCCGTAGTAGTATGTAGTAGTAATAATTCAGTTCGATTTTCTGTTCGACGGAATCATTTCTTTTTGCTTCGATCAAATTAACAACAACGGTTCAAACCACTTTAAACTGATTTGAACCGTTTTGGCACTGTTGTATTTGACAAGAGGAAATAACAAAAAATTGAGAAAAACTGAAATTCAATTTGCTAAAAATGTTTAAATACGCCATGCGAATGTTAAGTAAAGTAACCTTATCCCAACCATGTTCAAGTTAATCTTAAACCCTGAGATGAGGTGCCCCCGGGTGCGCATACTTCATAATCGAACTTGGACATAGCTTCAATCTGTGTAGGTCAAATTATTTTGATTATTCTCGTAATCACTTAAAATGTTAATCTATTTACCTACTACCCCTTACAAAAATTTTTAGTAGTCAAAACCTAGTCGACTAGGTTTTCAAGACTATTCTTTGACTATTCTTTGACTAGTCTTTGACACACAACCGAATACTCGTTTTTTCTTACTAATACGCAGTGTCAAAGCATATCTGGAGCATATCTGGATATGTTTTGACTACCTTTCAACTACTAAATGGTGACCTCCAAACATCGCCAAAAGATAGTCATTACCTAGTCGAAACATAGTTGAATGAAAAAAAACATTCCTGAATATTTAAAGCATTGCCAAAAGGTAGTCATTCAATAGTTAAAACATAGCTGAATGTGTTCCAACTACCATTACGATACCAATTGGCAACCATTTAACTACTAAATAGCGACCTTCTGACAATGATGAAAAAACTACGGGTGCGTGGCTGGTGCTTGGCTCTATATAATTTATTCTTAAGATAGTAATTAATTACTACTGACCTGTGACTTTTATAGAGCCAAGCAAAGAAGGCTAGTTCCTCTGTTTTTTTTGTCAGAAAGCCTACCTCATCAAAAGGTTGCCAGGATCAGGACCATACTGGAAAGTGATTGTAGGGTCATCCGGGGGAAGTGTGATAAGATTTGGCTAGTTGGGTTTTGTAGAGCACGTAGCTGCTTGGGGTTTCACACAAATAATTCAGAAATTTCAGGTTTGACCAATTGATATGTTTTGTAATTGGCAAAAAAAAATTACATCTGTCAAGGTCACATGTCACTTGTAATAAAATATTTTTTTTTTTTTTTTTTTTTTTTTTTTTCCTGTGCAGAGTTGGCCTCTTCAACCATTCTTCTTTCTTGCCATCCAATACAAGGCTGCCTCCTTCTCTGTCCTGCTCATTGCGTCGGGCAGGGAGTCAATGTCATTCTTGAGGGCGGCGCATCTAAATAGGTGAATATTAAGTGAAACAATGCACTTATCACACTTACCCCATCAAAATGGGGGAAGTGTGATATGGACTGGGGTAAGTGTGACACCTTAGGATTTCATGGGCTTTGAGCATGAAATCAGGCAAGGGGTAAATGTGATAAATATGAACACTCTCTTAAGACTGGAAAATGAAAAAAAAAATTTAAAAATATTTGTTTTAGTAATTTTTATTAATATTTCAAAATTGTATGAGCAATTATAATTTACAGGAATCACGTTTATGCACTTGACAATCACTTGGAACGTGATCATATGGGAGTCAAGGCATGGCCCAGGCTTACATGGACAAAGTGCATCTACTCTGCTCCGTAACCAGGCGTTTAAACGTCATAAATTTAGTTACATTTACCTATGCTTTTTCGTACACCCTGCTTACACAACCATTGAACCGATACTTAATCCTACAGCCAACGTTAATGATCTCAGGCTCTGGCAATATTCCCAAGATATCATCTACACTAACAAAAGAAATATCCTCCTCATTCATAGAGAATATTGTTTTTGTTTTGTTGCTACAATTCAAGGCCATGACGCTAACCTCCGGGTCATCTTCATCAACGTCAGCTGGCCGTTGAACGACACAAACATATGTGTATTTCTTTGCACTTTTAGAATGTCCTTTGAAATTAACAAGAACGTAGGTGCCTTGTTTATATTGTGTCATATCCAAACATTGTTTGGGCTGAATTTCCGGCAGGGCTACTTCCCCCAGCATAGCATATCACACTTCCCCCAGCACATACAAATGTATGGGGTAAGAGTGACACCTTCATTTACTACTAATTGCAGTATTGTTGTAATTTTTTGCAAATCATATTTAGTCATTTATATGTCTTGGTAACCATAAAAACTACTTTTTTTTACTTTTCTGTTAGCTCCTTCCATAATATTGCCAACTTACTAAACGTTTGCCGAATTATTATTTGTAATTCATTTGTGTACCATTGTTATTTTATGTGTATTACCATTACAACTTACTAAATGCATTATTTGATTTATGTATTTCCAGAAACAATTCCGATCTTCCAAATAATTTCAATTTTTTTTTTTTTTTTCATCCAACGGTGCCTAAACTACAGGCAGGTGTCACACTTCCCCCCATGTCACACTTCCCCCGGATGACCCTAGTTGATCTTGTAAAATAATTAATGCAGCAAATAATTGAATACGTTCATATTGTAATTTTATTTTAAAATACAGTAGGCTACAACTGGAATTATAATTGCACAATGAAAGCAGTTACAATAATAGGTCAAAATTTCAAATCATTTTGTGCTTTTCTAACGACCTTAATATAATTTCTCTATTAGCTACAAACAAATAAAATAAACCCAATTGAACCTAACAGAAGAAGTCGATGAATATATTATTAAGCGAGCGTTCTAATAGTACTTTTATGGCACTCGTTCTGTTTTTTTGTTAGTGTTTGTTTTTATGTCTCGCGATAGCAGTCAAACGGAGAATCTGATCAAGCTGAAATTTGGACCATCCACAAGCTTTGATGTGGATTGAAAGTGTATAGTTTTGTGGCAAAATCGTTCAAAAAGTTACAAAGTTACACCACGGTTACTGAAAAATTATTTCTGATACAAAATGGTGGCAAAATGTGAGATAGCTATATTTTAACTAAGTTTTGTCTGGTCAGGAATATTTTCACTTTATGGCGATCTGAAGTATTGGAAAAGTTACACTAAGTTACTCGAAAAGAATATTTTTCTGAAACCTAGTAGGCCTACCGACAAAATGTGAGGTGGCTATATTATAGTTAAGTTTTGTTCGGTCACGAATATACTCATTTAAACGCGATCTAACAAGTATGAGGCAGAAATTAGCTACATTTCTATTTCTGTCAATAAGTATGAGTAACAGTGGTGGATTGCGTTTAAAATAGAAAACACTTGAAGAAATGACAACGAAAAATCTTAGCAACACACACTGCACAACTTTGTTGGGAAATATAATTAGCTAGGGAAATTAGAAAAATGTTTGCAATGCGCATTCTTATAGTTATTGTTATTTGTTAATTATTGTTGTTTTTATCTTTGTCTCTTACATTGAGAACCTTCCTTATGGTTAATTACAATTAATTAAATCAAGTATCTAAACATGAGAAACATGCCTTGTTAATTAAAAAAGATTTTGTGATAGTATTATCAGTTATCACTAAATCTTTTTTGTGACAGGAGAGCCTGTATACATTGTTAAGTCAATGTCAAAGCACAATTTTCTTGGTCAATACTGAGAAGTTATTTTGGTTGTTACGTTTGTCATCGGGCACAGTTTAGAGGCCATGTAGTTCCACTGACTCTGAAAAAAAAATAACAATTCACATTGATTTTAGCAGGAGCTGCATTGAAATTTACAACAAATGCAACATTTGTAAAACTGCAACATTTTGTATTCTTATTAATGGGATGAATGTGTGGGGGGATGCCACAAGGAATCTGGATACAGTATAAGCCAATTGTAGTTATCTTTTCTGTTACTTTTGAGAATTTTGTAATGATAGGCTATTACTGCCATGTTACTGACACAAGTGACTACGTTACAGTAATGCGTTAGGGCCAACGTCCGTTATGTTGCTACCCAGGTCTGCTATTACTGTGTAGACTCTTTCGATATGATTGGCTAGACTCTTGTTTAGGCATAGCTATGCCTAAAAAAAGTACATACCACTTATTTTACGGGATTTTTTTACCAGCTGGTAAAACAGTTAATTGAAACATGGTCTTCACTTCACAATGTTGAAGTGGCAAACTTGCCATCGACATCCCACTACCATTAAACCAAATGACAGGTTCGGCCATCTTCTGTACTAGAGGCCTATAGAATGGTAGAATTACCAAATGATGCCATATCAATATTTGCATTAGCCTAGTTAAAGGAATTCATTGTCAAGTGTGTATTTTAGGGTAGTCCCTCGAGTCTCAATGCCAGTGGCTGTTTGTCTACTGCTTCGTACAGTAACTTATGCTAGTCGGCTAGCCTAGTAGCAGATGTAATCAATCGCAAGCACAAATCACAGATTCATACATGTGAGTAGGCCTACTATCGTGTGCTGTAATCGTCATGCATTTACGTTCTGCTTAATAGCCTACTAACCGACTAGGCCTAGCGGTACAAAGCAGTGGACAAACAGCCGCTGCGGTTGAGTCTCTACCCTACAATACACACTTAACAGTTTCATAGCCCAGGCCTACTAGGCCAATATTCAACAATTTAACTGAATTAGCCTATGGCTAGCAATTATGCTGTATGGCAATGTTGACTCCAGGCAATTGATTACTGGTAGGATAATCCTATTCTTAGGCAGGCCATACAGCTCGGTCCACAGTAACATGGCCACTATAACGATAGACCTACGCCTAACTGTAACGGCAAAGTTCGGCAACCTGTAAACGATAAAATTTGTTTATGTGTTGTACGACTCGATGCAGTATGTTGTTCCCATTACCGGAGTTGGCTGGAATCAGAATTTACATGGATCTGCCTGCTATTTACGATGATAATATTTAATAAGTGTGTTAGGCCTATTAGGATTCTATTACTTTATTGTGCACTGCAGCATTTCCTGCTAGGCCTATTGTTACAGAATGTAGTTGCCAGATATTGTAGGCCCAGCTTAGGAATAGCCTAGCCTAGGCCTAGGCCTATTGTAGGCTACTGTAGTCTTTATTCTGAGTTTTTTCTGTAGGCCTACATTGCACAATAAAATAAGCCCATTCGTATTTATTGTGAAGCTGATAATGCTAGCCTAGGCCATTGTGTTTAATTTTAAACACAATGCCTAGGGCCCTAGGAGTCTAGCCTAGGCCTAGGCCTAGGCCTATCTAGGCCTAGCTTACTTGGGCGGGTATTTATTATACAAAGGACCTTATATGAGGTAGGCATATGCTTGTTGAACGAGGCCAGCCTATCAAGTATGTGGTATGCTATGGTATTTGTGAGATCTAGGACCTAGATGCATTTAGGTTACGCCTAAAGTGAGGTTATGGTAGCCTAGGTAGGACTAGGGCATTGAAACTTGCATCTACAGCCAAGGCATAACGACAATACGCGCGACATTATACGTTTACCGTACATTCACTTTGTCCTAGATCACTTTATGTGTAAATATTAATCATTACCACTGTACTTACCGGAATTTGTCTGCCGTCGCATACACTTCCAAACCACACTTCACCACAGTCGCAGTCCCAACGTAATAAAAATGGCAGTTGGAGACCTCGGTGACGCGGGCAATTTCAAATTTCAAGATAGCTGACTAGCAATTTACGATGTTTCAGCGACGTTTTGATGATGGATGTTTAACTACCTTTCGACTATGTTTCTGCAACGTAGCTGATTGTGTTCCTGCGATGTGTTGGCGACGTTTTGATGATGGATACGTTTAACTACCCTTTGACTATGATTCTGCGACCTAGCTGATTGTGTTCCTGCGATGTGTTGGCAATGTTTTGGTGATGGATTCTTTTAACTATCATTTGGAGATGTGTAAGATAGCAACCAAAAGGTCTGCAACACATCGTTGACTATGTTTTGGTGATTGAACGACCATTTAGCAATGTTTTAACTCATCTTTGACTACTAAAAATTTTTGTAAGGGACTAATTGTAATTATTTAATGTGAATCTAGAGAGAGAAAACACACTAATATTTTTAATACATATAAAAATTAGCTTCAAATTAACAATATTAGCAAAGTTTCATAACAACTAGCAACAGAAATGTTTGTACTTAATACTAGGGCTGCCCAACGATATCGATAATTCGATACGATATCGATAATAGAAAAATAATTCGATATCGATATAGAATTAATATATCGTACGTTTCGCGATATCGATCAAGTGTCAACTATCGTCGGTCAACTATCGGTTGATGCCTCATCGCCCGCCGGCCGCGAGTCTTGTGCCCGCGCTTGCGTTGTCAGTCTGTCACACTCACGTCACGTCACGCCAATCACAACATCCTGTTTTGTGGATATATTTTTTATAATACAACACACAAATTGACACACATAGTAAAACATTTCGACGTTAAATTATTCACATTAATTGTTTATAATGAATGGTCTCTGGAGGTTTGAAAAAAAAAATACGATATCGGCGATATCGATACCGAGTTTAAAAAATTCGATATCGCGATACGATATCGATAATAACATTCGCGATATCGATATGAATTTTTTTATTGTTGGGCAGCCCTACTTAATACTTGGTTATAAATTGTTAACTGTAAGCTATTTTCTACATTCAAGATAATTTTTTTTTATCATATGCCCACATTTGGCTTAATCAGGCCATCATGTAAGATCTGGTCAACCAGTAGAGACAGGCCTCCTTTTCTTCTCTCTTCATGCCGTTAGGCAATGCGTCACGTTCTGTTTTCTCTCATCTCAACGACATTCAAGATAATACAGTATGACATACCGAGTATGTGAATGGTTTCCCTCTCAAGATTCAAGTGAAATCATAACAAATAGTATCAGATGCATCTGATCTGATTACAAAACGTATTAAGATTTTATTTCTATTCAATTTATTTATTTAATTGGATGTTGTACAAGATGAGTGGATAGTCTATTAGATAGATTACATCTTTTGTTTGCTCACTTCACCTGTGCACGATGGTGGTGGAGGTAAAGAGGGGAGACATTCCGCATAACTCTGGACTAATCATTAGGTTTGTTTGTTTTACATGCATAGTGTAGTGTAACGTGTAAGTGAGTGTAGACCAATTGTAGTCTTTTACACTTGATTTTGCTTCGCGTCACCGAGAATAAGAAAACGGTTTTTGTCCACACGTTACACTAAGCTTTACACTGACCTAGGGCCTACTTACGTTTTGAGGTTATGGTGTACATGCTCACATTATTTCCGTACATAGTCCAAAAGAACCCTAATTTACATTTACTATAAACTTTAAATGCATTAATTTATTATAAAAGTGCTATGGTTTTACCATCGGCGGAAAAAGAATGCGTTTTTCATGATAAGTAATCTCCTTATTTTGAACTGACACAATTGGTAGGCGGCTTTTAATTACACTACACTAGCTGCATGAGCCGAAAAGCAGTTGTAGAAAGTATGGTAAAACAAACGCCCCACACTTAATAAGTTAATACCCAAACGCGTTTTACAGCAAGTGAGCCTACACTAGTGTAAAGTGTAGGTCAGTGTAGGTAAAACAAACGAAAGTATTTTGAGGTGAGGACTTTAGTGACAAAGTGGGCGAGTTACAAGTATTGATAGTTGATAGTGGTGTTTCTTACCTTGCAGAACACATTTTCTTGCCTCTGACCCATATTGACGAAACTGAAGATGAAACTCGACTAACATAAAAGTAACAGTACACGGCAGAGGCGAGCATCAGGACATAAGGATTTCTTGTTTCAAAATTGAATGCAATGACAGGTGACATCAGAAATCTAAATCAAAACCATAGGCTCACATATGCTAAAATGTATATCATTTTATTAACCTGAAACATCGACCAGCATTTTGGTATTCTTATTTTATGTCATTCACACTTACAATAAATACATGAATATAAAATTAAAACACATTAAAATATGTAAAATCTAAGTACCTATGTATCACAGTTACTTCTTTAGAATTGAAGATTTATTTCAGTTAGTCAACTAGGGTATTCATACGTTGGATACGTTTCACCAGTGAAGACAAGCTAAACGTTCATCTGCGCGCAGACAGGCTTCAAGCGCCATGAACTTCTTTGGCGCTAAATCTCGGTGCCGAATTAGCCGCACCTCTAGTGTGTGAAGGTAAAAAGTTGTTTTATTGACGAAATCAAAGTACGCTTCTTCCTCTTCTCTACTTAATGTGTCTTGCACTTCTTCGTACCAGTGATGTTTATCTTCAAGAACACCGCTTTGCTGAAATGAGCAGAATACATATCAATGTGTCACAAAATATATGTTTTGTTTGTTCGTCAATATGTGGACAACAATGCCCAAAACAAGAAGAAATGTAATGAGAGTACGTAATGCAGGCCTTGCAGCTAAATTGGGAGAGCACTAGTTCCTGGAACCGTTAATTCTAGGTTCGTATCGAACTTGGGATAAATAATGTCCATTCCAAAATTCAACGAAAATGCAACCAACTCAACGGTAAATGACGTCATCGTTGAGTGCGATTGTCGGTGAATATTGGAACACTAGCGATGACCAGGGTATGGCGCGATAATCCATAACCTACAAAATGATGTACCAAGTATTAGAAATTATTCCTCCCATCATCGCTTCGGTCGTTTCAGCATGTTCTGCGTTTATTTCAGATTCTGAAGACTCCGAAAACTCTGACGACGCATTAGAACCGAGGCGCAAACGAACTAAAATTAGAAATTATGCTGTAAATGTAGTTGAACACTATGACGACGAAGATTTTAGACGTCATTTTCGTCTTAATAGAACGTCTGTCACAGTAAGTTATTTATTTTGCTTCATGCCAGTCGATTGTAGTGAATTCTTCTAATAGTTAATTAATGCTAGGCCTAGTTACGTTCTAATTAAAGAAGTTGATGAACAGGATTGGTCCACATTTCGAGCCTGCTTTTTGACGACCCAAGTTAAACCTTGAACATTCTCTGCTGTTGTTTCTTTTGCAACAGACTGCAGAAGCACTTCATCCATTTTGAAACTGAACTACATTTCCGCCGTATGTCAACGGGTCATCGAACTATTTCCTAGTTGAGTCTGGTTACTCAACGAAGACTCACCGATGATTTCTGGCACACGACCGGTGATAAATCCGTTGAACATTGGAACGTGTATGTTGACTTCGTTGAGTAATCGTTGAATTCTGGAATGCCTTTATATACTTTCATTATTTATAATGATATCACTATTACACCTACCATATAGCTTATGGGCCCTACATAATATGAAATGATGATATCACTATTACACCTACCATATAGCTAATAGGCCCTACATATGAAATGATGATATCACTATTACACCTACCATATAGCCTACATATAAATATAGGATGATTTTTACAAAATTCCCAATGAGAATAATCAATATCCTTGAACACCACTAGGACATGAGATCATCTGGCATGAGACATGTCTATCATTGCACACACTCACTATGACACAAACCTTTTCAAAGATGGCCTGGAGATAGTTGGCCTTGTCAACCAGCATCTGCTTGCAATCAGCATGAGACATGCCTATCATTGCACACACTCACTATGACACAAACCTTTTCAAAGATGGCCTGGAGATAGTTGGCCTTGTCAACCAGCATCTGCTTGCAATCAGCATGAGACATGTCTATCATTGCACACACTCACTATGACACAAACCTTTTCAAAGATGGCCTGGAGATAGTTGGCCCTGTCTACCAGCATCTGCTTGCAATCAGCATGAGACATGCCTATCATTGCACACACTCACTATGACACAAACCTTTTCAAAGATGGCCTGGAGATAGTTGGCCTTGTCAACCAGCATCTGCTTGCAATCAGCATGAGACATGCCTATCATTGCACACACTCACTATTTTGGTGTTTGTTAGGAACACTTGTAAATGACGACACTGTATGTAGTAATGGTAGATAATGTATTTATTATGCGTGTGTTACAAGAGAGGTTAGATTAACAAACCACGCCATTACGCACTGCCCTCTATGTCCAGTGCTGCACATTAGTGCCAACCTATGAGGTTTATATCTATAGGCCTGATTGAGGATCAGTAAAGTGGTGCTGTCAAGACCACAAGTATGTGACATGCCCTTTTTTTTTTTTTTTTTTTTTTTTATATATTACATAATGTTATGATTAAATTGATGTTGGTAATTAAATGAATTAAATGATATAGTCATTGTATCTTGCCGGAGGCTTCACTATACGTCCCCCTCTGGTACGGCAGATGTTCCCATCTGGCTCGATGTTGGGTTGCGCGGAGCTCACTGCTGGGGAGGCTCTCGTTGACGGCGATGGAGTTGTCGTTCCAGCGGCTGGGGCTGCTTCCGGTGATTGCTGATGACCTTTTGGAGAACCTGGGGATGTTTCTGTTCCCCTTGCTGGCGATGCTATGTGGTTTTGAGGGTTGTTGCCATTGCGTCTGGGTGGAGAGACGGGTGGAATGACTGTGGGCAATTGGATGTCATGTGATGGTTCATCTGGGAGATCGGCCAAGTAAACAGGTTTGTTCGGGGTTCCAACTCTGGGGCGAAGCTGGATTCGATTTCGCCGGAGTTCAGAGCCTCCCTCAGTTAATACGAAGTATGACCGGGGATTGTCCGTCATGTTTGTTACATGGCCGGGGATCCAATCGCGCTTCCCTCGTTGAACAAATATGGGCTGCCCTCGATGTAGGGGTGGAAGTGGACGAGATGTGATATCATGGTATTCCTTTTGTTTTATCTGATTGTTTCGTAAGGTTTGTAAGGTTTGTTTGGTGGGAAAAAGCGGTGTGCGCAGCTTGTTGGGGATGGGTAGGATGGTGCGGATTTTGCGTCCCATTAACATTTCAGCTGGGCTGGGGAGATTGGGCTTGGGAGTGGCATTGTGCTCCAAGATTGCAAGGATGGGGTCTTCACCTGATTTCGCTGCCTTGATGATCAGTCCTTTGGCCGTGCCAACTGCTCTTTCTATCATGCCGTTGCTTGCTGGGTAAGTTGGGCTGGACGTGACCTGTTTGATGTCCCATTCTCGTAGGAACGTTCTGAATGCTAGAGAATCATATGGCGGGCCATTGTCTGACATCACTACTGAAGGGATTCCATGTGTTGCGAAAATGAGCTTTAATTCGGATATTACTTTGCTTGCCGTTGTGGTTTGAAGTTCTCGTAGTTCCATGAATTTGGAGTGGTAATCTGTTACCAACATGTAGTTTTTGTTGTTTGCCTTGCAGAAATCTACTGCTACCTTGTCCCAAGGCAATTCAGGTATGTCGTGTTGGCATAGTGGTTGTCTAGTGTTTGATTTTGCGTATTGTTGACACGTGGTGCATGACAAAACAAGCTGTTTGATGGCTGCCGTCATGCCAGGCCAATAGATTGCTTGTCTTGCTTTAGCTTGACAAGTGACAACACCTTGGTGTGCTCTGTGTATGTTTTTCAGCGTTTCTTGACGTTGCTTGGTTGGAATGACTAAACGCTCACCCCTAAACACCAGATTCTTGTTCACGTGTAACTCTTCTTTACAGTGCCAGTATTTGTTGACGATGGCTTCTAGTCGTTCGGGTTTGGTTTTAGGCCAACCTTGCTGGATATATTTAATTAGGGTTTGTAACTCGTAGTCAGTGCTGGTGTCTTGACAAAGACGCTCGTACTTTTCGTCAGAGTAGCTAACCAATGAGTGAACTGCCGATGCTTCCCCATGTAAGAAATCCGTGTTGACGCTTTGCGTTGGATCGGGTACTCTTGATAAGGTGTCTGCGGTGTACATAAATTTTCCGGGTACGTGTTGTAGCTTGGGGTTGTAACGCAAAAATCTTGCTAGGAGACGTTGTAGGCGAGGTGATAGCTTTTCTATCGGTTTTTCCACTAACCCGAGCAATGGCTTATGGTCAGTTTCTACTGTAAAATCTGACCCATATAAGTAAAAGTGAAAATGCTCGCAGGCCCATGTAATTGCGATAAATTCCTTATCGATCTGCGGATAATTACATTGGGTGGGTGTTAGTGTGGCGGATGCATAGGCAATTGGACGATTGTTCTGTAGGAGCACCGCTCCTAATCCAAATTGACTTGCGTCTACCGAGAGCGTTGTAGCTTTGGTTCTATCGAAGTAGGCTAATACAGGTGAGGTGGTGACCACGGTTTTAAGCTCATCAAAGGATTGTTGGTGTGTAATTGTCCATACGAACTCGTTATCTTTCCGCAGGAGTTGTCTTAGGTGATGGGTTTTTTCAGACATGTTGGGTATGAATTTGGATAGGAAGTTGACCATGCCTAGGAATCTCTGCACTTCACCCTTGTCTTTAGGTTGTGGAATGGCATTGATTGCTTTTACCTTGGACTGATGTATTTGGATTCCCTCTGGTGACAGTTGGTGGCCCAGGTACTTGATGGTCGGCACGGCCAGCTGTAGTTTTTCTTTGGAAAACCTGAAGTTGAATCTCTCGGCTTTTTCCAATAGCATGTTGAGCCTTTTGTTGTGTTCTTCAAGCGTTGATCCATATACCATTATGTCGTCTTGATAGCTGAGCACCCCCTCCAATCCATCTATTAGGTTGTTGATCTCCTTTTGTAATATTTCTGATGCACTTTTAATGCCGAACGGAAGCCGTAAAAATCGATATCTGCCAAATGGTGTGGCGATTGTGCATAGCTTTGAACTTTTTTCACTAAGAGGTATCTGCCAGAACGCAGACGACACGTCAAGGACCGAAAACACTTTTGCTCCCTGTAGTTCGGAGAATATGACATCAGCTGTGGGAAGAGCAAGATGTTCACGTTGAATATAGTTATTGAGGCGCCTTGGGTCGAGACAAATTCGTATGCCCCCGTTAGGCTTTGATACTAGCACAATGGGGTTGACCCATTCTGTGGGCCCTTCTTCTTTCATGATAATGTTTTCCTGAAGCATTCGATCGAGCTCCCGCTTTACTTTCTCTCGTAATGATATTGGAATTTTCCGTGCCGCTGCTATGTGGGGGATGGCGTTGCTTTCCAGCTTTATGTCATGCACGTTGCTAAGTTTGCCAATCCCTTTGAAGGTTTGAGGAAATTTGTTTATTATGTCTTGAGCACTGTTGATTGTTGTATCCTGCTCCTTGTTTTCACTGTTTATTGTGTTAATTCTCTTGAGCAACTGCAATTGTTCACATGCTTTTAGGCCTAGTATGGGTGGCGAGTCATTTTCAATTACGTAAAAGTCTAACGTTGCCTTTACATTTTTCACTTTGCATTTTAGTTGACACGTACCTTTTAGGTTGATCTGGTGACCGGTGTATGATGTCACTCGTTTGTTCGTTGGTTTTACTGGAGGTTTTTTCTTGAACTTGTTGTAAGTATCTATCGGTATCACGTTGACTTCCGACCCTGAGTCTAGTTTGAACGGTATTTTCACGTTGTGTATTGTGATCTGTTCTATCCATTCGGCTCTGCTTGTGACAGCATCAAGTTGTAGTGATTCTATGCTAAATGATTCATTCTCCGATGAGTCACTTTCGGACGTTTTATGCTCACCTTCTACTGCATGCAGGACTGGGTTGTGTCCCTGGTTCATTCTGCACATTTTGGAGTAATGATTGGCTTTGTTGCATTTGCGACAGGTTCTGCCGAAGGCTGGACACTGACGTGGTGCATGGAACGTACCACATTTGTAGCATGGATTTTTAGAATCATTAGGCCTATTATTTTTCTCAGGTTTTTGTTGTGATTTTTTGTAGTCCTCAACATTTTGCCTGGGCCTGTTTCTATGATTGTTGGAATACGTGATGGCATGAGCTACTTCAGCACGTGTGCACATCATCTGAGCCTGGACTTTAGAGCTTTCGTCAGCTCTGCACAGGTTGAGTGCTTTGTCAAGGGTTAGGGTGTGGTCTTTCAATAGCCTTTGTCTTAGGCTGTCATCGCTTATGCCACATATCATTCGGTCTTTTATCAGAGACTCTGTGATGGCTCCGAAATCGCAATTTTTGGCTTTGATTCGGAGGGCCGTGACGTATTGGTCTATTGTTTGCTCCGGTGACTGTACTTCCGTAAAAAACAAATGGCGCAAATACGTCGTGTTTTTATATGGCATGTAATGTTTGGTTATACCGTCTAGAATGACTTGAGGGGTTCTGTCTTCTTCGTTGCCGAGCGTCACGCTCATCACGTTATACAATTCTAGGGCTTCATCGCCTAGCGCTTGTAAGAGATCTGCTCTTTGCTTTCTTACCGGCTTTGTGTCGATGTCTGCCGCTTCGTAGTATATTTCGTAGCGTTGACGCCATCTCTGCCAATCTTCTGCTGGGTTGATGCCGGGCACGAACGGTTTTGGAGGCTTGTATTGTGAAGAAGTCATTATGAATTATGATTCTTCACGTTTTACTTCTGACACCATTTGGTGTTTGTTAGGAACACTTGTAAATGACGACACTGTATGTAGTAATGGTAGATAATGTATTTATTATGCGTGTGTTACAAGAGAGGTTAGATTAACAAACCACGCCATTACGCACTGCCCTCTATGTCCAGTGCTGCACATTAGTGCCAACCTATGAGGTTTATATCTATAGGCCTGATTGAGGATCAGTAAAGTGGTGCTGTCAAGACCACAAGTATGTGACAACTATGACACAAACCTTTTCAAAGATGGCCTGGAGATAGTTGGCCTTGTCAACCAGCATCTGCTTGCAATCAGCATGAGACATGTCTATCATTGCACACACTCACTATGACACAAACCTTTTCAAAGATGGCCTGGAGATAGTTGGCCTTGTCCACCAGCATCTGCTTGCAATCAGCATGAGACATGTCTATCATTGCACACACTCACTATGACACAAACCTTTTCAAAGATGGCCTGGAGATAGTTGGCCTTGTCCACCAGCATCTGCTTGCAATCAGCATGAGACATGTCTATCATTGCACACACTCACTATGACACAAACCTTTTCAAAGATGGCCTGGAGATAGTTGGCCTTGTCAACCAGCACCTGCTTGCAATCAGCATGAGACATGCCTATCATTGCACACACTCACTATGACACAAACCTTTTCAAAGATGGCCTGGAGATAGTTGGCCTTGTCCACCAGCATCTGCTTGCAATCAGCATGAGACATGCCTATCATTGCACACACTCACTATGACACAAACCTTTTCAAAGATGGCCTGGAGATAGTTGGCCTTGTCCACCAGCATCTGCTTGCAATCAGCATGAGACATGTCTATCATTGCACACACTCACTATGGCACAAACCTTTTCAAAGATGGCCTGGAGATAGTTGGCCTTGTCCACCAGCATCTGCTTGCAATCAGCATGAGACATGCCTATCATTGCACACACTCACTATGACACAAACCTTTTCAAAGATGGCCTGGAGATAGTTGGCCTTGTCCACCAGCATCTGCTTGCAATCAGCATGAGACATGCCTATCATTGCACACACTCACTATCACACAAACCTTTTCAAAGATGGCCTGGAGATAGTTGGCCTTGTCGACCAGCATCTGCTTGCAATCAGCATGAGACATGTCTATCATTGCACACACTCACTATGACACAAACCTTTTCAAAGATGGCCTGGAGATAGTTGGCCTTGTCCACCAGCATCTGCTTGCAATCAGCATGAGACATGTCTATCATTGCACACACTCACTATGACACAAACCTTTTCAAAGATGGCCTGGAGATAGTTGGCCTTGTCCACCAGCATCTGCTTGCAATCAGCATGAGACATGCCTATCATTGCACACACTCACTATGACACAAACCTTTTCAAAGATGGCCTGGAGATAGTTGGCCTTGTCAACCAGCATCTGCTTGCAATCAGCATGAGACATGCCTATCATTGCACACACTCACTATGACACAAACCTTTTCAAAGATGGCCTGGAGATAGTTGGCCTTGTCCACCAGCATCTGCTTGCAATCAGCATGAGACATGCCTATCATTGCACACACTCACTATGACACAAACCTTTTCAAAGATGGCCTGGAGATAGTTGGCCTTGTCGACCAGCATCTGCTTGCAATCAGCATGAGACATGTCTATCATTGCACACACTCACTATGACACAAACCTTTTCAAAGATGGCCTGGAGATAGTTGGCCTTGTCCACCAGCATCTGCTTGCAATCAGCATGAGACATGCCTATCATTGCACACACTCACTATGACACAAACCTTTTCAAAGATGGCCTGGAGATAGTTGGCCTTGTCCACCAGCATCTGCTTGCAATCAGCATGAGACATGTCTATCATTGCACACACTCACTATGACACAAACCTTTTCAAAGATGGCCTGGAGATAGTTGGCCTTGTCCACCAGCATCTGCTTGCAATCAGCATGAGACATGCCTATCATTGCACACACTCACTATGACACAAACCTTTTCAAAGATGGCCTGGAGATAGTTGGCCTTGTCCACCAGCATCTGCTTGCAATCAGAATGAGACATGCCTATCATTGCACACACTCACTATGACACAAACCTTTTCAAAGATGGCCTGGAGATAGTTGGCCTTGTCAACCAGCATCTGCTTGCAATCAGCATGAGACATGCCTATCATTGCACACACTCACTATGACACAAACCTTTTCAAAGATGGCCTGGAGATAGTTGGCCTTGTCCACCAGCATCTGCTTGCAATCAGCATGAGACATGCCTATCATTGCACACACTCACTATGACACAAACCTTTTCAAAGATGGCCTGGAGATAGTTGGCCTTGTCCACCAGCATCTGCTTGCAATCAGCATGAGACATGCCTATCATTGCACACACTCACTATGACACAAACCTTTTCAAAGATGGCCTGGAGATAGTTGGCCTTGTCCACCAACATCTGCTTGCAATCAGCATGAGACATGCCTATCATTGCACACACTCACTATGACACAAACCTTTTCAAAGATGGCCTGGAGATAGTTGGCCTTGTCCACCAGCATCTGCTTGCAATCAGCATGAGACATGCCTATCATTGCACACACTCACTATGGCACAAACCTTTTCAAAGATGGCCTGGAGATAGTTGGCCTTGTCCACCAGCATCTGCTTGCAATCAGCATGAGACATGCCTATCATTGCACACACTCACTATGACACAAACCTTTTCAAAGATGGCTTGGAGATAGTTGGCCTTGTCCACCAGCATCTGCTTGCAATCAGCATGAGACATGCCTATCATTGCACACACTCACTATGACACAAACCTTTTCAAAGATGGCCTGGAGATAGTTGGCCTTGTCCACCAGCATCTGCTTGCAATCAGCATGAGACATGCCTATCATTGCACACACTCACTATGGCACAAACCTTTTCAAAGATGGCCTGGAGATAGTTGGCCTTGTCGACCAGCATCTGCTTGCAATCAGCATGAGACATGCCTATCATTGCACACACTCACTATGACACAAACCTTTTCAAAGATGGCCTGGAGATAGTTGGCCTTGTCCACCAGCATCTGCTTGCAATCAGCATGAGACATGCCTATCATTGCACACACTCACTATGACACAAACCTTTTCAAAGATGGCCTGGAGATAGTTGGCCTTGTCCACCAGCATCTGCTTGCAATCAGCATGAGACATGCCTATCATTGCACACACTCACTATGACACAAACCTTTTCAAAGATGGCCTGGAGATAGTTGGCCTTGTCCACCAGCATCTGCTTGCAATCAGCATGAGACATGCCTATCATTGCACACACTCACTATGACACAAACCTTTTCAAAGATGGCCTGGAGATAGTTGGCCTTGTCCACCAGCATCTGCTTGCAATCAGCATGAGACATGCCTATCATTGCACACACTCACTATGACACAAACCTTTTCAAAGATGGCCTGGAGATAGTTGGCCTTGTCCACCAGCATCTGCTTGCAATCAGCATGAGACATGTCTATCATTGCACACACTCACTATGGCACAAACCTTTTCAAAGATGGCCTGGAGATAGTTGGCCTTGTCCACCAGCATCTGCTTGCAATCAGCATGAGACATGCCTATCATTGCACACACTCACTATGACACAAACCTTTTCAAAGATGGCCTGGAGATAGTTGGCCTTGTCCACCAGCATCTGCTTGCAATCAGCATGAGACATGTCTATCATTGCACACACTCACTATGACACAAACCTTTTCAAAGATGGCCTGGAGATAGTTGGCCTTGTCCACCAGCATCTGCTTGCAATCAGCATGAGACATGCCTATCATTGCACACACTCACTATGACACAAACCTTTTCAAAGATGGCCTGGAGATAGTTGGCCTTGTCCACCAGCATCTGCTTGCAATCAGCATGAGACATGTCTATCATTGCACACACTCACTATGACACAAACCTTTTCAAAGATGGCCTGGAGATAGTTGGCCTTGTCCACCAGCATCTGCTTGCAATCAGCCAGACACTCGTCGCGAACCTGCTGCGCCATCTTCTGTGTGAGTAGGGGCGGATTACACAGGCGTGCGATGTACGGGGCGAGATAGTCCACGTCAGCCTCCACCTCTTTGGCGCTCTTCTCTCGTGCCAGGTCCTCCTGTAAGGCAGTTCAAGTCACGTCAGTCACGTAGACAAGCTACAGCTCAACAACTAACATCTTCTCTCGTGCCAGGTCTTCCTGTAAGGCAGTTCAAGTCACGTCAGTCACAGGAGGACCAAAATCTAAGTGTACTATAGTACCTTGGACTAGGGATGACATCAGCTTGTATAATCGTTAAATGAATCCAAAACAGGTTAAGGGGAAGGATGAGTCTTACTTTTGCAGTGGTACAGTAAATGCGCTATAACTCGTAAACCAATAGCTCAATATTCATGAAACTTTTTTCTCGTACAGACAACTTCTGTACAATTTCTGCGTGGGTCTCGGCTTTTTTAAATTCTCGCCATCGTATCCGCAAATATTTTTTAAAGTTGACTTTTTAATAGAGTTAGATAGAAAAAATCTAAAACCAACCCACAAAATGTACGCTTATAATTAAAATAACCTAAGAATTTAAAAACGGCATCTTGACTAGGCAAGCTACAATTTGATGTTTAAATTGGACAGAATTTGAAGCGAATGTGCTGCCCTCCATAGAAATGTCTCCGAACCAGTACACTCCGACTGCAAGATTCTTGGAGGGGAAGTTTTGCGCGAGTGAGAGGCTCGTTTGAGAGAGAGAGATGCACAGCCATAGACGACCCTTCTTTCAACAACAAAAGCCAGCGGCCGGTCGGGCGGAATGCCGCCTGGCTGGCTGGTGGCTGGGTTGTAAATATCTGCTGTAAATACATTTGAAATGCATTTGGAAGGAGCACGGTCGGTCGACCACTAATGAATCACTTCTCGTGAGTTAGAAGATTTTGATTTGGAAAACTTGAACGATGTTCACGAGGTTCACAAATCTATTACTTCTATGTAAATAAATTTCACAACATTATTCTTTATACATTTTTTTTATAAATGTTAGAGTGATGATAAGAAATCCCCAAAATATTGTTTATAATTGTATGTAGTTAGCCTATATTACAAAAAATGGAGTCAAGTTTTACCCCTTACTCATGTCAATTTACAAACTCAGTATTGGTGCGAGAATATCCAAATTGTATATATATATTATATATATGGAGAGATCCAGAAATAAAAAAACAACCCCTACTGGGAATCGAACTCCAGGTCTCCCACTTGCCGGGTGGGCTCCATAACCTTTACACCACCGAGACTGGTAATTAGTCGGCTGGATTGTGTGCATTATGACATTATGGCGCTCACCCGGCAAATGCTCCGGATACCTGACTTCGATTCCCAGTCGGGGTTGGTTTTTTACTTTCCGTATTTTCACCACCACCATCACGAAAAGAGTGTTTCTTGAAATAATATCGATTTAATATATGTTATAAGGAAACATTTGTACAGATAAAACCAATCCTTATAATACATTCTGCAACCAACAAAATATAAAAAATCGTATATAATATATGAAATCTGGTTTTTACAGTAAGCCACTATGAGTTTTATATAAGTGAACTAAGACAGAAAGTTAAAAATCCTACCCCGCTGGGAATCGAATCCAGGACTCCCACGCCGGCAAGTGGTAGACCTGGGTTCGATTCCCAGCGGGGTCAGAATTTTTAGCTTTCTGTCTTAGTTCACACATATACATATATTTTATGGGACAAGACACAAAGTAAAACAACCGACCCTGCTGGGAATCGAACCCAGCGGGGCTATTCTCTAAATATGAGCAGTGAGCACGTGATCGAGTTATGACGGTTTTTTACTACGCGATGCGTTATTATGAGTCATAACTTTTATCACTTTCTCAATACTACGCCGTTCCGCCTCAACGCGTATATAATTTATTTAGTACAAAATGTGTTCCAATTTGTTGGATAAATTTAATTTATACAGACACTTAGCAAGATAGCAAGAAGGTATTACAATCATTTCCCGTTCGAATTTATCGCGAAGTTTTAGGTTATCGTACCGTAAGTTATGAAATCATAGCTTATCGCATGGTACAAATATAACGTGATTTTTGAGGTGATAGGTAATATGACGTGCTCTTATTTCGAGAATAGCTGGGTCTCCCACTTGTCGGGCGGGCCACAGCTACAGAGGAACACATTTTTATGATATTCAGCCCTAACATATTTCAGTTTATGTGTTTATAACTATATTGACAAGTGAGCCGCGACACCCACCGACCCACTTTCTGAGAAACAGTAACAACAGTAACCACATGACAATCCAAACAGGACCTCGGTGGCATTGATATCCACAACATGCGAAGCTACGCAACACTCTAGTTTTCACCAACCCTTTCAGCATATTGGCGGCTGCTGTCTTGTGCATAATGTCCTAGCTAATAGCTATAGTGTGGGTTTCCTTCGTTGTCTTCTACAAGATAAACGACAAGTCAAGTACAGGTTGCATATTCTACAAGAACTGTGTGTACTCTATCGTCGGGTGCGAGGGTCGAGAGTACAACCGCATTTTCACGTCTATTGTGCGTTCTTCTTGAGATCGCCCCCTCAGTATAAACTAATTCATTCGTAAAGCATTCATTTATATGCAGTACAAATAGCGATACTCAACTTTATCCATGGTGTGCTCGAAAACATTTATTATTATCAAATTGTATATTCATTCCATTACATTGTATTTTATATTACGTTTAGATTTTCTTCTATTCTGTGGGTTTTATAGTTATCTCTGGTACAGGGTTGCAGGTGTGAAAAAGTAACGAACTTTCCAAGTGATCTGTCTCAAATCCCCATGTTGCTTGTCAGTAAACAAACATTTGGAGAGGCTTGTACCGAGGTGAGTATAACGAAGGCCTCGCTTGTACTGTCTACTCAGCGATCTCGGGTAGCAGTGACCCAATAACCGAGGCCTGCAGTTTGCAAGCTTGTCAGCTGGCTGGTTGGTGACGGAGCAATAAGTCTACAATTGTCTTGAAAAGTTATCCCATCATGTTCATGATTAACCAATTAAAATTTACAAATCAATCGATGGATATTGATTGAAAGGCTACCCTGCCCACATCACAAGTTATTATTTTGTCACACCTGCAATATCAAGGGTTCATTCTTACCTATTTCGGTGCTCTGATTAATTTGTATTAGATACTATAAAGCTACAATTGAATGTTATCATCAGATTCCTATGCAAGTTTTAAGTATTGTATCTATATCTTATATCCATTTTACCCAATAAAGTATAGTATTTTACATGAGACAAAATGTTACAAGCAATTGTAATTTTTAGCTTCAATATAATATATTCATCTTATTTATTTGTATATATATATATAAATATATTACTGATGTATTCCTATTGTGCATCAAATTGTTTTTACATTATTTTCTCTATGAAATCTACTGGACGTAAAGAGGCAAGTAAACAACTTATACATTGTAATATGACAAGTAGAAACCCACGATTATATTTTTGTATTACAGCAGTGTGAAATAATAACCCGTAATTATTGTTTAGCGTTAAATAATGCATTTCATTATATATTGTATGCTGTAATATAAATAAGTTGCGAGTGCGCATACACATATGATTTACGATTATTGTAAATGTAGCCAATAATAATAATAATGATAATACAAAATAAAAGTGATCATCTCATCAGCTCACATTGTGTCTTCAGGTTTTACTATCCAGATCCAAAATAAGTAAGTGTAGATGAACAAATCTAGTTTTGTATTAGTAAAGTTTCTAATAAGTTTTTTTCTAATTGTAATGACGCGGCAATGAACTTCGTTGTTTGACAACCATCTTTAGAAAGATTCCAGATTACAGTGCCGTTCTTGCACGAAGCTGTCGTGCCAGACAAGGGTCTTCCTCAACCACGCGGCCGAGGGGGGCGGAAGGACTGATCGCAAATTATACCTGTCAATAGGTGAGGTAATTACGCCTCTTGTGCTTCTTCGCTGAGTTCGTCCCCTCAGTAAAAACTATTTGTTTGAATAATTAACAAATTTTACAACTCTATCCATAGTTTGCTCACAAACATGTACTCTCGTTACCGGCACTTATCTTCACTACCCGCGATATTCCATCAACGAACAGAAATTCTAATTACATATTTTGTAACCATAGGCGTGCGCAGGGGGGGGGGGCAAGGGGGGGCAGCGGCCCCCCCCCCCCCCCCCCCCCTTAGGATAGGTGAGCTTTTTTTTTAAATAGAATTTGGCCCAGGGTATACCGTATACGCCTGCCGATCGTAAAAGACGAGAAGAGGACCTATAGGCTATAGCACCTTCCTCATATTAAATATATTCCTCAAACTGTCACTGTTGCTCCAACTGCCTTGCCCGTTTGACCCGGGAAAGAATAGGTCCAGAATATAGTGCCTGTCGTAATGGGCGACAAAAATGCTGACTCCTGACATAATGGTTCTAATCTTACCTGAAGTCCTAGATTGGAATGACGTTGGAATCAGCTGACCGGCATCAACATCAACTGTTGCCTTACCGCCAAGATTTTGGCTGTGGGACTGACCATTTCCTTCACTTTGTAACAATGATATCCACAAATAATTGTGTGAAATTAACCCATTAAACAGACAATCTGTCCTCCTCCAAATACGCTTAAAAACACGTTTAAAAATGCATGTCTTTAAAAAAAATCTCCTGCGGAGCTTCTTGTGGGGGGCATTCCCCCCACACCCCCCATTGGCGCCGCCGTGAAGTACTTTCATTGGGAATTTATTGTGCCCCCCCATTGATCAATCTCTGTGCACGCCTATGTTTGTAACTTTTATAAACCTCTGGTACAGGGTTGTATGTGTAACCAAATTACTAAACCAGCGATTGGAATATGGATGTTACCTCCAGTATTTGACACTCTGATACGCTCCGTACAACAGCAGATGATGTAAATGTAAGCTTGTTGCGTATACATCAATGGTTCATACTTCATGCTTACTTATAGTTTGATCTGATGGACATTTTATGAATGTTCGTAGGTTGTATACTATAAAAACACGACGTATTGTAATATATTTGTTAATTGTATACAATTGAATGTCGATAAGTTTATGTCTACTTTTGTAAACTGCAATCGCCTATTCATAATCATTGATTTATTTGACGTAAAAGTACAAGATATTATTCTTATTATCATTTTATTGTTGCAATATTACATAGAAACTCGGTCAAAATCGGCATAAACATGTTGTACAGACATAAATGTCAAGTATTTCCATGTGCTTACCTTACTAAACTCTACTTAGAACGAATTAAATATATCATTTCACTGTCCATTTTATTTCTCCAAAACAACTGTGGATGCTATGTGCGGTCGTGGCCGATTTCTACTCATCCCAGCATTATAATATAATATGTATATATATATATATAGTACCAAACCATTTTTACGGTGAAACCAATCCAACGTTTATTTTCATAAAATAATTGTCAACGTTTCTACAACTGTAGATTCATCGAGTGTTTCGCTGTAGCAGTGATTTTGATTTCGTATGCAAGTGTTTTTGGTTGTTGTGGTTTTTTATTTGTTTGTGTATGTCTTGAAAAGGAGAGTCGTCGAAACGTTGACAATTATTTTATGAAAATAAATATTGGATTGGTTTCAACGTAAAAATGTTTTCGTACTAACATTTCTCGTACATTTTTCAACCAACTAAATCTTAGAAATCATGTACATAATATATTATTTTACTATTGTTATGATAATTATTATTATTATTATCATTATCATTTTATTGTTGCAATACATACAAACTCGGTCAAAACCGGCATAAACATGGTGTACGGACACAAATGTCAAGTATTTCCATGTGTTTACCTTATTAAAATCTACTTAGAACTACTTAATATATCATTGCCATTATCATTATCATTATCATTATTATTATTATTATTATTATTATTATTATTATTATTATTATTATTATTATTATTATTATTATTATTATTATTATTATTATTATTATTATTATTATTATTATTATTATTATTATTATTATTATTATTATTATTTTTATATTATTATTATAATTATAATAACTATTATTATTATTATTATTATTATTATTATTACTATTATGATTTTTTTTAGTGCCTTTGCAGTATTTGTGTATTTGGATATCATGGATGTCATGTGGTGGTTTTTTCATCATCATCAGCATCATCATCATTAGCCATGTTTACATGCAGTATTGAGTATTGGAATTGTATTGTATTAAATCCGTTGTTTTCATCGTAGAGCAAAAACTCAAAAAGTCTCATGATCAACACTTAGCCACGAACAATATGCGGCAACGAAACTAATATGATTCACGAAAAACGTGTTGTAAATAAAGTACCTCACAAGACAAAAGAAAGGGTTTGAATTGTTCTGCGCCCGGCCGTGACTAGCCAGCGAGTAGTCGGGATAAGGACGGGCAGCAGTTCGAGACTGTGACAATAGGCACCTCCGCGGGGGCTCTCCATTCATTCCTTGGGCCGACTTGGCCAAACGACTACGCGTCTGAACGGAACGGAACAGCAGCCGAGACCTTCCCTTGTCGACGTCTCGAGTAGAACTATCCCCACCACCACGCAGTAACATTTCCCCTCCGCTCAGAAGTGATTTTCAGAGGCATCTAGCGGGTGAAGGTAAATTATAGCTAGACTATACCTCCACGTTAAGAAGAACAAACACTTCACTAAAAATAAACATTTGCATAAGATTGTATGACCAAGGAAAATCAGGTGACAAGAATATTGGATCTCCTTTGTCGTCACAGGAGGACAAAGGATCAGGAAAGCGGGCGATGTTTGTCATTGATTACTGCCAACTTGCAAAATTTGTATTGATGGGTTGGGGGGGGGGGGGGGGGGGGGGGCTTAAATAGTGGCTGAAAAGACAGGTTCTTTGCCGCTACCCGATACATCATTCCCCTGCCTATTGGAAGAAGCATGGCTGAGCCGCGGTACACATAGCGACGAAAACCTAAAACCGAATTTAACAATCAAAACCGGTTTTCGGTTAATCCACGTTATACCTACCTTGGACTGTGATCCACATTTCGAATGAAAACACGTCCTTCTAGCAGTATGCGAAGAACTACAAACAAACTATTTTCTACGCACTCAAAACGAGTTGTTCTCGTCGTGCTGGTAAGACACTGTACGTTCTATCATTTAAGCAAAGAAACATACCTCTTCTTTCATGCCTTGTTTTGCTTTCTCATTTCTTTCCTTATCAAAGATTGAGACTTGAAGCTTAGGCACAGCAGATTCCATGGCTCGAGCTCTCAAGATAACTCCAACCTTAAACAAAAGTAATTTAATGTTACGGTAATAATCATAAAAAAATCAAACGGCACAAGAGAAAAATGTATACGTAGTGTAATCTGTTTTGTGTTTTAGCTGTTGAAGCTTAACTGTAATTTGAATATCTACAAGTATTTTTACTTTCTACTGTATACACTTTAGTAATTAGACTTGTGTACAAATTAAGCTTGAAACTCTGTGTAGTAGGCCTATCTTCAAAACAAATTGAAACCATCTTTATGTAAACATTGTGTGTGCACTCACCGTATTATTTTCTAATCTCAATCCCATCAATGAAGCATTAGTCACATACGTAGACGAGTAACAAGTAACAACAATAAGCAGCCATATTCGATAACAACTTAACAAGAGAGCTGGGAGCTGGGGGGGGGGGAGAGTTGGTAAGAAAAGTTTCTGGCACAACCTCAACCATGACTTACTTCTGTCACCGGGTGGACTGTAAGTTTATAAGTGTTGTGCCCTATTGCATGCAACAAAGGATCGTTTGAGAAGAAAGGATACGTAGGTAGTAGAAAAGTACTTGAATCAAGTGTTTTACCTCGGCTTCCATTTCTCGTAAGTGGTAAAGAGTTCTTTCTTCCGCCTGCAACAAGTCCTGCAGTAGAATGAACAGGTCTACTTGTTTGGGGGGCGGAGCCGACGGATCAACCTAAGTGAACAGTGACAGAACTTGAAACACCATCGGCACACTTAGAGATGTGTCAACTTAGAACTTTAGTCAACCCGAGCCATTCAAACAGCCAAAATAAGTTAATAACAGAACATTACTAATAGTAGGCCTATATTAGCTCTCCTTCAATTTAAATTTCAATGGACCCTAAAAACTAAAATTTTAACTATAAAACTATGAGTTAAAATAATGTTTGCACTAAACACCGTAGTCTAATCTTTTGCTGGGATTCCATTGATACTATGAATTATACATAAATTCGAACCAATTAACCAAGTTTGAATTAATGTAGGACTACTATCGGAAGGCCCAATGGCGGTTCTAGACCAAACATTTTGGGTTGGCTCGTCTTACGTAAACCCTCATCACAAGCACCTAAATAATAATAAAAATGATAATAATAATAATAACCTAAATACCTCTTTAAAACACAGGCAAATACACATATAATAATATAATACTACAGTATATATATAATACCTAGGCATATTATAAAGATTCAATTGTTTGGCACAGTCATAGTTACCTGGTAGCCACACGTAAGATCGGGGTTGAAGGTCATTCTCTCCCCCATCTCGGCTAGGGGTGGCTTAATGAAGTCTCTCGTGGCTGCCGTAACGCGCCCCTCCTCGTAGTGGTACTTGATGTGGATCTCATTATCCGCGATGGCAAACGTCAGTTCGGCGATATCATTGGAAGCATTTTTGGACGGGTCGCGACGAAACTTCTCAACCACTTTCTAGATGACAATCAACTTATTAGATATATGCAGACATTAGACAGAGCAACAGTATATCTTCTATACACTTCATTCCAACATCATTAAGTTGGGTAAAGGGGTGTTTCCACCAACATTCTAGAGCAGGGCTGCCACTTTTAGGGTTTTCATCCGTGAATACAGATATTTAGGTCTCTATACGGATTCACGATATCATACACATTTTACGGATATTTAATTACCTATTTACTTTTTATTTTTTTACTTTTTAGTGTGTAATATAAAAGTTTTGGTAACGTGGTTACTAATTTATTTAAATATTTGTTAACTGAGCAAAAGGGGCTCCAAACTGGACAAATAAATAAAATGCAAACAAAAACTGTTTGCACCCTTTCTTAAAACCAACTACAAAAACAGATAAAATCCGTGAGAACGGTAACCCCAGTACGGGCCTACGTAGTACTTACCAGCACAGTCCTGTGTAGTCCCTCCGACGGGCCGCTCTTACGTGGGGCGTAGTCGGCAACACTCCGTGAGAACGGTAACCCCAGTACGGGCCTACGTAGTACTTACCAGCACAGTCCTGTGTAGTCCCTCCGACGGGCCGCTCTTACGTGGGGCGTAGTCGGCAACACTCCATGAGAACGGTAACCCCAGTACGGGCCTACGTAGTACTTACCAGCACAGTCCTGTGTAGTCCCTCTGACGGGCCGCTCTTACGAGGGGCGTAGTCGGAGTGCCGGAAGTACAGCCGATCTTCCCTGTTATTGAAGTGTTCCTTACTGAAGATCGGACTCATCTCCAGCTTCTCTAGTTCGTCCACTCGAGCCTCGAAGAAGAACTCGAGAGTGCGTTCTGCCTCGACGGTGTTGTCTCCCGGGATGTAGGTGTGTTCTACGAGTAATCCACAGCGGCACAAATTACTTGAGACCGGTAACATTCGTGAATTAAAACAGCAAAATATGGTACAGTACTGTATGATGTTTCGTCTTAAAATTATAATGAATTGATCAACATTAAATCTGAAAATGTCAAAATAAAATTGGTATATAATGTGAGGAAAGGATCCAACAGCTAACCTTCGTGTAAGATAACGGATTTGCGAGTTTGAAGTACACAAAGAACATAATACAAATATAACGAGACGTTTCGACCGAGTTCTTGTTCACTCGAGAGAAGAATGAAAGAAATAAAAGTGAATAGCTCTCAAATACTGAAATGTGTATTTAATTTTTTAAATGGTTTAACACATTGAAAATGTATACGTGTACGATATTAATAAATCATCATCTAGCGTGTTTTGCCCAAAGTCGGTCAATTTCTACAAAATTATGTTGGTACAATGACAGCAGCAACATTTGAAAAGCCAACAAAAAACTATGATTCGCAGGAGATACAAAATTCCTCTGATAGGTATAACCAGTACAGATTAGTATTCATACATCACATTTTTGCGGGTGGCGGCCACATTTGTGATCAAACTTGGACGTTGCCATGGAGAAACAATTGAAACTGTTGTGGTAGAACCCATACAGGTTAAAAGTCAACCTGTTTTTTTTTTAATAAAATTGGTATGCATGTGTGGTAATTTTTAATTTTTGTATTATCTAGTTTACTTTTTAAACTCTAAATTATGTAGGCTTATTTATTAAATTTGAATAGTATTTGCCAATGGCCTAGGATTGGTCCATCCTCATCAATTGTTGCAATCATGGCCGCTGTGACGTCATCTCGTGGGAACTGCGAATTGTCCGAAAGCTACTTTTAATTGAGAATTAGTAACGCTAGGTCTCTGGAAAGAATTTACTACGTAGTGTTACTAACTTTTCAATGCATCTTCGCGGCCCCGTTTGAAGTCGTCAACGTAGATATCGCACTTGAGGTCTCGTGTCATCCTCTCCAAGCAGTCGATACGGTTGCTGTAATACTCGTACATCATGAGGGTGTCTTCCCAGTCGTAGTCGCTGTACGTTGTTACGCGCTTGATGATACCGTCGCGCTGCAAGTACGGTGCAAACTGCTCCAGCTTGCACTTCTTATACAGCAACTGTTAGAAACAACACATTTTCACTGTTAAGATAGAAATCAAATTTGAAGTATTTAATTTGGTTCAAAAAGAAGAAAGTACATCATAAGAAGTGATGGATTGCTAGTGATGGCATTTAGTGACAAATGTATGTCTAGCACAACATGATCAACTGTTTTGATGTCCAGAATCACGTGAAAACAAAATCCTATCATTAAACCACTAAGGTATTATTAGTATTTCATTTTATCACAAAGACATACTGGTTTCATTTGAGTTGTGAGATGAAAGGAGTAACACCTAACGTCGTCGTTTGCATCACGCACTTGTGACGCTATTGACAGAACCAAAGAAAGCCCCGACCATTCGATCTACGTCTGTGACGACACCACTTCGGCATTTCTTGGTAGAATGAGATCAACCCAACTCGTACTTGGTGTCCTGTTTGGAATCAAGGCCTGACTGTGTTTACGCTGCTTGACTGGTGTGGTCGGCTTCTTACCATCTGGCTGCCGTTAGGGAAGCGACTCTCGTACGACTGTGTTTACGCTGCCTGACTGGTGTGGTCGGCTTCTTACCATCTGGCTGCCGTTAGGGAAGCGACTCTCGTACGACTGTGTTTACGCTGCCTGACTGGTGTGGTCGGCTTCTTACCATCTGGCTGCCGTTAGGGAAGCGACTCTCGTACGACTGTGTTTACGCTGCCTGACTGGTGTGACCGGCTTCTTACCATCTGGCTGCCGTTAGGGAAGCGACTCTCGTACTTGGTGTCTGGAATATCGAGCCGAACGACCCACGAGGCCGGCATGTCCAGGTGTTTCTCTTGCAGGATCTGATCGGCCTCGAATTCCTCGTCCCCTACGTCTTCTACCACCCGCCTGGCCTGCCAGGGCTCCCCCGGTAGCAGGTGCTCCCAGCATGTTAGGTCAGACAGGTCAAGCTTCAGGTCCTGCAATAAGCCGTGTGCGTTAAATAAAATAACTGTAATGGTATTTGAAGAGAATAGTCAGGGATTGGTAGGCTAACAAGCTAATACTACGAAAAGTTGTAACAATAGTTATACTCATAATAATTATAACATTTCCAAGTATATGTCCCACCCCTGTCTAGGGGATGAAACCTCAATGCCTCAGCTGGCCAGGCTCAGTATTTCTTCCTCATCTTCTTCCTGCTTCTCCACCAATTTCTTCCACTTTTTTCTGTCCTCTACTGCTTCTCTCATTTCACGTGCTCACGAGATTCGTTTCTCTCTTCTACGTCTCGTTCAATCAAGCTTTTCCACTTCTCTCTCGGTCTTCCTTCCTACACTTCATGTAACCCCATTACCTGCTCTTCAAATATACAGTATTGATAAATATTTGTTTAGACAATAAAACCAAGATAAGTTAGTACCTTACATCCTTCACTACAATTCTGCAGGTTCACCCAGTAGTTGGTATTGTTCCACAAGCTCTCAAGGCCGAGATAATGTGCGTGAGAGAGCTCTCGGCGCAGCCCGCTCGCGCTTTCAATGAAGAAGGGCTCGGAAATCTCGTGGCTGCCCGGCAGAACTACCACCCAGCTGTGCACTCGGACTCCGTAGAACTCGTCTGGCCCGGGGCGCTCAAAGTCCTTCAACAAACAACGCACAATATAGGCCTAATAGTGAACACCTCTAAATAATTTAAGCAAAGACCTTAATAGGAATCTACGGTCAAAACAGAAAAACGTGACAATTTAGCAATGTAAAGGTGGCAAAATGAAACAGCGCTACCATGCGAAGGGAATCTACTTAAACTTAAAAAAAAAGTTGAAAAAGACGTTTCTCTGTCAAAAAGTTCTTTATTTACTTTTCCAGGTCCAACTCACTCAGATTAGATCCTCAGCACCAGGATCGCCACCAAAAATGTGTCCCCAATAAAAATGGAGAGCTTCCCGTTATAACCATAGGTCCCTAATAGCGTATTTGCTTGAAGTTCAACTCAGAAAATAACTGCAAGTCAGTGTCAACAATTTAAAAAAGTAGGAACGTCCCGACACGTCGTCAAAGTGTTAAATTATAATTGTCATTATTTTTATGTTTCCTATGAGAATTATTGACGATTTTGTGCCGTAACATAAATTTGGCTAAAAGTGATGACACGGTATCAAGAAATCAAATCTTGGCTAGTAACGTGTTCCCTAACCTCCAAAACGTCGACATTTTGCATTATGAAAAAGCCCATGTTTACCAATCAATTACCTCTATGGCTTTCTGTTCTGCCTCCCTCTGTTTTCTCTCCTCTTCTTCTCTCTTGCGCACTTCTCTCGCCTCCATCTCGAGCAGAAACTTGCTGCGCAAGTCACGAGGAGGTTTGACTGCGTACTTGGTTTCCTTTTCCTGCTCGGGCCCCGTTTCACCCTGGAAACAATCACGCACACAGTTAACTCTACTACAACTCATGCACGTACAATGTTTTATTTCAAATTTACTTTGTTTCCCGCTGAACTGAATCGGGATAGAACACTCTAGTCTTGACTGCAGTTTGCTTCTATCTTTTGGCTACACAAGGAACTAAATGAATGTCTAGAAGTGGAGTGGGTGAGGTTATGGCAGCGCCTACGTTTGATGTTACCTCGCACTGCCGCCTTCGTTATTTGTGAAAGTGGCTTCCACGAATGCTGTCAATTTATGATCAGGACATATTTTTATCGCCACACAAGTCCGACACACTCCTGTTTCTGCATGCAATCCAAACTTACGAAATGATTTTGTTTAAATCATATCAGATTACTTACTTCCACGTCCTCTACGAGGTGTGGACATGTGACTCTGGTCTGGTCGTTGTTGCAGACCTCCCTGGTTGCGTAGCCCGACGCTACGTAGGCATCGTACCCAGTGCCTATCAGGTACGAGCACAGCAGCGTGCTAATCTCGAAACAGTGCCCCCGTTGCTCCGCCAGCACCGCACTAGGAGACCTGAGTCGCTCGGGCTGAAACAAGGAAATTCACGGTTTATTTATTTACTTATTTTATATTTATTTTTTATTTTATTTACGTTTATTTATTTATAGACCAAGGTCCGTATGCATTGTCCAGACTCAAGCCTTCCTCAACTCAGCCTCTCCACACCACCAATCACGGAACGGCATTGCCATGTGGACGGCTCTGTGATTGGTGAATGATTGTTGAGGGCTTCACAAGGATATGTGAGCATGTGCAGTTGTCAAGCTTGATAAATACATATATACAAAACATCCAAAATAATTGAGCTACAGTTGTTGCGCAAAGACTTTAATCCACAATTTCATTACACTGGTGGAATAATTTGTATTCTGTTGTAAATAAAGGCATTATTATTAATGTAACAGACAGTATTAGAGATAACTTGTCCACCAATAAAATAATTTAAAAAATATACTCAAAAGTCAAAAGTCAAATTGAACCCACAACTGTCAGCATCAGGGTGAAGTCGGCATCGTAATCGTAGAACAATAGCCCATCCACAGCTGGTACGGATCACGGTATAATGTATAAATATATACGGCCCACTGGGAGACACAGGACTATACTACACGGCACTGATAGAAATATTTGAAACTTTTTGAATACAGTTTTTTTACTTTTTACGAAACCACAGCTCGGGCATTTATAACTTTAATATTGTGTAGCAATCTCAAGATATTATGAAGACAGTTATTTCGCGCCCCCCTTTCACCCATGTTATTATTAAGATATCACCCCGTGGAAGGAAACATCATTGATATCAGTACTATCTAAAACATCATCGTTGCATCGGATCGCGCAGGGAATATAATAATATCTTTGATCGGATCTAAACCAGTTGGCAGACGCTGAGTCGCAAGTCCGGTGTGCTCGGTTATCGTCATCGCCCCTGTGTAACTCGACACCCGCAACGGCGGTCGGGCCGTCACGTGACCAACGCTCGCGAAACTCTTGGACCACGCATGCGTATGTGTGTAGAAACACCCGCGCGAAAACATTCGTGTACAAATATTCATACACGTTTAATCGTGTCTTACACCCCGCCCGACTAATCCCCCTCCCCCGCCACCCCCGCCCAAAACCCATACTCGCAGATTTGTCCGATGTCACAGCTCTTCGACGAGCCGACGAGGCATAGCTGCTTAGTATGTAGAGTCAAAATGACTGTGGACAGTTGGACACAAAGATGGAGAATATAATCATAACCAAGCAATGAATATTATAATAAATCACCCGTGTTATTTCGTTGAATGTTTTTTTTTCACCAACATTACAACTCTCTCTTCTATATCTATATTTTGTTTTTTGTATTACCCTGAAAATGGCCGGGGAATCTGGTCGAAACGTTGGTAGTATTAAAAGAATAACGTGGATTATCCCGGAAAGGACGTAGAAGTGATCTGCAAATATCCAAACATCCCCCCCCCCCCCCCCCGCTCTGGAAATGCAGTCGATCTGTCTGCTCGATATGCGGGCTCTAGTCGATATAGCGCTCAACTATTCCAAGGAATTGCAAGAACAAGTCCCCCCCCTGCACCCACGCTCAAATGCATTTTGGGATTTTTGGGTGGCAATGGGTGCTAACTTTCGAAAATAAGGCCCCTCACAAAGAGATTTTATGAGCTACACCATTTCGTAAAGTATTCGCTTCATTTTTGTCATATCAACAAAATAAATATTTCAACACCGAGTCGAAATTGTGAATTATTTTTCCTTGTCCACATTTGAGGAAACTCTACGGCTACGCCATGAAAACAGTACATGAACATTTACATAGTATTGCACTGCCGGCCGGAACATACCGGTACTTAACTATAGATCGTTCCAGTCTAGGAAACACCCGGGAAAACTAGACTCAAACCGCTTAGCCGTCGCCTCCTTTGTTGAGAGTAGTAACCGTCAGTCTTGTCTAAACTCTCATGCGACAGTCAATTGGGTGGTGGACACACAGGTACAAAAACGGGACCTACAGGGAGGGTTAGCAGGTTAGCAGTACCCGTAAATGGTCAACGTATAGTCCCGTCAAATTAAGTTGCAATGTGTTGTCGTCACGGATTATGTAATAGGGTAGTGACGCGTATGATGACAACTACCAACCTAAATCCAGTTGCATCCCGTTCTCTTGCCTCAGGTATTTTATTGTGATATCGTTCGCCTGTTGTCAGACGTGGTGGGGTCGCATTCCATTCACTGTTGGTGCAGTCAATGCAGTGGACAATAACAATACAGATATCGGGAAATCCCGCAGTGAATACTGTTAAAATAAACCGTGTGGTGACACACATCGTGAGCGACCGTCTCTTCTCAGAATTTTAGGGACACCTTGCTTCTCTAATTCGAGAAGTCGCCGGTTCTATACCGGCCACCGGCAATCTTGCCTGAGATTTCCCAAGGTTTTGATGCATGCAGTCAAAATGCGAATGCCGGGACTGAGACCCGGATGTACAGATGTCCCCTAGATTAGGGAACTCCCTAGTTGTCAAGGAGATTGTTTTACTTATGTAAAATAACATGCAATAAAACAATCCCTTAGCAACCCTACGGATCCCCCAATCAAATTAGGGGACATCTCTGCCTGAGTCCTGTGAAAGTAGCCCTAGGGCATTCCCTCCCTCCACCCTTCAGTTCTGTCATCGGACAAGTCGTCAACTCTATAGGCAGGTTTCGAACGTGGCTCCCTCTTCGTGGTGACCGGTGCCCGCAAAGAGGCCCCTCGTGCATCTCTTTTGTCATTATTCATCCCGCATAACAGCCTTCATCATTGTTTTATCTTCCTAAAGAGTCGTCTAACAATAACTTCGGTAGGTAATGCTTTCGTCATCAATCAATGACGTGTTTACGGTCTCGGCCAACCCGCGAGCAGGTATTTGAATTAGCCACGGCCGCTGGTTGGTTGCCGCTCACCCACCCGTGACGGAAGCATTACCGAAGTTGTTGTTGTACGACGACTTTACTTTCATGACGGCCCTATGCGATCTTAACGCCCATGACCAAACCCTCCCCCCTAATTTTGGATTACCTTATGACGACCCCGGCGATGTCTCAGCTGACGTCATAATACGTCAACTTCCAAGCCTGACCCGCATAAGCTCAATGCATAACTCTGGGGGTTTAGCCCGTGAACAAGGTTGGTTCTTGATGTGAGTGCGACGTAAAGCAACCGAGTGTGTAGGGTATCCAAGAGTGCGTGGACGGTGGATGACGTCAGAGCGCCGCGACGGACGGACCTCGGCCCCATCGACCCGCAAGACTAGACCACCACCACGGTCGTTTTTGTTGGCCGCCCGTCCGCGTGATTGACGTCCGGTAAGATGGGAATGCATTAGGGAGACGCGGAGAGAAGTTGGACGCTGGGCGGCGGATTACGTGTCCGCCCCCCTCGCTGGGGTGGGCGCGGGTCACGTCACGTCACGTCACGCAACACGTCATGGCACGCAACACAAGACGCGTGATTGACGTCCGGTAAGATGGGAATGCATTAGGGAGACGCGGAGACAAGTTGGACGCTGGGCGGCGGATTACGTGTCCGCCCCCCTCGCTGGGGTGGGCGCGGGTCACGTCACGTCACGGCACGTCACGGCACGGCACATCACGCAACACAAGACGCGTGGTTGACGTCCGGTAAGATGGGAATGCATTAGGGAGACGCGGCCTGGCCGGAGAGAAGTCGGACGCTGGGCGGCGGATTACGTGTCCGCCCACCGCGCTGGGGTGGGCGCGGGTCACGTCACGTCACGTCACGGCACGCAACACAAGACGCGTGGTTGACGTCCGGTAAGATGGGAATGCATTAGGGAGACGCGGCCTGGCCGGAGACAAGTCGGACGCTGGGCGGCGGATTACGTGTCCGCCCACCGCGCTGGGGTGGGCGCGGGTCACGTCACGTCACGTCACGGCACGCAACACAAGACGCGTGGTTGACGTCCGGTAAGATGGGAATGCATTAGGGAGACGCGGCCTGGCCGGAGACAAGTCGGACGCTGGGCGGCGGATTACGTGTCCGCCCACCGCGCTGGGGTGGGCGCGGGTCACGTCACGGCACGTCACGGCACGCAACACAAGACGCGTGGTTGACGTCCGGTAAGATGGGAATGCATTAGGGAGACGCGGCCTGGCCGGAGACAAGTTGGACGCTGGGCGGCGGATTACGTGTCCGCCCCCCTCGCTGGGGTGGGCGCGTGTCACGTCACGGCACGTCACGTCATGGCACGGCACGGCACGGCACGGCACGGCACGGCACGGTTCGCGACACGTCTGGTGGAAAGCTCAACATTTTATGCAAAGATTATGAAGAATGTCAAACAACAAAGGTGCACGAGAAACAAATATATGACATAACATCGTTGGGTCTTTATCCCGTCGGGGCCCGGAGGAAGTAGAACAGGTCCACCAGGGTGACTCTGCCAGTCGTAATTGGTGACAAAACGCAGATCCTGTCCATTCCCCCCGTAAGATTCCTCCTCCCACTTGGCCCTGCCCTCCCTTGCTGGACTCCCCTTATGACGACCCACGCAATGTATATGATGGATCTGATTCGGAAGACGTCGTATAAGCTAAGCAACTACCAATATTCCCCTCCCGAATATATCTATTGCGATTGCGTAGCGGCTCGTGAGTGTGGGTCGTGACGTGACCCCCGTTTCACGCGCCCACCTAGCAGCCGAATTCAGTGGGATTTTCCTTCCTCCCTCATGCGTTGATAAATGAAGATGCCCGTCTAATGACACGATAGAACGCTCCTTCCAGTAACCCACCTCTGTAACCGTCACATGCCCTCCCCTCTCACCCCCCCCCCCCCCCTCCCCGCGGACAGATCCCTGCCGGCCTGCTGATTAGCCGCGGAGAAGGAGAGATAGCAGACCCGCGGTTTCGCGGACCTAGGAAGCATCGCGTACTGCCTAATACTACAACACGACGCACGACGTTCGCTGGCGTCAACCAAGTGGTGAAACGATCAAAGATAATCCTTCGCTGACATTCAGAGAGTTTATCATCTGATGACATCTGATAAAGACACGAGGATAAAACAATCCGCTATTTTGTCTGTGATTGAGATTTTAGATATCACAGCTGTTCTGTAGAAAAGTGAAGAAGACGATTATTTGATTACAAGACTGAAGAAGCTACCCAACTTAGACAAAACTAATGGCAAATAGTACAGTACTCACAACAATGTGTAAGAAATGAATCAGTTTCTCGTTTGTAAACCAACAAAGGCAATTTTCTCCTAAAACAAAACATGTATTACACACAATTACAAGTATGGGCAACCCAAGTACAAATGCTTTCGTCACAGGCGAGGCACTCGTAGCCAATCAGCGAACCGCCCGAGACAATCGCGCGCAAATAGCGATCGCTGATTGGCTACGACTTCGAGTACCTCGTCTGTGACGAAAGCATGTGTAAGGTAGTCTTGGGTTGCCTATAACATGGGTGTCACGTGTCTGCCAGGTTCACATGTTTACTACAACACGTGTTGCCTGATACAAACGAGTATACGCTGGCCGGTAGTTCCCATGTGCATATTATATGCCATGTAATAATATGTCAGTAATCGTATTTGTTGCAATGAAACAAATACAAAATTATGATTTCCTCAAGGGTTCAGGTCCCCGGGGGCCAGGGCCTCCCTCCCTCCTTCCCCCACACGTTTATTCGGACCATTCCACGACTCCCCCCCCCCCCCCCCGCAATAAAGTATTTCTTGCTCCACCACTAACACTGGTTAGAAGGATCTGCCCCGAAACAGCCTTACCGATGCGTTAGTCAAAGACAAGTAGGCTAGTAGGGCTATATGCCACTAAGAAGCGATCGGTATTTGTAATTGGGGCTCGCTGGTTGGCTCCGAATATCTCACCTGTGACGAAAGCATCTGTAAGATAGGATGTTGGATGACGACCTGACGGCAGCCTACAGTGAAGGGTCCCGGGGTAGAATAGGCGCAGGGTGACTCTGCCAGTCGTGAGAGGCGACAAAACTGGAGACCCTATCACCTCCCCCCCCCCCTCTGTCCCACTGTAAGGTCCCGGGGTAGAATAGGCGCAGGGTGACTCTGCCAGTCGTGAGAGGCGACAAAACTGGAGACCCTATCACCTCCCCCTCCTGTCTCACTTAAATTCCTCCTCCAGTGCACTTGGCCTTGCCCTCCCTTGCTGGACCTAGCAGTGTCGGCAGTACGCGATGCTGCAGTACGCGGCAGCTGACTGGCCGTCGTCGGTCGCGGCCCGCGGGTCGGAAGTAGAGGCAGTAAGGCCGCGTGACTAGCGACTCTCGCAGGCAGGGAGTGTTTTTGTGCCTTATTGCTCACAAAGCCCGCGTCCGTCCGTCCGTCCGTCCACCGCGTCTTGCCTCGCGAAAAGGTGATGAATTGCTTACTCAGCTCCGGGGGCGACCGTGTTGGCTTAGGGGGTGGGACTGGGAGCGGAGACGAGCTGTAAGGTCCACTAACATCAAAACTAGATACTAACACAAACTCATTGTTCTCAAATGCCGAGACTCATAACTAAATTTTAATTTAATACGCACCGTCGATTTTTCAGTTTGCTTGATCGTTGAAATGGAGAGTTAAAACCGGGATGGTATCGAATTTTAGATCCAATCTCAGTTCACTCCTCATATATAAACTCTTCCTGAAGTGAAGAGGATCGGATTAGTTCGATCCACTACCATAAATGTGGGAGCGAGCGAGGGAGTGAGTCGAAAGTAAAATTCAATCACAAATTAACCATGTCAATGTCATGTAAACATGACTGAGATTGGAATCCCAAATCCCGTGTCCTGTAACTAGTACGTAGCCGAAATCAAGCACAGAGGGCTGGGGAATGAACGAAGATTGAATCCTATTCTTTCCTATTCTTATTATATTATGACATGTGTAAACGCGAGCTGGTGACCCGAGTTCGAATGTTCAATTCTAAGACAATCTCACTCCTACCATGAAAACGAGGCTATTGTAAGACATTTCACCCGAATGTCGCATCGCCAGCAATGTTTAGGACCAAAGCAAACGCAGGAAGAACGACAGAAACCACAACGCAATAAACGCATGTTATTCTCTCAAAATAATGCAATACGAACACAACAGCCTTTCAAGACTCCATGAAATAACATTCATCTGCCACGTGTCACTGTCACGTGCCACGCGCAGACATCGTCACGCGCATCACAGCGAGATGAAACAACGATTCTAGTCCAATGATCCATCATTATTGATTACAGCGAAAATTGTAAAATTCGTTTAAAATTTGTCTGGAACCGAAAGAATGGCTTCGGCTGAAAGGAGTTAGCAGACGACTATAAAAACACAAAAATGTACAAGAAAATAATATCAGAAAAGCAATTTTGCATTTACCAAATATTACAACTTATATACAGCCCAAAAAATTCTGGTGGTCGGGAATTTCCGAGGGACACCCGAGTTTTGAGGAAACTATCTAACTCGGCAATAATAAAATCGATGCGTATCGAAAGCGTCGACAGGAAAATCGAATTTCCCAACCACTCACATCGCGCAGTGAGGGTACGAACTGCGAGCAGACCGGTCTGGCAGTGAAAGATCTCTCCACCCGTATCCTGCGTGCCTGGCTTCCGTCACACAATGGGCAAATGTTACTGGATATAATTGCCTGGCAACTTTGAAGACGCCGGCGCCTGTTAGCGGGCTAGCCCCGTCTACATGGGTGGGGGTCCGGGCTAAATTAGATCATGCTACCAGTACACACCCTCGATCCTTCCTAAATCAGTTTCCTATTATATAATAAGTAAACTCGTATCGTTAATTTTCTAAACATTCGTGCAATTTGTACGCCTCACAAAATCAGTACAACGAAACTCAAAGGCGTGATGAGCCAGCAACACACCCTTTCACTTGATCCCACACCACACGCCACTGGTGCAAATCTGCTCACACGTCAATCAATTTCTTTATCCGGACGAGACTAAAAAATACATCTCATATCGCATTCCATCAATTGATCCAGTAGTTGTAGTTAGTTACCCGTGGGCACCCGTTGCTAGCTAGGCAGGCAACATGCGTGCGAGAATCCGGCGCCTTCAGCTACGCGTGCGTGCGTGCGTGCGTGCGTGAGTCGTGACCGGGTGAGTGAGTGGGTAGCGATCGGGTTTCTGGCGCTTGAGTTGCGGCTTCGATTCCCACACAAACACACCCGCTGACCCGGCAATTGTGTGGTAGCTCGTCTACCCAATAGGGGGCTACATCATATAAAAGTAAAACAGGCATCGGAAATTATGTCCCAACTCCCAAAGTACCTATCACACCGCAGTCAGTGGCGGATCCGGGGGGAGGGGGGGGGGCGGTAAGGGCGATCGCCCCCCCTCCCCTTTGATTCTTGAAAAGTTCGTTTTTGTCTAAAATGAATATGTTAAAACACCAGAAATGTATCGATGTTTTCTTGCGTTTATGATTTTTCCACTCACTGCTTGCATGTGATTTGTAGGGTCGTCCATTCGTCTATTCTTTTAACAGTTGATTCATCAATAAAGACCAATTTAATTCTCTAAAAGTGTATTTGGAAAAGTATTTTATAAACTCCCATATTTTACCTCCTTCCAAGACCTATTTTAGTGATCAACTACAAATAAGACATATTGAAAAATACAATCTCTAAAACCATTAAAACACGATTTTGAAAAAAAATTGTTCCTGCGCTGCTGCTGGGGGGCCGTGCCCCCCAGAACCCCCGGCGTTGCGTCGCCTTAGTCGCCCCCCCCCCCCCCTTGTAGAGGTCCATCTGGCCCTGACCGCAGTCTCATACGTATGATTTCAAGTGGCGACACAACAATAATAATAATTAATAAGCATTTCTATTTTATGTACTAAATAATAAATATAGACATGAGCGTCGAGCTGTCATACATCATGACTCGCCAATCGATTATGTATCAACAATGCTGCGTTCACCAGTGGAGGTGTGCTTGAACAATACACGAGGTAGTCGACGCATGCAAGAAGGGAGCCCCTCTTAGTTGTACCAAAGATTAGACAGTAGGGGTACTGTCTAATCTTTGGTTGTACTTATTTATTTATTTTATGTATTTATTTCATGTCTATCCTATTCAGTTATAAAAACTGACTTACAAAGGAGGACCTTAAATAAAACTATGCAAACAATGAATAGTAATGAAATCATAAATAACAATAACAACAAAAACAAAACAAACTACTGAACTATCAACATATTAAAAAATAAAAATAGAAGTATGCAAATAAGAAAGAACATGAAGACACAAAAAAAACTGTGGGAAAAAATGAATATATATATATATATATATATATATGATACAATTATTATTGTCTGTTACCAGTCACACCTCCCAGTATTACTCCCGAGGAAACATAAGGAAGGTGAGATGACAAAGAGGAGGGAAACCCAGCAACTTGTTAGCGACTGTTGCTACTCGGATTACCGACGAACGGGATCGAGTTTCCAAACCACCACCGAGGTAGTCTTGTCGAGTGGAGTGGTGCAACACGTTTTGAACCTGTCTGTACCTCCGCGGATTCCGCGAACGACCGCGGAGGGTCCGTCCGCGTGGTCGACGTTATCGCCGGGTCGGGTCGGGTCGGGGAGTTTGGATGCCGGCGGTGTCGAGTGATCGGCATTTCCCCTCGACTTGCGCCCAGAGGGTTCGCGAACACCGCATCGTATCCATCTAGCCGCGTACCTGAAGAACCCTCGCGTCACCGTCAACATGACGTGGGGGGGGGGGACTCAGCTTTATGATTGCACTCAATGTATGGTAAATAAATATCAACGGCAACTTTCAAGAATTTAATTTGGCCAATCCGAATTCCTCATACGGATCCCTCCCGATAGCTCAAGTCGGATAAGAGACTGAATATAGACCCAGATGAATGATCTGGGTTTGAGTCCCAGTGCTTATACGATGGCAATAGCTATCACATCATAACAAAACTATCAAAAGTGAAAGCCCAAACACCGTCCGTACGATAATTCCACTTCCACATGTTTGGGTTGTATAGTTGTCCCAAGACTACCTTACATAATATGCTTTCGTCACAGGCGACGGATTCGTAGCCAATCAGCGATCGGTATTTACGCGGGGTTGTCTCGGGCAGTTCGCTGGTTGGCTACGAGTGCCTCGCCTGTGACGAAAGCATCTGTAAGGTAAATGGCCGATGGCCCCGAGCTAGCTATGCCTAAACACGGCGCTAATGCCCCATGCACCTTTGTCTGGCTGGCTATTGATTGCCGTGGACCGAGGACAGGACAGACCTCGGCGCACAATCATGTGTCAAGAACAAAGACCGTCACCATAACAGAGGGATGAGCGCGACACCAGCCCGCGAGATCGTTAGCGCAGTCATCCGACTCACCACACGCGGTCTCAACGTCTCTTTTCTGAGGGAATCTCGTTTTTGAACTTAGACATTTTTTTTTTGGGCTGCCTCTATTTGCACCCAAGTTGGGTGAGCCCAACATTTAAAATGCTATTTTCACCCAAGTTCTGCGCATGCGCGGGTGTGTCCAGCATTTAAAATGCTAATTGCACCCAAGTTGTTTTCACCCAAGCTGGATGTGTCCAACATTTAATAGACTATTTTCCAACGTATAATAGTATTAAATGTTGTTGGACACACCCAACTTGGGTGCAAATAGCATTTTAAATGCTGGACACACCCGCGCATGCGCAAAATAGCTTTTTAAATGTTGGGCTCACCCAATTTTTTTGTGTCAAATATGTATGTACCTACCCTATTTAAGCGTCATCCTGAATACCTGTATTTTGGTGCATACCAAATTGATTCAGTACTTTGTATAGGGATGAACACGATATAATCGACATTCAATACAATTTCGATAATCGATAATAAACATGTTTTTGAATGTTTTTTTGTTTTTTTAATATGACGTCGGTCGAATCAGGTTCATCCCACATCGCCGGGGTCATCTATGGGGAAACAAAATACATTTCGAAAGGGGCGGGGGTTAGGTCGTAAAGAGGCTGGCATGAATCATTCATAATAAAGAGGCGAATACCTATTTAGCGAATTGTTGTGAGGATGCTGTGGGTTTATTGTCTAGGCTATTTGAGGAGAAACAAATTAAATTACGCACTTGCTTGTGACTTTACATTAAAAACACGAACAATATGATATGAATGTCTGTTTTATTTCACCAATTTATAAGAATAGAGGTGTAACTATTTTGGCACTTTCTTGGTTTAAAATCCATGATCACTTATTGTGAAATAAAATACGTCGACAGTCATTCGGGAATTCACTGCTGTCAACTCATTTGAGTTATAGAGACCTGGAATATGCATCGGTGTGCATCTTTTCCGAGAACAATCTGCTATCTGACATTGAAGGAACAACGCCTAAATGTGTTCTTAGAAAATCCCCCCTCCCCAAATCGATTCATTCCGCTGGCCTGGCACATTTTAAATACACATTCACAAGTACAGCTGATTGTATGTGGATCGTTGCTGCCTCACTAGTCACTCACCCCCCTATTTTCACAAGTTTACTTTCTTATTGTGCTTCGTTCAATTTTGCTTGTTCATTTTCTCTTTTCTCTAGTATGATTTGTTTTTGTTGTACTTGGCGATTGTATGTAATTTTCAGTGTTTCCTATTGTTTCATAGAAAATTGTTTAATGTCTTTCTTTGTAAACCAGTGTTATATATGGTATATGGTATGGTATAGGTAACTGAATAGTGAATAGGATAATAATATGCATTAAATAACAAATAAATGAATGAATGAATGAATAAAGGGGAACACCTCACGAGGAAATGGGGGCGATTTTAGCGGGGGGGGGGAAGCCCTCCCTCCGATCTCTCGTGCAGGCTCGACCCCCACACTACGCCACTGGGCGGAAGCAGGGGTAAAGGGGGAGTGGGGGAGTGCCTGCCGTGTCGTCTAACCCCCACACTACGCCACTGGGCGGAAGCAGGGGTAAAGGGGAGTGGGGGAGTGCCTGCCGTGTCGTCTAACCCCCACACTACGCCACTGGGCGGAAGCAGGGGAGTGCCTGCCGTGTCGTCTAACCCCCACACTACGCCACTGGGCGGAAGCAGGGGGAGTGGGGGAGTGCCTGCCGTGGCGTCTTCTCTGCTGCCGTGACGGTGTTACGACGGGGAACAATAAAACTAAAAGTTGTGTGTAAGCCGCGCCGTGCCGCGGGCCCGCGGGGGGGGGGGGGGGGGGGGGATCGTACCACGCAACAGGCCGACCGACCGCGGCAGGCGGACATGCAAGCAGCGAGATAAGGGGAGGATCATACTCGTATGTCACTTCTCTCCCTCATGCGTCGCGTCTTGTCCCCCCCCCCCCCCCCCCCCTCATAGGTAGAGAGTCTGTCAGGCATGAGAAGCAACCAAGCAAGCTCGGCGCGACACGCAGCCCTATGTAAAGACAACAACATTGCGATTCGATCGCTAGATTCACCAATGTTCGAACACTTTGTTCACCTGATCATATGGAATGTATGCGACACGTAACAGTAAAACTCTTCTGCGCTCATTTTCAATCCGATATGGTTAGTGATCGTCATTTATTTCTCATCAACAATGTTGTTGATCATGTTCTGTATTTGATTGATTTACTGATTGCTTGATTGATTGCTGATGACTGAGTGATGTCACGTTGAGTTACTTATGTCGATGAGTAAATCTATCATGACACTGTAGAGATTGTGAAGTCGTCAATGAAAGTTCCGTCAAAAAATCTGTCCAGTCCAGTCGTTTTTGCTTGTGGTATGGATGGGTGTATATTTCTGTTTAGCTTGAGATTGAAGGATGACACCACAGTGGAAACTATGAGCAGATTATTGATAATATCGTAAAAATCAGTACGCATAATTCGGGTCGGGCGGCCAAATAAAGAAGCGCGGTTTCGAGGAAGGGGGACGCGGGGGGGGGGGGGGGGGGGGCGCCTGCGTGTGTCACTGTCGCAACGGATAAGATGCAGGACCGAGATAACACGCACTGTAACGTGCGTGCGTGCGTGCGTGCGTGCGTGCGTGCGTGCGTGCGTGCGTGCGTGCGTGCGTGATGAGAGACCGGTAAAACATCAAACGGACAATAATCCATCGCTCGCCGAACACTTTGACAGAATTCGCAGGCGTCTAAAATACGCCATCTAAATGATGGAGATAATTACCCCCCCCCCCCCCACACACGCATCACATCGATGAAGTATTGGACGACAACGACGAATTCAACCAGAAAAACCTCTCGTCATGAGTTATGACGTCATGGGAGCCTTCAGTTATATCGAATAGTTTCGTTCACAATAATTACGGACAGACGCTGCCGCTAGGACTGACCAATGGGTTTCCAAAATCATTACATTTTTTCTTTTTTTAATATTCAAATTGTTCCTTGTCCCCTCCATGATAAACAACCCTTCCAAAAATACCGAAGAAGACCGCCGGGGGGGGGGGGGGGGGGGGGGGCGTCTTTCCTTGCACAAGACAATGTGTGTGTCAGTTTGTAGTGTGTTGGTGTGTACGTGTATGTGTGTCAGTGTGTGCATTCAACTAAGTTTGTTCTTCCTTTTCAATGCGTTTCTTTTCAATTCGTTCTTTTCACGGGAGGTCACAAGAAAGACGTTGTACAAGGCAGACGACGTTTTAGGCGCCGTCTGCAAGAGGTTCAGTACAGCTAATCGAATCAGTTCGTTTTCTTGATGTAAATATTCGTGACTCGCTTTTCACAGGGGGGCAAACAAATATTAATAAATACAAAATTAATTCACATTAAGAGTCTACCCACTCAGTAACGAAACTGATTTGCAGTGGGGGACTTCAATTTAAAGCGACTAAACCAACCCTGTAGGCTCCGAACACCATCGACGAGTGAGCGATAACCAATCAAAGATCGATATTTCAAATACGAAACATATGAATCAGTGATTGGACGGTGCGAACACCTGCGGACAAATGTCAGAATCAACAAGGCCGATTCGGAACAACTTTGAATTTATTTTGCTTCGTTGCTATATATATTACATATCTAGATACAATATATCTGGGGGCACTGACAACAAACCTATGCCACATTCTAATCGGTGACGAATACAAACAATAAACAACGTAATTCCCCTTCCCGAGGTATTTGAAATCTGGCGCTGGGTTTTTCTGTGGGTCACAGACACACACACACACACACACAGACACACACGGCGCTCCTTGGCGGTTGTTGTAAATAACATACTAGCGTGACTGTGAGGTGCGACCCTATATAAGTCATTAGCGAGGTACTCGGTGCAAACGTCAAAATAATTAATGTCGTTAATTAGTCAACGTACGTATTGCAGACAACAATGTCGAGGAGTGAGACTACCGCCCCCCCCCCTCCTTCACCACACATCGCTATCACGCAAGCGCAGACATAATTTGTAAAGTTTCAACAGGCGTGTGTGAGGAGACCACATGTCACGTTCCGAACTGCGGCGAGTGTTGGCAACTTTTGTGTTTCGTCCGAGCCGAGCGCTGACAATAGCGATATAATCACTAATAATCACTAATCACTGTCCACGTCAGTCTCCGCGCCGCTACAACACACAAAGTGACTCATATTGACATTGTGTGACGAACGTTCTCATCATCATCAGGTCGTTGTGCACAACAAATACACAACCAAAGACTTTAATTATAACTCCAGACTTGCGTTGTTGGGATCAGTCGAGATCTTTGATGAGAACGCCAAGAGGTTTATAAGCTCGGACGTCTAATCCTACTTTGCATTTGAAACACATGTCTCCCAAAGTGAGAAAGTTCAGTGTACATAGAGAGCGAGAGAGAGAGAGAGAGAGAGGCACCCTCATCTCGCGTGGGCATGAACAGTACACATCCAGCAGCTGCCACCCCCTCCCCCTCCCCCGCCCGGCGACCGCGTGTTGCTTGGATACTACCTCCCCCCGCCCCCTCTCGCGGTCACCCCTCGCTGGCCGCGGGCGGGCGATGTCCACCCGACCGGCCGACCGACCTCTCGCGAGCAGAGCAGAACCGCGCGACCCTCGCACGCACGTCAAACAAAACAGTCTGCCTGCCTGCTGGTGGGCCGGGGGGTTATTGATCGGACAAAGGACCCTTTCCAGCTCCTTCCGGCTGTCTTTCCAACCATCCCTACACTGACCGCCGGTCTGCCAGCCCAAGACGGTGTTGGTTAGATTCAATCATCAGTCGCGACTCGGCGTGGAACGTGCGAACAGCGCGACGCGACGGCGCAACGCTACTTTTAAAACTTTTCACATCGCCCGCGTTCAAACTTTTTAATAACTTTCTATTATACGATATATGAGTGGACGAGAGCGCGATAAAAAGTGTTGTGATTGGTCGTTGTGTTTCTCCAATACGAGTACGTGGGTGGAGCTATCGAATTATCCGCAGTGTTTTGTGAATCAACGTACAAAAAAGAGAGATAGCCACAGACACACTGACACACAAACTCGCCGGCGGGAAAGTTTTTTGTTTTTATTACTTTTGGTTATTATTAAGTTTTGGTTACGCGAAAAGTTGACAATGACAACAAAGGGATTAACCTCTTCAATGAAGAGGCCAATTCGGCAGTTAGCAATACGTGAAAAGATAGAAGCGATCGATCGTGTGCACACTGGCGAGTCCAAGGCGTCCGTCGCGAGAGACATCGGGGTCCCCGAATCCACCCTGCGGGGTTGGTGCAAGAGCGAGGAGAAGTTGAGGAGTGTCGCGCGGACCTGCGGTACTCCCGACTCTCAGCACTCCGACCACGACCGAGACGGCGCCGACGGACGGCCGGACAGAAAGCGCGCGCGTTCCGAAGAGTTCACCACGACAAACCTGCTGCAATCCCACCTACCGGACCTGTACAACGTGTCCAAACATCAGCCCGACATCGCCCTCAACATGACCATGGCTCACGCGCCGGAGATCGCCCTCAACATGACCAAGTCGCAACTGAACCACAATCAAAACACGCCAAAGAAAAGCATCCCCCTCACGCCGCAGTCACTGTTGGCCGCGACGGGTCCGGCCAAGACGCAGCCGGAAGTCGACGAGGCTCTGTGGTACTGGCTGAAGCAGCAGCAGCAAGCCACGCTGGGCAGCTCGCTGACGGGCCTGGACAAGGACGGCAGCTGGTTCTGGCGGTGGTACAAGAACTTCGGCTACTCCCAGTGCTCGGACCTCGCGGTGCCGCCCCCGACCGGACGACACCCCGACAACGCGCGGTCGGCGCTCGACGAGGTGCTCGTCAACGTCCACGACAACAACAACGTGCGCAAGCTGGACGAGTCCGACGACGACGAGGAAGAGGACGAACCCCCGGCCACGGCCGCCGAGGCCGTCGGACACGGAGAGAAGTTCCTGCGCTGGCTCGAGTGTTGTTCCGACCCCAGTGTCACCGCCATGCAGATCTTGCAGTTCCGGTACTTGCTGAACAACGTGCGCGCGTGTGCGGACAGACGTGCCAAACACGTCAAGACGAACCCGCGTTCAGGTCGCAAGTAGATCCGCACAGTTCCGCTACTTGCTGAACAACGTGCGCGCGTGTGCGGACAGACGTGCCAAACACGTCAAGACGAACCCGCGTTCAGGTCGCAAGTAGATCCTACAGTTCCGGTACTTGCTGAACAACGTGCGTGTGCGGACAGACGAACCCGCGTTCAGGTCGCAAGTAGATCCACACAGTTCCGGTACTTGCTGACTATAACGTGTGAGCGTGTGAGGGCCGACGTGTTAGCGTTCAGGTCGCAAGTAGACTGCCCTGCCCGCATTAATGTTGATATGGATGGACGCATGTAAATAGCTTGTGTATGATGTACATAGAAAGACGAGAGTGTACAAATAGTTGAGGACTACCCGATAATCAAATGTCATTAAAATCTTCTGTGCGAGTCTGAAAACAAACTGTTGTATAGTCTGTTTTACTTGTAACACCTTTATATCCATCCATGTAACACAGCACACACCACACACGGGGCAGGGGGGGAGGGGGGGGACGTCCATACATTGCGTGACACATTTGGGGGTGACGGGCATGGTTGGAGATTCATTTTCATATGTAGGCCTATACTCGCCTACGTAAGTAAATCAATGGTGGGTCATATTATACATTTACTCTATTTATAATCATTTTCCTGCATCCACCCGATTGTTTGGCTCGATCTAATTTACTAATCAATAGGAGGCATCATTATTTGGTGAAAAATAAGGATCAATATAACCATATTGGAAAACAACTGAGTGTAATAATTGTCTGGCTCGATCTAATTTACCAGTACTAATCAATAGAAGGCATCATTATTTGGTGAAAAATAAGGATCAATATAACCATATTGGAAAACAACTGAGTGTAATAATTGTCTGGCTCGATCTAATTTACCAGTACTAATCAATAGAAGGCATCATTATTTGGTGAAAAATAAGGATCAATATAACCATATTGGAAAACAACTGAGTGTAATAATTGTCTGGCTCGATCTAATTTACCAGTACTAATCAATAGAAGGCATCATTATTGGGTGACAATTATAAGGATCAATATAACAATATCGGATAAAAATTGAGTGCAATAGAGTTGTAATTATGCCCTACTAGGGATGGGACGTTTAAACGTGTGTACAGAAGTGTTTATATTTAAGATAAGAAACAAATATTTTTCAGCGGAGCGTACTGCAGTACTAGTCTACTATTATAGTTTTTTCTAGCTACAAATTGTAATTTTACCCAATGTTTCGGAACTTTTCGGTAATTTACTGCAAAGGTCATTTTATTCATCTCGTGGCAGGGGATAGGGCAAATAACTTTTCGGTAATTTACTGCAAAGGTCATTTTATTCATCTCGTGGCAGGGGATAGGGCAAATAAAACGTTTAAGCGCGAGTTTTAAAAACGGTTAAACGTTTAGGCTATTAAACGTATTCGCCCGTCCCTATGCCCTACCCTTGATTTTTTTAATTTCTAACAAGCATAATATCCCAAACTCATCATATTTTATGGAGGATTAGGCATGATTAAATTAAATTAAAACTATATTGTGCTTATGTTACACCGTGAGGCAAGGGTTGAGAAGGTATTGGTTACCAAACTAACTTTGACTTGGTATGGCTGCCTAGTTTATGAACCCCTACCATATCCATCCATCCAGGAAGTCACACTGAGGGGTGAGGTAGGGTAACTACACAGAACAGTTTGGGGTGAAAGCCCAACCCACGAGGTTAATTTGCCAAAGAGTAACTTCTGTTAAATGCTTATAAAAAAGTTTCTTGATAAGAGCCAAATAGGCCCTATATTGTAACACAAGATATCATAAAGATGAATATAATGCATACACAATCTCTCTAGTTCCATTGTTGTCACTATTAGGTCTACTAATAAATTTATTGTTTACAATACCTGAACGATTTTTAAAGTTACGGTTAAAAAACTACATCAAAATGCTATTTGTATCATTAAATTAAAAAATATTGCCTAAACTCACTTAACTTCATATTGAAAGAAAATTGATCTATTAAGGTCGGTTTACATACTTTCCGAAGATTTAAGATTTTACTTTCCTAACTGTTTTAATTAGGATCGGTATACCACTGGTCGGTTTATAAAACGTCGCCTCTCATTGGCTGGGCTAAGAATTTTAGGTTAAGAGCTTATCATAATGCCTTGATTTGATTTTTTTAACCCTTAAATCTTAAATAAATGTATAAACCGACCTTAACTGATACTTTCGTACATACCAAAACATTTTGTTGGGAAAAATAATTGTACACCAATATCAACTAAACATTCGGTGTTTTAAGAATTAAACTATCGATGTTTTTAGAACTGGTAAATGATATCGCTTGAGCTACCTTAATTGGGACCTGCAATATATATGTGAAACTAATCCAGAAACCTACAATGTTGAGCTACATTAGACCTACAGTAGGTTTGTCTTCTTTCGTTAAAGAGTTCCTCCTTCCCGACACAATTTATTTATTGTGGCGACAGTATACTGCCATTTGATTATAATTTTTTAATTTCCTGTGACATGGATATTGGATCGTTCACCATGTCCAATTCGACACCGCGAGGGCAACAAACATCCGAATCGTCGTCATTCGTAATCCGCAGTGGAAGAGCGATTGAATATAACATTTCCCTTTTGGTGATATCAAAATTCAAAACGAACGATTGAAGCAAGAAAGTACAAACAGTCTTGGGTTCGCTACTTTTAATTAGTAGCATGCTACAACTACCGCTACTTGAAAAAAAAAAGTAGCGTCGCTACTTTTTTTTAAATGTAGCGTCGCTACATCGGCGCTATGAAAAAATGCAGCGCGCTACTTTGACGCTTCATTTGTTTTTATTGACGTTTTAACGATTTTGTCGATCTTTGTGTCTCAAAACGTGCCGTTCTCGTTTTATATGCTACCACGCAGCGCGTACTTGCTTTCGTAACCTAGCATTTGATTTGATCTGAATAATAGGTACTCTGGAACCTTCAGACAAATGAAGTATGTATTTTTATGTGTCTGGAACCTGTACGCTACGTCAGACAATAAACAACTCCAGCGACGACCCAGAGCTGTATAGGCCAGGGGGGGCTGGGGGCTGAAATAGGCTACTCAACCAACTTTATTTCGTATCGGTTTGTACATTGCCATACCCCCCTCCCCCCTTATTTACTCCGTCCACCCCCCGCCCATTCACCACGCACATTGATTACAATGGGTCCCGGTCAACCACCTTACATTTTTTTAATCGCACTCGTAATTGCTAATGTTGAAGAGCCTGATATCATGCATTTTCTTTTCTTCAAGAACAACGATTATTCAAGCAATTCATTTTGTACTTTAAGCGTCCTTTCACGAATTATTTTAAATAACTGGACAATAATAAATAATTACAACATAAGATGATAGGCTTCATTATTCTTTACCTTGTATTGCAGCTGTAGACGTCTGGGAAATGTTGACATATTTTGCCAATAAGTCGAGTAGGCCCACCTTTTCAACACATCTCGGACATATTAATATTATACAACGAGGACTTCCTTATCAATAATTAACGATAGCCTATGTCACAAATTTCAGTCACTATAAATATGTTTTCCGATATTCGGTATTCCGATGCACTACGACAGAAACGCAACACAAACCAACACTGTCCAGTGTCCACCTCCAATACACGAACAAGACTATTCAAGATGGCAATTAGTCGCAGGTTCACCCGATCCAACACCTCGTACGTGCCCGAAGTCGGAAACGTGCGATTAGAGGGTTGACAAGTGTTATTGTCCATCCATTCCTCGTGGGCTAGTGTGAGAGGGAGGGCATAGACCTTCGGAGAAACGGTTCAATGTGAAATAGGATAAAAAAAAAAAATTATGAACAGTGTTATTCCCACTGACATTCGTGATGGTGAAAATGGAAAAATATCGGCTCGGAACAGTAGAATAATTGGCACAAACGTTTCTTAAAGTAGTGACAAAAGTAGCGCTACTTTTATCGCTACAGCTACAAAAAATGTAGCATGCTACAACTACATTTAGCGTTATAAAAAAGTAGCGCGCTACAGGGCTCGCTACACGAAAAATGTAGCATGCTACAAGTAGCGCGCTACTTGTAGCGCGCTACTACCCAAGACTGAGTACAAAGTACATACCATGAGTGTAATCTTCTCCAGTGGCTCATAGATAATGTGATCCGAGACAAATCGTGCACATCCCTCCCATGTATGGAGCTCCGGATGATGAACGACAGTCGGGCGAATAGTAGTGCACACCATCTTCTACAATGACAAACAAATATACGTGTAGGCTTACGCTAGGTGAAGGTCTCTCACACCAAGAAGTAAGATAGTGTCAAGGGAGTCAGGACCACCCATAATTAGTTTCCAACTTAACAAGTGCAAATCACTAACGTTTTTCCCGATTATTTGGTCGCGTTAAGTTTTTTGACGGAAACCTGCTTGCAAGTTTTCTTGTACGTTACCGTCAAAAAACTTATCGCAGCCAAATTGTACTAGATAGTTGGGAAAAACGTTAGTGATTCGCACTTGTTAAGTTGGAAACTAAATGTGGGCGGTCCTGATACTATCTTACTTCTTGCTGTGAGAGACCTATAGGGTCTAACGTTGTACATATTAGGATAACTTCACTAAAATTACCGTCTCACTTCCTGTCAAGTCTCAACACTAAACACTTTTCTTTGTATTATAGCCTCATTTGTAATATGTGCAATGTGCTGCGTGCATACCTTATACATATTACTTATTTTTACTAAAAAATTGCTTAGAAGTAATTGGTAGCCCATGCCTTTGTGATGTTTTATTTTAAGTGTAGGGCCTAGGTACTCATCACAAATATGATTGTATTTTGTACAAAATCTATCAACAAAATTATGTTGTCAACTATAAAATAATCTACGTAAATTAACAAAATTCTAAAGCTTATTTTATATTTTGTAATAAATGTATGGGCTATGCAGATGCCCAAACAGTTGACAAAAATTAATGCTCTGGGAAAGGTTCCTTGACCCTTCTGAACACTCACTACTATCTGAATCAGACCATCACCGAACACTTGTGGCCATCATGGTTCATGAGTGACAACCTACAGTATCATGATGATGACATCATGATATCATGGATTTCTAATCTAGTAGAAGTTGAAGAGTCGTCACTGGGTCTTCAAACCTATATTAAAATTGTACAAAATGAAACTAATGTTTTTCGATGTAGCCTATTATCACAAGAAAGGTAGGTATTGAAATTTGAAAAAGAAGAAGGGGCGGGAGTTGAGAAAATTATAATTTTTATAATTTCTGTAGTGAACTTGTACAAAGTATGTCAGTATTTTAATTTTCCTTATTTGAAAACATCAATCGCAGAATTCCAAAAGCATATATTCTGCTACAATGAGGGAGGGGGCAGCGGCGTACAACAACGCCTACACTGCATCGCTGCAAGCGCTCCGGCCACTGAACACTGCCTGCTAGAAGTCACCGAAAACCCCCGAGAAGGCACTGCACTATTTATCATGGGACAGCGTAATAATTGTCTTTTTGCACAGAGTTGGCCAACCGACAGTCACTGTCACTGCCGACAGCCGATGCAGACAGTCATTGAATATTGAATACACTACAACTATGAACAACAACAATAATGCGTAATAATAACAATAAGAATTATTTTGTAACACTAGCCTATTTTACTTCTTTGGAACCAATGGATATTTTTCCAATAGTGTTAATAACGAATAGAAAGAAGCTGTGATGACCTGGGCCAGACAATAAAATCGGTTGCTAGGAGTAACATGCCATCGCTATTATCATTCTTTGATACCTGCACATTCAATATTTGAGTTTGACTGAAACAAAACACTGTCGAGTGACTATTTTATTATTCGTAATGAATGCTAAAAAAAATAGTGCACTCCCTCCTCGAAGGGTTTTCAGTGACTTTAAGCAGGTAGTGCTTACCGGTTCACAGCGCTGTAGTGTAGGCTATTGCTCTATACCAACCCACTGGAAAAATATGAATTGGAACCAAATAGCTAAGTCAAATAGTTAGGGCCTAAACAAACAAACTAGAAATTCTTAGATTGTTGAAAGTTGTATTCAGACCTGGTATTATAATAGCCTGCTAAATATTTAGTTTGGAACTAACTCGTTTTCTCCATAGCAACCACCAATCAGAAACATTGTTTCCATGGAAAAAAACAGAGTGGCCCTGAACTAAAAATTTAGCGGGCCGTCATAATACGGGGCTTTTGTGTAGCCATATCCAATATTCAGCGACTGTTGGCTGGACCACTCCCAATGCCCTCTGTGCCGATAAAAAATTAGTACGCCATCTCATATGGGAAACTTTCCGTCGCTATGTCTGTTGATCTTACGGCTTCGGAAACACTTTTATCTCATATGCCAAATTCATAAGATATATCTAAATAGAAGAGTGACTTTTAGCAGCTTGGTTAGGCCAATATGTTAATGAGAATCTCATCTCTCTCTCACAAGCTCTCTTAAACTACTTTCCACGCTCACCTGAAGTCCGCATTCATTTTCTGCTGCCAAGTAAAGTGGTTTCCGATCCGGATGTAGGAAGTGGTACTGCTTTCTGAAATTTTCTGCAGACCACAGCAGCAGTCTTTCTTTGCTGTTATTTTCAACATAAGATGTAGGAAACTGTTTACGACTGAAATTTTAAAAGAAAAATAATATAATTATTAATTAGCTACGTTTGTGATGTATTAGTGCAGGATTGTACTTCGTGCATAAATGTCTCCTTATGATTGGGTAGGGAAATAAAAGTCACGTACAGATGCAATCAAACCATGCAAATTAGTGATAAGAGATTTTCAGTAAAATTAAATTAAATTTCAGTATTTGTAGTGTCTTAAAATAATGTAATAGGGTAGGTTAGCAGGCAGCTGGCCAGTCAGGTTTTGCATCCATTCTGACCCTATAACAGTGGGTATTGAATGAGACACAATCAACTCAATAATATGCCCTGTCCCTCCAGCTTATCCCCAGTTAAAACTTAAGAGAGGTTTACAAACAAAGGTAAATTACAGCTTAGCTAGTCTACGCTGGCACAAGATCTAGATCCTAGGCCACTCGACAGGGTAGGGCCTATATCTTACTATTTTTGTCCTAGGGCTATGCCGAAGGTCGGTCAGTCTGCCACTGGCAATAACTTCACAGGTCTAAGTAAACTCTTAAAGGAGGAAGTAACTTGGCTCAGTCTAATGGTGTATTTGATTGGCCTGCTGTCAGTGCACACTCAGTTCGTGCAACTACGTCATTGCACTCGCACCGCCTTCAGTTAGTGCAATCCCCAACTGAACGCAATACGGTGCGCCATCGCACTGTAGTGCAACACTTTTCTAGTGCACACTCCCAAATCCCAATCGAATACGAAAAGGCGCACTGAGTGCAAACGGCCATTCCCCATCGAATGTGCTAGCCGCACCGAGTGCATCAAAGTGCAGCCAGTCGAATACGCTAATAGAGTATAACTAGCGGAAAGCCGAAAGGAACATTATTCCCATAGGCCTAGTAAGACCAAGTAGACCCTAGGATAGCCTTAAGACGAAAAATTAAGCTTATCTAGGCCTAGGCCTAGGGCTATAGGCCTGGATTACGTACGTTTCAATATCCAGATCTAATCCATCTTCCGGCCAGCATAATTTAATTAGGCCTAATTCATAACCAATCTCTTTCAGATGTGCGTGGGTAATGTTGTCAAACTTGGGTCCATAGGGAAATTCTATCTTATCCCAAATTTCTGAATCATCCCCTGGCAATCGGAGTGGCTCTGGGATTTCTTCTTGAAACTCCTCGTCCTCGAAGTCTATATTCTCGTCTTGGCTGTTCAAACTTTCCTGGCTGTTGAACGCTGCTTCGCGAATGTCGGTTTCCAATCCCTCTGGCTGGTCTGTTTCTTCTACTTGTTCAGCAGCACCACTTACACGTGATTGTGAGCCTGCAGTATCTTGGATACTATGTCCGGAAGCTGTGATATTCTCAACCTCCTGCTCATCCACAACTTCATTATCATGAGCTTCCTTGCTTTCAGTTTCAGTAACAGCTTCAGGCGGCGCAACATCAGGACTTTCAGTTTCAGGAGCAGGTTCAGGTTCAGGAGAAGATTCCGGTTCAGGAGCAGATTCTGGTTCAGGAGCAGGCTCTGGTGGTTCTGGTTCTTCACTTATGGACGTCCGTTGAATTTCAGACGACATTTGAAATTCCTCTTTTTTATTAAGTATGTGTGTCTAGAGTAAATTGATTCCTCCTTACCGTTATTGATAAAACAAGCCGTTGTCCACGTGCGACCATATTAATTGTTATTTCGACTGACTTCTCGTATTATTATTCTTTGTTTATGTTTATGTTTGGAATTTTGATGAAGCCTATTTTTTCCAAAGAATTTAAGGAAGATACTACACTTTTTGTTTTCGCGGTTCGCGCATTGTTTAATCAATGGTTCGCGTACCGGCTACATCACGAGTTATCTTTACACTGTGCTAAGATCTTTGACATCAGTGTCAGCTGTGTGTCAAGTGTCAGTGCAAAGTGCATGTGATTTCGCAGCCACGTGCGAGGCAGACAAATAATTAATGAAAGCGATGGCGACAATAATACAAAAGAAGGCATTAGTCAGAAAAGAAATGAATAGTATTGTCCAATCTGTGGCTGAATCTGAAGTTTTCCGGCAGTCAGAAATCGTAATAACTCGTGTGAGTATGTTATGTTCGGAGCTTTTTAGCCCAACCATTCACTGGTTTTACTCGAGGGAAAATATGTGTTATGCGGTTCCTGTTTTATTTCTCTATGATGCGGTTATGCCGTTGGAACACAAATTTAGGTCGGACGAAAACATTGGTTGCTAGGCAACTCCATTATTGTAGCCTACCTACCTTGTGTACATTGATTGCTAGGCAACTCCATTATTGTACCTTGTGTACATTGGTTGCTAGGCAACTCCATTATTGTACCTTGTGCATAAAGTTTGTCCGAAACAAAACACGGCCATACAGCAACATGTGAATTTCCAGAACGCAGATTCAAAAATTTTATTTGGCTGAATCTGCATTTTTGATATTGGTACCGCGTGTCATTATAGCATTTTTGTAGTATCTCAGAGGTAAGGGGGTAAAATTGATAAAAAGTGTACCTACTTATTATAATGTAGTCTAAATATAAAATAACAAAATATTTTTAAAAAGACTACCTTCTTTAGCAAAAAATGTTTTACGAAGTTGAACCATTCATTACCTTCATGATTTGAATTGCACTGGGACTTGGGAGGTCTTACTTTGAAAGGTTGGTGATTATACTCCGCTCGATACAGGGCTGAGTTTTCTTTATATTTGCAATAATAGTAAAGGAAGGTATAAATGGTTACATCAGTTCACAAGCCACAACCTTCGCCACTATGCGCCTAAAGAAATAGATGTGTAAATCGTTGGTTAGCATTTTGTTGATAATTGGAAGAGTGCCGTAAAATTGGCATTTAATTGTCTTCCTTATTGCGTTCGGTGAAAATCACAAAATGCCACCACCGTACCTTGTGCCATGTTCCGGCCTCCTCAAAACCCGAACTCCAAGTCGCACTCCTACACCATGTTGCCATGTCCTTCGTCCTCTCCGCGTGTGCAGGACAATAATTCTTCATGCAAAGGTGTCACTTGTCTCGAGCGCTTCGGAAACTGTGAACTTGATGAGTGGACCTGCCTTGATTCTAATTGATCAATGACCCCTAATCAAAACCGTGTGTTTATTTTCAGGTCATTGGCCACCCAGCATACAAAGCAGCTAATTCAATTTCTATTTATTTGAGCTTTGACAAAGAAATAAATACCCAAGTTTTGGTGGAAGACATACTCAAATCAGGGAAAACTTGTTTCATTCCAAGGTACCGTAACTCCTGTTTGATCAACTATGAGAAATGTTAAGTACCAAATTCTAATAGGAATCTCACCTATTAATATTGTGTTTAGATTTCGAAAAGGTGTACCAGATATGGAAATGGTAAAGCTGCATTCATTCGATGATTATATTAATTTACCTGTGAACAAGTGGAACATCAAACAACCCCATGACGATGAGAAAAGAGAAAGTATCTTTGATATAGGTAAGCGAATCCTTCTCCCCACCTCCAAGACAGCTGTCAGTATATGTCACTGTCAAACATCTTGGCATACACGCTGCAATAACATTCATCAGATGACCACCAATTAACTGTTACAGGTAGCCTCGACTTGGTCATTACGCCAGGATTAGCATTTACGGACGATGGATTACGACTGGGGAGAGGGAAGGGTTATTATGACAAGTTCTTAAGCAAGTGTTCCAAGGAACTTGAACGGACTCCGTTCACTATGGCGCTTGCGTTAAATGAACAAATAGTTGGGGTGATCCCATCAACAGATACGGATGTGAAAATGGATGAAGTTGTGTATGCGGACAAACCAGAACTGTTGTGATTGGTTTTAGAGTACCCTGATCTGATGTAAAGCAGCCGCACGGATCGTAGCGACACCGGCTTGTTTCAATAGAATAAAGGATGAATGGATAAATGAAGGTTTTATTGGCTGTATTTATGGAAACTGACATGTTTTGATAATAGCCCACACGACCCAAACCCTGACAAGATCCACGTTTTCATTTTAAAAATTTTAGTGCAGAAGAGGTCTCATCGCGGGCTCGTTGTTAAAATTTGCCTTCATTGCCTTGTGAACTGTTTTACAGTCTTGTTCCCTTCGAACAATACTATTCTTCCCCTGCCTTTCAAAATAGCCGGGTGTCACTACGATGCGTGCGGCTGCTTTAACCTAATCTATAGACAGGAAATACAAATGTGTATCAGCTGGAATTTGCATGGTAGTTAGTCCTACTGGTACTAGATTTGTAAATACAAATTTTAAAATTAATATAAAACATTTTGTCAAGCTTACAAGTATGTTAAAAAACCAGATATTTTTATATGACTATATATACTGTAATACTATACATATTTTGGCATTTTTATTATATGGCATTTTTAGGTAATCTTATATACAATTATTAGCCTAGGGTAGACTATGTAGATGTAATATAATTGATGTACCTGACATAAAAGTCATTCACTGTTTTATATTTAACATGTTATGTAATACTAGTATCGTGAAGCCAATGACACAATATTTTTTCATACTTTATAAATATGTAACCACTTTTATATAAAATAAAACTAATAAAAATTCTGATTTGTAGCTTAGTTAACTTCCCTTACATTACAGGGAATTCACCAAATAAATACTTAGTCTTGCCAAAACTAAAACTAAAAACATATATTCGGTTAATGTATAACCCACACACATAGCTAGTATACTCAGTTACGATACTTGGAAAAGTTCCTTTTTTAAAAGGAACTCTTAATATCTGGTTTACAATACTGACATATTAAGCAGACAGGTGAAATTACGTGGGTAACACTCGAGTTAGATTTGGTACCAGGGTAGCAACTTTCAAGCGCTCACACACAGAAATTACCCACGTAATTTCACCTACGAGCATAATGTGTCAGCAGTGTAAACCAGGTCTAAAGAGATTCAGTTCATCACCTTAAGAAAGAACTTTTAAAAAGTGCATTTTTGTACTGCACCTTTTAAAAGCTCAAGTTCTTCAAAAATGGAGCAAATTTCAGGACTAAAAAATTCTTCTAGGAATGTTTTGAATTTTTAGAGGAACTTTTTTTAATTAAGGTAGGTCTGCTTAATTTTTTCATTTGAACATTCACTTATACACGTTCTAATTGCAAAATAACAAATTATTATTTTTGAAGACTGAACAATGACAAAGAACTGAGAAATAAACTACTCGTTGGTCTTAAAAGGAATGTTTCAAAAAACGTTCTCCGAGAATCTCAATTAAAAGTTACTTAGCAGAAAAACATTTTGTGTTACTTGTAAGTTTCCTGAAATACATCGAGTTCCTGGTGAAATAGGGACGAAAACATTCCACCCGCCATCCATGTCCGAGTAAGAATTTGAACCTGGAATACGTACAGCAACCACGGCGTACCAATGTGTAATCAACCACATCTGCCGCATTGACATAAGAACTTCGGAGCATCAGACAAAGCTGATGTGAAGATCTCGTGGTCGCAGGTGCGAGTGTAGTTTCATCCCCCACGTTTACAGAACTGTCAAACACTACCTATACTTGACTTGACTTTCTTTTCACTAGGATAAGTCGTATTATATTCTACTATTAGATGAGAGGACTTAGGGGTTGGGTTTTAATTAGGAAATTATCTACAAGCTTTTTACAGGAATATTTAATTTGTAATGATTAAAACTTAAAAAAATCATTTTCACTGGTACATTTACATTTTCAATGTAATTAAAAGTAAACAACAAAATATGATCTATTTAACAAAACATTTACTAGTTCCTTATTTGTTATTTTTTAGGATCACAGTAACTATGGAATGTGCAAACTAATTTAAATGTCACACACATACCGGTACTTTGCATGGTCGAGTACATTTTATTTCTTAAATGCTCCCGGGGAAAATTGTAATTATAAACATAGTAGGCATACATTTGAAATTAAATGAAAGGCTATCCTATGATTATACACTACAAGATAATCCCCACTGGACACTGGTCTATGAAAATTGGTTCCTAACTGCTTAACATTGAAAACAATAAATAACAAATTAATAAAAGTACGTACCTACATTCTACATAATAGGAAACATAATTTTATGTAACAATATTAAATAAATACTACTAATAGTGTTAGTATTAGTAGATAGTTACAAAATGCATGGAATATAATTCTCATAAAAATCAAATATAGCATTCTATTTGAGAAATAATTGATATTATATACAAACAAAAAGTGTCAAGAAAGTAGGCAACTTAAAAATTAAAGTATGATCTCAAACCAAAAGAACATTGTGTACAAAATCTGGAATACAATCTGAAAATAAACTTTTGAAATGTTAAAACATGAGCTGAAAGATAATCATACACATTATTTTGATTTGATATTCTTAGATTTTGCCTTTGGATTGTGAAGCCGAAATGTTTAGTGAATGCAGCTGGAGGCAACAAATACTAAGACGGTAAACTGCCACATAGCACAGGTCTACAATGAAAGCCCAATCTTGCAAAGCGCCGTATGGCCTCGTCAGTCGTCACTAGTGTTCAAACGAAGCTGGCTCATTGGCCAAGAGTACGCTACCTGTAACGTTTCTTTCTGAGACCGGCCTTGCCCTGTACAAACTATATAGTTTAGTTGTGCAATGTGCATCGAAGACCCACTCTTGTGTATTACAATAACGTATGTATTCTCAAGGTGGCTTATTTATTATCTCTTGTTCTTGTATATTACAAAATAATAATAAAGTTTATTTTTTACTAGTTATAAGAGCACCACAGTGAGAAAACACTGAACATTTTCCATTTATAATCACATATTGTTCGTAAATATATAAATGAAATATCACAGCTATCATCAAAATATGAAATACCTGTTTCATTGGTCTGTGTTACTGACAATGATAATACGTAGTGGTCAGCCCCTCTACTGTATAGTGTAACCACCTGTGGCCTAATTTAGCTACAATTGATATTGGATACATTTAGTATTTAGTGTGATTGTGTGAACAAATAGTTGGAAATTTAGATCTATCAGCGGGGTCTCTTGAATAGCACTAAAGTTATACTGTGTAACCTTAACCTACTTCACTAGGGTGTAGAAATTATAATGATTAATTGATTCTAAATTTGAAGAATCAATTCCCGTTTTTGTAGGTGGGGGAAAAATATAAATTTAATCCGTAATTTGTAATTCTGTTTTGGATGAATAAATTATTATTATTACTTGCTCCAAGGTGTGTTTTCTTTTTTTTGGGGGGGGGGGGGGTTGCTATATGTTTGATTTGCAACTGCTATTTTGACGTGCGTCTATCATGATCCATCACATCCGACTTTCCCACCGCAAAGGCAGGCAGGCAGTCACAGAGAAGACACTTACACGTAACGGAATTACGCATATTGTATGTTGAGTGTTGACACGTTTATGTTTATATTTTGATTTGTAAAATTATAATATGCAACTATTATTTATATTTATTACTTGTTAAGTGAATGTCATGTTGCTAAAATCCATATGGTACTGTAGCTAGACAATAGCAGTGCATAGCTGCATACTCAGACTCAAAACAAAATATATATTAACTTATAACTTATAGTCCTACCTACTAAATGAACAGTTTATTAACTTTATTTTGCTTCTAGGAATTTATTCCAAAACTTAAAAATTGATGACATCCCTACTATACAATATTTACTCTGTAAAATAATGCACCTTTTATACATTCATTACACATAGGTCGCGACTCACCTAGAATGTAATTTTATTCAAACATTCTTATTAAAACCTGGACCAAGATTTAAAATCTTTGTTACACACAATTGACCAAATACTGATGTTTGAATGCTGACCAATGTATGTACTGCCATCTTTTGGTACATTAACTCTTGAAGAAAATACTTCAATACATTGTCAACTAATGCTAAGATGCCCATAAAAATCCTAATTCTCATCTTGGTTAATTGAATTCACCCCCTGGAACAAATTAGTACATAACTTAGTTTTAATTATAATAATAATATGTATTTTTACCTATGGGCTCAAACTCTAAATATTGTATTTACCACTCAACAGCAGTGGTTGACGGGACTAGATATTCCGAGAAACAAGAAAATCTACACCTTAATTCAATAGAATTTGGAATGTAATCGATGCACAGAATTATTCACACGGAGCGATTTCAAAACTTTGTGCCTGGGTAACCATTATACTACTCGGTTCGGGCGACCAGGCAAGCATTAAATTCTAACCCTGATTACAATGTCATGAGTTCCAGATTACAAATGTTGCTACAAGAAATTTAGGTGTACACAGTTGGGGCCTCTTACAAGTAGGGCCTACCTAGGTATAGCAGAAAACAACATGCACACTTAAAGAGGTAGGTCTATGAGTGGTCAACGAGCTGACACAAGCCGGGCACCAGTAGAATACTAATATAGACCTTTACTACATTGGATTGCACTACGTAGTGCGTCAAACAGTGCTTATGAAAACTACAGTCATGAATCTAGAGAGCCCAATTGGCTGTGTTATCACAATCGTGTAAGAGAAGAGATCAATATTAAGAGACTTACCCAAACCCCACACATTTTCGTAGCAAAATTGTTCACAAACATTTTGTATAATACTCTAAGGTTGGAATTCATAGTCGGCCCCTACACCTAGGGGCACCCATTGTTGCTATGGATTTGTTTTGTTTATGGGAAATAACATGCAAACAATTGTTACCTTGGTAACAATGGGCGCCCCTAGGTGTAGGGGCCGACTATGAATTCCAACCTTTTAAGTATGTAGGCGTACTGACAAAACGAAAAGCCAGCCCAAATCTTTTGTGACGGCACCACTGTGGCATTAACCACCTTAGTTTAGTTAGAAAAATGAATGGCTGAAAGGTCATCATTGCATAAGAGGAAAAAAAAAAGTTTTATACATTGACTAATATACGGTAGTGAGAAAGCATACACCGGCTCGGATTTAATAGTACACGATGAGTAAAGCATATTCCGTTGTCAATGGCTGGCCATGAGGCACAGTTATAAAATTAGGTGCATGACTTGTTAGATCTACGACTACATGACTTTAAGGTTTGATCAAAGATGTATGCCTACCATACAATCGGCCAGAAATTTCAGAATTAAAAATTAATTGGGTATAAAAACACTGAACAACTAAGTTTCAATCAAAACTCCAGCCAAGAAAGCCCACGACAAGTTTTAGCTCAGTTGAGTTTTTTTTTTTTTTTTTTTTTAGATATAGAAAGATTGAAAATTTGAAATAGAGATAGATAGAAATTGATTGTCCTCTTCTCCTACATGATCTACAACTCATACAAACACAGCAATAACTATCTGATTGATCAAATCTTTCATTGAAGAAACTCACTAAATAACTCCGATAAGTGTGTGTTGAAGATAACGTACAGACAATAGGCATATTAGTATTGTGTACTGACCGAGGCTTATGTCACGCATCTTGGAATGATAACGAGTTACGAGAAACAAAGAGAGCCAAGAACGGTTAGATCCACTTGACCTGCTCATCCTGCGCACTACGAACGGCTTCCAGTTCAAGACGAGGTGATACTCCAGCGTAGGGACGGTGAGCATACATCGTTCCCAGCGGCGGATAATACTGCCGGTAGCACAGGTAAGCCATGGACAGACCAAGGCCAGACCCACAAAGGACATCTGTAGTAGAAAGATAGATATGGTTTAACTCTAAATAGTATTTACAGACAGTATTTCTTACACCCTACCTATCGGTGTTTGATAAATGGTGATTTCCATGTAGTGTTGGTACGAGAAGTGATAAATTATTGTGTAAAACACAGTATTTCCCGTGAAATACAGGCCAGTTGGTGTGCAAGTTGTTTTGTTTTTTGTTTTCTTACATGTCTCTTGGTACTTTAAGTTAAAACACTAGTCTAGTGGGACTTGTTGCATTGTACTGTATTGTAAGCTGTTATTATATTGTATTGCACTAGTGGATCACTGACCCGTTGTCAATAAAGATCCAATCAATCAATCAATGTGCTGAAATGTTTGCTCAAACAGAAAATCATAAAGATTGCATGCATAAAGATTGCTCACTTTTCTTATAACGATACTTCCTTCAGAAGCAATCATATCGATGGCCAGTAGGGCACTGGCTATCGAGACAATCATGTCAATGTGGGCATAAGAGAAGAAGAAGACACTGCCAAATGTTGGACGTACCTTGCCAATGATGGTGATAGTCGCAAGTCCTGCTCAGGGCAACACTCATGGCGATCACAAGCGGAGTGAGCACCAAACAAAGACGCCAGGCTCGCCCCCTTCCGCGCTGATTGAATACTTGGAGCTTGCCCGCCAAGTAGAGGGCAATGAATCCCATACTTGCAAAGGAAACTAGATAACAATAACCAATTAGCCATAGGTCTCAAACTAAAGTAGACATATTCACTAGACATACCAAATTAACGATTACCATGGTATAGGCCAGAGTTTCCAAAATCACGAGTTGCAACCCGTTTGCTAAGTCACGATGAATTTGATGTGCAGGTGTAGATGTAAGTTTTAAAGCTATGAATTATGATGTACCTTTTTACCATTTTGCACGTTTAACTTTCTATGAACATTAATGCCATTAGTTTAGAACTCATTTGAGTGAGGTGAAACGCAAAATGGAAGAGCTAACAATGTTCTCACTATCTCAGAAACTGCTAAATTAAAACAATTCCAACTGTGACTTTGTGCACTCGCATGATATAGCAGTCCCTAGTTGCATGTAGTGATGGCTTACTTCTTAAAGTAGCCTAGTGACTGCAACAGTAAAAAATACCTATTATTCCAAATGTTTAATCGTTTGATACGGGCCAACGTAATACTTACAGGAAGAGTGACCACTTGGAAAGCTCTTGCGTCCTTCGTTGATTACAGCCGGCTCCCCAGTGCATTTTAATTCTGGATTCATTTCACCGTCCGGAAAGCAGCGCCAAAAGAAATCTGGCCGCGGTCGTCCTGAAAAGAAAACAGCAGGAATAAATAGACCGAAACATAAATCGTTTTAATTGAGATGTTTACGAGATTTAGTTTTGGCTTTCATCAAACCATCATAATTAAACTTTTACTCACCCACTATTAATTTAATTATATTCGTGAGAACGCCTGTGAGCGCAATTCCCAATGATAAGCTAAGCATAGCTTGGCAAGCATCCACCCTGTCTTTCTGCATGAGGAATACAATGAATATCACAACAGTAGGGGTTATGAAAACAAGTGGCCACAGCACACTTGTCGGAACATAGCTGTCAATTCTTGGATTTTTGTAAAGCCATAGTTCATCGGGCTGAATTTTTCTTGTGAATGGTGTAGCACTTTCTAGTTCCCTATAAAACAAGAAACACAATATTAATAATAAATATTATAAATTATGTATAGATGGAATAATAAATAAATAAACATATTTTTTGGTCGCTTAGAGATTGATGGGCATGGAACAGGCTCGTAGAACACTGCTCCTTGGGTAGCCTCCTAGGCGAATCCCTTCCATCCTCTCTAGTTTCCTACTCTAAATTGCATAGGCTGTACCAAAGATAGTAAGATATACCCTGGACTGTACCATCTCTTCTAGGGTTCCATACACTTCCTCCGTTTGTTGAAGAACTTAATTGTATTTTCATTGCTCCAAATTGAAGATCATTTAGTTGATTTTTAGATTTTACCCAATATCCCAATGTCCCCACCTGGTCCTCTCCTACTCTCACTGAGCTCTCTCTAATCACACAGTCATCCACAAACAATCACAGTCTTGGCCCTCAAGACGGGTTTACACACTAAAGGCTAGAATTTGAGCTTATGGAAATGTGTACTAGCACTCACATGAAACTTCAGATAGTGACACGACTAACGTGATTCAGCTAAGATAGGTACAAACAAATAACTTTTAACTTCTAGACTTAGCCTTAACTAGGTTCTATTCCATCCAATGAGAAACTATGTATTTTGTGAGGACGAATCAGATGAAAGTGACTGTTGTCACTGTATTCATTCATTCTTTAATCTAGTTATGTATGTATAAACGAAAGCGGCTAGTCGTTGGCTTTTAAGCAGAGATGCACAACAACCCGGGAAGGAGAACGGTAAACAACGAGTTACTGCACAAGAATTGGGTGGGGGCAGCTGTAACCTGTGAAATACTGGTGTAGGCCTATAAAGTTGGCAGCGAATGTGGCCGACTACCAACAGAAAGGTTTTAAAAAAAAGAAAGATGTAACGCTGTCATCTTTCCCGTTCTCGTTAACGGGACCCGGTAACGAGAAGGGTATTGTGCACAACAACGAACGCTACCAACCAACATTTTCAGACTTCCCATTACCGTTCTCGTTCCCAGGTTATTGTGCACACTTCAGTCACTTTTTTGTATCCCTTTACCAAACTTTATTATTTCTGCTACATAGGTACGGCCCTAGTGAGTAGGGCCTACACCGTGAACAGCAGGGGATCCAGGATGTTTCCTTGTAGCATTCCTGATGTCACTTTGGCCATCTCTGGGAAGTCCTCTCCTCTCCTACATTCACCCTCTGGGTTTTCTTTTTTTTACGAAGGCCTCAATCAAGCCTCTGCTTAACCTAGGGCTAGCCCATGATACAATGATATTACTGTGTGGGCTAGGTATGACATTGCGCAGATGCTCGCGGCAGCCGGCCCGCTCGTGACGTCACGTGGATACAAGAATCGCCCAGCGCACGAGTCAAGTGCTCGCATTCAGACCTCCGCTCTGAGTTATTGACAGGGTAATCAATGAATACTGTCTCTGTTTCAAATCCTCGCACTTTGTTTATGGTTGCCGTGTTGGTGACAACTTATAATCTTCTTCAGATATCAGTAATATTGCCACAACAGAACTATTACATTGCATTTTCTTGATACCGATATAAATAACTCACTTCCGTAAATAAACACGCACACAAAACTACTCTCAGTTATGTTCGCTCGATCCTTGTTAGTTCGAAACCTTTTTACGATATCATTATTCTCGCCAAGTCATCATAACTTTATTACGATTGCTTACTTCCACAAATGTTTATCAACTTCTCTTACTGGCCGTATCTGGACCTCTCAGTAGTGTGTCGTCTTCTTCCAATGTGCAAGGAGTCGTGTCCAAACGTCTCGTGAGTGTAGATACCACAAAGATATTGAGAACTGTTGTCAGTGCGTTTAATTTGAGTGTTTAAAAATGTAGAATTTTCTACCCAAAGTGCTTAGTTCCGGAAGAATGTAAAAAGTAATTAACTTTTATTTAAGTGTTATTTTATACGTACTTTGTCAATTCGAAGTTCCGATATTATTATATGAACGTTTTTTTTAACGATATTTATAAGTGTGACGTGATGTGATACTATTTGCATATTTTGACCTGCACAGTTGGTTCTCCACGTTTGTACAGCGTTAACTATTAGTAAGCAACTGTTTATTCGTATGCTTCGTTCGTAAAAGCTTTTTATATATTGTTTAAAATAAATACATTATTATGTAGTAATGTACTATACAGTTAAAAATACTAATAATGATGATTGTGTGGTGAGTGGATGTAACAACAGAAGCCCTACCAAACAAAGCGATTTACAGAGTGCCGACGGATAAATAAAATTTATTTTTTTAGATTACTTAATAAACGATTGTGTTTAATTTGGGTTCGATTTTGTAAAGTCAAACGAAAGAATTGTAGAATTTGTTCTGAACATTTTGAACTCTTTGATTTTCATTGGGATTTAAAACACAAGTTGTTGGGTTATATTTTTTTTTTATTATTAGAGGTACAAGGCTCGATACCCAAAGTAGAAAGAAAACTATAACATAGAGTAGTCGAGTCTTCACCACGGTAAGTCAAATATATCAGAATAATATTGTTACCGACTGCCAGTGTTGGGTAAGTTCCTTAAAAAATGGAACTAGTTCCAGTTCCCGTTCCACGCAAGGAAAAAGGAACTCTTTCCAGTTCCAAGTTCCTCTAAAAGAAAAGGAACTGGGGCGTTCCTTAGTTCCTTTCAAAATGGAACTAAGTTCCTAAATAGTTCCTTTCTGCCAACAACCATTTTTCTTTGGATATTGCCGAGCGGGATACTAGCCATCACCTCAATGGTTATTATCCGGGTTTATGCATTATACACCAAGAACATTGACTAAAAGTAAGAGGTTATTTTATATTGTTAATTCTTAATGCATTACAATTTTCATTAATTATTAATAACTATTATAATTAATTTAATAAAAGTTTTTAAATTAAATTCAATGCCAAGGGTTCGCAAATAACGCCTAAAATATGGTTGAGATTTGTAGGAATCAAAATGCATGTGCTTCTTTAGATTGGCTGGCGATGACCTCGAAGCACCGATTACTTTATTAACTGGTAAACAAAGCAAGCATTTTGCCGAAAAATTTTCTTCGTCGCCGAAAATATCACTTTCGCCCGGAAAGAAAAATGGTCTGTATTTTTTAAAGAGCAGTATGTTATTGCCACGAACACCAGACATTATAACAAACCGATCGAAAGAGACAGCCTTTTTGTCACATATGCACTTGTCGCGAAGAATTAAATAGATCAGTGAATATTGAGATAGCTTATTGAGTTCTTGCCCCTAAATAACTTCACCCCCACCCCACTTTCATCCCCCACATCTTGCATCATCAAAGCCTTCCCGTTTTCAATTAATTCGAAGTTGATGAATTCGAACATTGACTGATGTGATGGGTTGACAAGTGATATATTTCATGTTTTGTTTGATTTTGGAATGACAGTCTGAGTTGCTCTCACACCTGTGTATAGGAGGGGTTGGACGGTTGGTCAGTTATAAGTGACATGACACGCTTATTCCGCACGAGCGATTTGGGATTAGTCACCGGTTTCGGGTCTTCGACTTGTGCCGGTGTGCGACTAATTGGAGACCCCACGCGGGGGTGGCGTAGCAGGTGGAGGGTTGGGATGGGTAGACAAGAATGTCATATTACAAAAAAAGTTGTTTTAGATTTTTCGTTTCTGTCATCTTGTAACCTATGTTTTGGCGCTTTCGTCCTTCAAGCTTGTACAGTCAAGTAAAAATAAAAGGAACTTATGAAAATAAGTTACAGTTCCTGGAAAATTGGAACTATGTCGTTCCACAGTTCCTGGTTGGAAAAAAGGAACTATACCGTTCCTTAGTTCCTTAAAAAGGAACTAGTTCCAAGGAACGGAACTAAAAAAATCCGTTCCTACCCAACATTGCCGACTGCCATATACGAACATCTCCATAAAGGCATAAATAAAGGCACCCACATAAACCATTCTCTAAATATTTACGTTATTAGTTTGTATTGCAGAACAGTAAGGTACAGCTGTAGTCAAAGCAATGCCGTCATTTCATCTGTTTCAATTAAGTTTTAATGATGTTATTGTTATTTTTAATTTATTGATATATTCAATGAAATTTAAAACTTACAACTGATTCGCATTATAAGATTTGGATGAACATCCCCTCCAAACACCTTATATTATTTACACGTAATATCTAGACGGAAAACCCACCGTATTTGAATTTGCATTTACGCTCGTATCTAAAGCTAGCACAATCACATTATGGTCGTATTTGAACAGTTTACAAATGAAATGTACCGACTTGATATTTTTATTGCATGTGATGTGACGTTATACTGTACAGTATATGGCATGGCATTATTATGTGCTTCGTTTACATGGGCCTAACCATGCCTCCGAACCACAATATTCGGTATCGAGATCGGGATCGCAAGCCGGAAATCGTAAAAAGTTACCTTACATGGTTCTTACGGCACTGTTCACAACTAAATCGTATCGTCGTAATTGATTGTAATGGGAAATTGTACGATTGCAATTACGAATCCGATTACGATCACGATGCCAAAAATTGTGGTTGGGGCTTTAGTCCAGTACCGTACTGGAATCTTGGCCCATGTAAGCATTATATAATAATACGCAATATTATATAATGATACGAATCATAACTGACGTAATCGAATCTGGCGTCACTCTGGGTACGAATAAGATGATAATGCTAAAGCGAAATAATTCAAGTTAAAATGTGTTTGGTGTAACTATATATTTACCTACAAAATGCGTATTGCGTGTTTAATGTTGCTGTGACGGTTTTATCACGTTCACATGACACATAATCACGCAAAGATGTGTGTATCGGTCATGTCTTCATGTTACCACTGTACGCCTAATATTAGTAGTTTCTACTGAGCTAATATTTCTATCAACTTATATAATGCATTGTTAGTAATCATATATCAAACACATTCAAATACGACTTATATTTTGACGATGCATTTTTAATCAGTGAAGGAGAGTAGCATTTTAACACGCGCGAAGCGGAATCCGGCCAGCGATCTTGTATCCACGTGACGTTATGCGCGGGCCGGACGAGATCGGGCGCGCGGGAGTGCCAGACCTAGTATATCCTTAGACCATGGGGCTAGCCTAGCCTAGGCCTAGGCCTAGGCCTAGGGCCTACACCTACACACAAATCAACCATTCCTGCTTCTCCACCGGTTCAGCATTCATTGTGAAGTCTACGGCTAGGACTAGGCTAGGCCCTGCATAAATGCAACATGTACTAAGCTTAGGGAATAATATGCACCTACTCGGCGAGACGAAACGTAGGCCTACCGGCCTAGGCTAGGCCTAGGGTATCCGCGTCAGCCTTAGCCTAGGTTAGTATATTAAGTGAGGAAAGGATCCAACAGCTTACCTTCGTGTAGTAAGATGACGGATTTGCGAGTTTGAAGTACACATGAAGACATAATACAAAATATAACGAGACGTTTCGACCGAGGTCTTGCTCACTCGAGAGAAGATTCTTCTCTCGAGTGAGCAAGACCTCGGTCGAAACGTCTCGTTATATTTTGTATTATGTCTTCATGTGTACTTCAAACTCGCAAATCCGTCATCTTACTACACGAAGGTAAGCTGTTGGATCCTTTCCTCACTTAATATACCATTCCAGCCGATTGGCACCTACTTTCATAACTTAGCCTAGGTTAGATTAACATTACGATTCAGGACTGCAGTTTACATACTTACACGAAAATAAGTGACAATATTGCTCGAGTAACTATCTCAGCAAACAAATTTCCTTCAGTGTCTCGCGGATTATTCATACTCTTTGATTTCGTCAAGTGTTTCAAACAAGTTATGTTTGGATGACAGCTACTGTCAACGCTGCAGTTGTTTTTATGTCAAACTGCCACATGGGCTTTAGTGTAAAGAAAATATTGCACGATAGATTCAAACTCCATCAGGGTTCGATGATTAATCTTAAATCATCAATAAAATAAATAATTGTTTATTTATTTTGTGTACATATTCCAATATCTCCTTGTTTATTTTATGAAATTAATGTACGAACGAACCGGCGTGACTTTGGCGACGATATCTCGAAGTCGAAAATGGCCGCCGGCCGTGTAGCCAACATACCGAATGGTGCAGTAAATCCGCTAGTAAAATAATGGCAAATATGCAGCCCATAACAGACACCCCTTTAACAATATGATATCATTTTTTAATTGAACCCTGAACTGTTTCGCGCAACCAATGGTATATTAAAAATCTGCAATATATTATTACCTACCCAAATGTATTTCCCAAACTGCGTGACACCCCGCAGTTTTGGAGTAAACGACCCAGGTTCGTACCTTCGTGCGGAAAATAATACGTAATTACTAACTTGGCATCATTTTTTAACTAAACCCTAATATGTTTCGCGCAACCAATGATATATTATGAATCTGCAATATATTATCAACCCAAATGTATTTCCTAAACTGCGTGACACCCCGCAGTTTTTGAGTAAATGACCCAGGTTCGTACCTCCGTGCAGAAAATAATACGTAATTACTAGCTTTGCATCATTTTTTAACTAAACCTTGAAATATTTCGCGCAACTAATTTTATATTATAAATCTGAAATATATTCCCTATCCAAATGTGTTTCCCAAACTGCGTGACACACCGCAGTTTTAGAGTAATTGACCCAGGTTCATACCTCCATCGGACCACATAATACCAAATAATACGTCATTACTAACAATCCATCATTTTTTAAGAAAACCCTGGTATGTTTCGCGCAACCAATGGTATATTCTATATTTTAAACCCAATGATATTATCAATCTGCAATATATTCCCTTTCCAATGTGTTTCCAAAACTGCGTGACACCCCGCAGTTTTAGACTAATTGACCCAGGTTCATACCTCCATCGGACCACATAATACCAAATAATACGTCATTACTAACAATCCATCATTTTTTAAGAAAACCCTGTTATGTTTCGCGCAACCAATAGTATATTATCAATTTGCAATATATTACCTACCCAAATGTATTTCCTAAACTGCGTGACACCCCGCAGTTTTAGAGTAATTGACCCAGGTTCGTACCTCCGTGCCTAAAATAATACGTAATTACTAACAATCCATCATTTTTTAAGAAAACCCTGATATGTTTTGCGCAACCAATGGTATATTATCAATCTGCAATATATTTCCTATCCAATCGTGTTTTCCAAACTGCGTGACACCCCTCAGTTTTAGAGTAATTGACCCAGGTTCTGGTATGTATGTCAGAGTTGCAAAATTAGTTTTTTAATTTATTTAATTTAATTAAAACTTACACACGGATACAAATGAGTTTTTGCATATAGGTCCACATCAATAGTAGTAACACTCGACAATAGTTTCAAAATTGTAGCTTTAACCGCCAGGTTGTAAAAAAATATTGTTTATTTACGGTAAATTTTTTTTCATTTTTACAGTGTTCCACCGATATGATTCGCATTTGCGGACCATTGAAGTTAGATGCACATAGTATGCTGCAGGAATGGCGTAGGGAGTCAGACCTTTCTCACTATGTATTTGGAATTTTATTAGCTTGCATAGTATGGCTACAATGACGTGTTATGTTTTATGACTTTCACGGCAAACATGCAGAAAATAACAACAAACTTGGTCGACAATTTAAAAAGTTATTATTATAAATTAAATGCAAGTTATTGTATGATTAAACAATATTACATTTTATATATAGTCTGTATCTACATTATGGAACTTTCTATACACTGATAGGTTTAATAGTTTATGAATTAGAGCCTATTGAGTAGACCACGGTCGAATGAAATTATGCGGAAATCCATCAACTTGAAGGTTTTAATTTCTTTAAAGAAAACTTCTTAACGGATTTAAATAATATTTCGTGCATTTATTAGATGAGCGCAGCGAAGCGGAGTGAATCTCTCCATACAACTCGATCGGCGCTTTGTCTGTGTGTATGTATGTATGTATGTATGTCTGTATGTCTGTATGTGCGCTAAATTTTGTTCGTCGCGCACAGGTCAAACGGCTTGACGTATTTGGCTGAATCGTTTTGTCAACATTTGAGACCACTAAACTCGATGCTGTTAACATAACCAGCAAAATTCGTCAAGATGCCAACCTACAAAAAAATAATTACTGAAAAAAATAATTTGTTTATTTATTTAATTACCTTTAAACTTACACACGAATTTTAATAATGTTTCACTTGTAGATTTACATCAACAATACCAACACTTGACAAAAGTTTCAAAATTGTAAATTCATCCGCCATGTTATAACAAAATATTGTTTATTTACTACAATAATTTCTTCATTTTTACAGTGTTCCACCGATATGATTCACATTTGCCGACTATTGCAGTTAGATGTACATATGTTACACCAAACATAGCGTACGTAATTATACATGATCAGTTTTATTTGGAATCTAGATAGCTGTCATAGAATGGGTACAATGACGTAAGATGCCAACCTACAAAAAATTAATAACTGAAAAACATGTTTTTTAATTAATTGAATTAAAAAACCATATTTTGCACACGGATAAAAATAATTGTTTGCTTGTAGGTTCACATTAATGATACTAACCTTCGACAGTAGTTTCATAATTTTAGCTTTAACGGCCATGTTATAAAAAATATTGTTTATTTACGGCAGACATTTTCTTCATTTTTACAGTGTTCCACCGAAATGATTCGCATTTGCGGACCATTGAAATTAGATGCACATAGTGTGCTGCAGGAATGGCGTTGGGAGTCAGACCTTTCTCACTATGTATTTGGAATTTTGATAGCTATCATAGAATGGCTACAATGACGTGTTATGTTTTATGACTTTCACGGCAAACATGCAGAAAATAACAACAAACTTGGTCGACAATTTAAAAAGCTATTATCAGGGCTTTTTTTCGGCCGGTACGAGCCGGTACGCGTACCGGCTAACACAAGAGGCGTACCGGTAAAAGGCAATGAAGTCACACTATAGCCGGTACGCTACGATTAGCCTTGAAGCGGGTGAATAACTTTGAAGTGTGCAGTGTGAAAGGCTTGTGACTGCAAAATATGTTTCATTTTGTAATATAAGGATGTTGCCACCTGCTGGTGACATGGGTGTGACATGTAGTAAATCACTTCTTTTTAGACTCTTGGCGGCCACACACTACAGTAATCTTTTCTTTCATTTGGTTCATCAGTTCTAAGGAAAGATAATTAGGGTTGTTTTGACTAAAACGTCAACTGTCAAGAGTAGCTTCTGGGAACTGCAAAAGAGAATTTACCTCTTCTTACTTTTCTGTTTTCCTTGAAAGCGCCTTTTCAATTTACAGACAACGATTGGGTTGTGTTGGGGGAGGAAGAGAGGAGGGGGAGATCGGTGGTCAAGGGATTGTAAGTTGTGTGTGGCAGGGTTGGTTTCCTCTCTGGTGACGAGTGGAGATGTCGTCGTGATTAGCGAGTGTGTGTGTGTGTTTAGTGAGAGTGTAAAAAATAAAAATGAACCGAAAAATAACTTCTTGGGTCGTCACCTCGCCACCTACTACCGAAACAGAGCAAGAGACCGACGTGTTGCTGACGAGAACATGACTATGAGTCATGTTTGGAAATTGCTTTGAATTCGATATCATCGATTTTGGTGAGTAATAAATTATTTTAAAACAAATATTAACTATCAAGTTTGTAGTGAGTAAATGCACGTCTCGTGTTTGGGTCACGTTAAACATGGGCGGATTCAACATGAGGGGGGGGGGGGGGGGGGGCTGAAAAAATAATTTTAGTTTCCGTCTTACAACAATGAAACCATCACTATTGGCACGTTTAAAAAAAATATATTTTATGTTTTCTGCGGATGCCAGTTCACGCGCACGCGCTGCTCGATCGTGTGGACACAGGATCTAATCCCAGTCATGAGCTGTGCAACATAAGCTTCATATTTCGTCGATATCTACGATACAAATCCGCCTTAAAAATGCGTTTTTGGCCATCGAACTTAATGCAGTACCCCAAAAAATTTTCGCCTACGCCGAATTTGCCTCCGGCGGCTGGGGCTTCGCCCCAGACCCCAGCTATACCACACCAGTCACATAAAACATTATGCCGAACGTACCGGTTAACTTTATTTTAGAAAAAAAGCACTGGCTATTATTATAGTTTAATACGAGTTATTGTATAATAAAACAATATTACATTTTATATATAGTCTGTATCTACATTATGGAACTTTCCATACACTGATAGGTTTAATAGTTTATGAATTAGAGCCTATTGAGTAGACCACGGTCGAATGAAATTATGTGGAAATCCATCAACTTGAAGGTTTTAATTTCTTTAAAGAAAACTTCTTAACGGATTTAAATAATATTTCGCGCATTTATTAGCAACATATCAAGAAATAATATATTTAAGTTATAAGGTTGTAACTTGATCCGCCATCTTGTAAAAAAATCATATGTTTATTATAAAGGTTTTTTATTTTTAAAGAGTAATATGATATGCAAATGATTTATTTGATTTGATACATTGAAAAAATCGCTCATCTGTCAACGCGGAGCGTTTTCCTAGTTAGCAACATATCAAGAAATAATATACTTAAGTTATAATGTTGTAACTTGATCCGCCATCTTGTTAGATGAGCGTAGCGAAGCGGAGTGAATCTCTCCATACAACTCGATCGGCGCTTTGTCTGTGTGTGTGTGTGTGTGTGTTCGCCAAATTTTGTTCGTCGCGCACAGGTCAAACGGCTTGACGGATTCGGCTGAAATTTTAAGTCAACACCCGTGACCACTAAACTAGATGCTGTTAACATAATCAGCAAAATCCGTCAAGATGCCAACCTGCAAAAAATTAATTAGTGAAACAAATCCAGTTTTATTTTTTGTTAATTAAAACTTATGAACAGATTTAAATAATGTTTTAAATTAATATTGACACTAACAATGTCGACACTGGATAAAAGCTTTGGAACTATAACTTAAACCGCCATTTAGTAAAAAAATATTTAGTTTCTATTTACGGGAACTTACATTGGTTTCTTTACAGTGCTCCACTTATACGATTGTCATTTGAGGACCATTGAAGTTAGATGCACATACTATGCATGGCGAATGGCGTGTACAAAGAGACCTTTCTAAAACTACTTTTGGAATTTCGATAACGTAAATAGAATGGCAACAATGGCGTGTTATGTTTTATGACTTTCACGGCCAAAATGCAAATGTTAACAACGAACTTTGTAGACAAATTAAAAACCTTTTATTATGTTTTAAATGCGATTATTGTATAATAAAACACCATCACATTTTAGATCTAGCCTGTATCTACATTGTGGATTTTTCTATACACAGATAACTTTAATAGTTTATGAATTAGAGCCTTTCGAGTAGACCACGGTCGAATACAATTATGCGGAAATCCATTGAAAAATCAACTTGGAGGTTTTAATTTATTTGAAAAAAAACTTTTTAACGGATTTAAATAATATTTCGTGTAATTATTAGCAACATATCGGGAAATAATATAGACAAATTCTAAGATTGTTACTTAAACCGCCATCTTGTAAAAAAATCATGTTTGTTATAAAAGTATATTTTTTAAGTGGTGTATGATATGGAAAATATTAATTTGATTTACTAAAAAAAAAAATCGCTCATCTGGCAACGCAGAGCGTTTTCCTAGTAAAAAAATCATATGTTTATTATTAAGGTATTTTTTTTTTAAAGAGTAATATGATATGCAAATGATTAGATGAGCGTAGCGAAGCGGAGTGAATCTTTCCATACAACTCGATCGGCGCTTTGTCTGTGTGTACGTATGTATGTGCGCTAAATTTTGTTCGTCGCGCACAGGTCAAACGGCTTGACGTATTTGGCTGAAATTTTCGGGCAACGTTTATGACCACTAAACTCGATGCTGTTAACATAACCAGTAAAATTCGTTAAGGTGCCAACCTACAAAAAATTAATTACTGAAAAATAAAATTTGTTCATTTATTTAATTAAATGAAAACTTACGAACGGATTTAAATAATGTTTCACTTGTAGATTCACATCAACGGTACCAACATTTTACAAAAGTTTCAAAATTGTTAGTTCATCCGCCATGTTATAAAAAAATATTGTTTTTTTACTACAATAATTTCTTCATTTTTACAATGTTCCAGCGATATGATTCGCATTTGCGGAATATTGCAGTTAGATGCACAAAGTAAACACAAAAATACCGTACGCAATTATACCTTTCTCATTATTATTTGGAATCTCAATAGCTGTCATAGAATGGCTACAATGACGTAAGATGCCAACCTACAAAAAATTAACAACTAAAACACATGTTTTGTTATTTATTTAATTATATTAAAACTTACACACCGATATAAATAATTATTTAAATGTAAGTCTACATCGATAATCTCAACACTCGACAACAGTTTTAAAATTGTAGCTTTAACCGCCATGTAATAAACAAACATTGTTTATTTACGGCAGTAATTTTCTTCGTGTTTACAGTGTTCCACCGATATGATTCGCATTTGCGGACCATTGAAGTTAGATGCACATAGTATGCTACCGAAATGGCTTACGCAGTCAGACCTTTCTTACTATGTATTTGGAATTTTGATAGCTATCATAGAATGGCTACAATGACGTGTTATTTTTAATGACCTTCACGGCAAACATGCAAATGTTAACAAAGAACTTGGTCGACAAATAAAAAAGCTTTTATTATGATTTAAAAGCGGGTTATCGTATAAATTATTAATATAACATTTTAGATATAGTCTGTATCTACATTATGGATCTTTCGATACACTGATAGGTTTAATAGTTTATGAATTAGAGCCTATTGAGTAGACCACGGTCGAATGAAATTATGCGGAAATCCATCAACTTGAAGGTTTTAATTTCTCTAAAGAAAACTTCTGAACGGATTTGAATAATATTTTGTGCATTTATTAGCAACATATCGAGAAATAATATACACAAGTAACAAGGTTGTAGCTTGATCCGCCATCTTGTAAAAAAATCATTTGTTTATTATAACGGTATTTTTTTTTTTAAAGAGTAATATAATATGCAAATGATTTATTTGATTTGATACATTGAAATAAATCGCTCATCTGTCAACGCGGAGCGTTTTCCTAGTTTATTTGATTTGTTACATTGAAAAAAATCGCTCATCTGTCAACGCGGAGCGTTTTCCTAGTATATTGCAGATTAATTAGATGAGCGTAGCGAAGCGGAGTGAATCTCTCCATACAACTCGATCGGCGCTTTGTCTGTGTGTCTGTATGTCTGTATGTATGTGCGCTAAATTTTGTTCGTCGCGCACAGGTCAAACGGCTCGACGTATTTGGCTGAAAATTTCGGTCAACATTTGTGACTACTAAACTCGATGCTGTTAACATAACGAGCAACATTCGTCAAGATGCCAACCTACAAAAAACTAATAACTGAAAAATAAAATTTGTTTATTTATTTAATTAAATGAAAACTTACCAACGGATTTAAATAATGTTTATCATTTAGGTTTATATAAACCGTACCAACAATTGACAATAATTTCAAAATTGTACAATTATCCGCCATGTTATAAAAAAATATTGTTTATTTACAACAATAATTTCTTCATTTTTACAGTGTTCCGCCGATATGATTCGCATTTGCGGACTTTTGCAATTAGATGCACATAGTATACACCAAAAATAGCGTACGTAACAATACTTATGCACTATTATTTGGAATCTCGATAGCTGTCATAAAATGGCTACAGTGACATATGATGCCAACCTACAAAAAATTAACAACTGAAACACGTGTTTTGTTATTTATTTATTTAAATTAAAACTTACATACGGATATAATTGATTTTTTATATGTAGGTCCACATCAATACTACCAACACTCGACATTAGTTTCAAAATTGTTGCTTTAACCGCCATTTTATAAACAAATATTGTTTATTTACGGCAGACATTTTCTTCATTTTTACAGTGTTCCACCGATATGATTCGCATTTGTGGACCACTGACGTTAGATGCACATAGCTCAGTTGTCTGTGCACATAGTATGCTGCAGAAATGGCGTAGGGAGTCAGACCTTTCTCACTATGTATTTGGAATTTTGATAGCTGTCATAGAATGGCTACAATGGCGTGTTATGTTTTATGACTTTCACGGCAAAAATGCAAATGTTAACAACGAACTTTGTTGACCAATAAAAAAGCTTTTATTATAATTTAAAAGCGGGTTATTGTATGATAAAACAATAATACATTTTACATATAGTCTATATCTACATTATGGAACTTTCCATACACTGGTAGGTTTAATAGTTTATGAATGAGAGCCTATTGAGTAGACCATGGTCGAATTAAATTATGCGGAAATCCATTGAAAAATCAACTTAAAGGTTTTAATTTATTTAAAGAAAACATCTTAACGGATTTAAATAATATTTCGTGCATTTATTAGAAACATATCGAGAAAAAATATACACAAGTAATAAGGTTGTTGCTTGCTCCGCCATTTTGTAAAAAAATCATATGTTTATTATAAAGTTTTTTTTTTTTTTAAAGAGAAATAATATGATCTTCAAAAGATGTGTTTGCTTTAAAACATTGAACCAACTCGCTCATCTGGCAACGCGGAGCGTTTTCCTAGTTAGATGAGCGTAGCGAAGCGGAGTGAATCTTTCCATACAACTCGATCGGCGCTTTGTCTGTGTGTACGTATGTGTGTATGTATGTCTGTCTGTATGTATGTATGTATGTGCGCTAAATTTTGTTCGTCGCGCACAGGTCAAACGGCTTGACGTATTTGGCTGAAATTTTCGGTCAACACCCGTTAGTACTAAACTCGATGCTGTTAGCATAACCAGCAATATTCGCCAAGATGCCAACCTACAAAAAATAAACTAGGAAAACGCTCCGCGTTGACAGATGAGCGATTTTTTTCAATGTATCAAATCAAATAAATCATTTGCATATCATATTACTCTTTTAAAAAAAAAACTTTATAATAAACATATGATTTTTTTACAAGATGGCAGATCAAGTTACAACCTTAAAACTTAAGTATATTATTTTTTGATATGTTGCTAATAAATTCACGAAATATTATTTAAATCCATTAAGAAGTTTTCTTTAAAGAAATTAAAACCTTCAAGTTGATGGATTTCCGCATAATTTCATTCGACCGTGTTGTACTCAATAGGCTCTTATTCATAAACTATTAAACCTATCAGGGCATGGAAAGTTCCATAATGTAGATACAGACTATATCTAAAATGCTATATTGTTGTATTATACAATAACTCGCATTTAAACCATAATAATAGCTTTTTAAATTGTCGAGCAAGTTTGTTGTTATTTACTGCATGTTTGCCGTGAAAGTCATAAAACATAACACGTCATTGTAGCCATTCTATGATAGCTATCAAAATTCCAAATACATAGTGAGAAAGGTCTGACTGCGAAAGCCATTTCGGCAGCATATTATGTGCATCTAACTTCAATGGTCCGCAAATGCGAATCATATCGGTGGAACACTGTAAAAACGAAGAAAATTTCTGCCATAAATAAACAATATTTGTTTATAACATGACGGTTAAAGCTACAATTTTGAAACTGTCGTCGTGTGTTGGCACTATTAATGTGGACTTACATATACAAAATTATGTATATCGGTGTGTAAGTTTTAATTTAATTAAATAAATAACAAAACATGTGTTTCAGTTGTTAATTTTTTGTAGGTTGGCATCTTACGTCATTGTAGCCTTTTTAAGACATCTATCGACATTCCAAATAATTACGAGAAAGCTATGATTGAGTACGCTATTTTTATGTTTGCTATGTGCATCTTACTGCAAAGATCCGCAAATGCGAACGATATCGGTGGAACACTGTAAAATGAAGAAATTATTGTTGTAAATAAACAATTTTTTTTTTATGACATGACGGGTAAACTTACAATTTTAACACTATTGTCCAGTGTTGAGACTATTGATGTTAACCTACAAGTGAAACAAAATTAAAATCCGTGTGTAAGTTTTAATTTAATTAAATAAATAAACAAATTTTGTTTTTCAGTAATTATTTTTTGGTAGGTTGGCATCTTGACAAATTTTGCTGGTTATGTTAACAGCATCGAGTTTAGTGGTCACGAATGTTGCCCAAAAATTTCAGCAAAATACGTCAAGCCGTTTGACCTGTGCGCGACGAACAAAATTTGGCGCACATACAGACAGACATACATACAGACACACAGACAAAGCGCCGATCGAGTTGTATGGAGAGATTCACTCCGCTTCGCTACGCTCATCTAACTAGGAAAACGCTCCGCGTTGCCAGATGAGCGAGTTGGTTCAATGTTTTAAAGCAAACAAATCTTTTGAATATCATATTTCTCTTTTAAAAAAAAAAAATACCTTTATAATAAACATATGATTTTTTTTACAAGATGGCGGATATAGTTACAACCTTATAACTTAAGTATATTATTTCTTGATATGTTGCTAATAAATGCACAAAAGATTATTTAAATCCGTTAAGAAGTTTTCTTTAAGAAATTAAAACCTTCAAGTTGATGGATTTCCGCATAATTTCATTCGACCGTGGTCTACTCAATAGGCTCTAATTCATAAACTATTAAACATATTAGTGTATAGAAAGTTCCATAATGTAGATACAGACTAAATCTAAAATGTGATATTATTTAATCATACAATAACTCGCATTTAAACTATAATAATAGCTTTTTAAATTGTGGACCAAGTTTGTTGTTATTTTCTGCATGTTTGCCGTGAAAGTCATAAAACATAACACGTCATTGTAGCCATCCTATGATAGCTATCAAAATTCCAAATACATAGTGAGAAAGGTCTGACTGCGCACGCCATTTCGGCAGCATACTATGTGCATCTAACTTCAATGGTCCGCAAATGCGAATCATATCGGTGGAACACTGTAAAAATGAAGAAATACATAGCCGTAAATAAACAATATTTTTTTATAACATGGCGGTTGTAGCTACAATTTTGAAACTATTGTCAAGTGTTGGAACTAATAATGTGGACCTACATATAAAAAATCATTAATATCCGTGTGTAACTTTTAATTAGATTAAATTAATAACAAAACATGTGTTTCAGTTGTTAATTTTTTGTAGGTTGGCATCTTACGTCATTATAGCCTTTTTATGACAGCTATCGAGATTCCAAATAATAATGAGAAAGGTATGATTGCGTACGATTTTTTTGTGTTTACTATGTGCATCTTATTGCAAAGATCCGCAAATGCGAATGATATCGGTGGAACACTGTAAAAATGAAAAAATTATTACCGTAAAGAAACAATATTTTTTTATAACATGGCGGATGAACTTACAATTTTGAAACTTTTGTCAACTGTTGGTACCGTTAATGTTAATCTACAAGTGAAACATCATTAAAATCCGTTAGTAAGTTTTCATTTAATTAAATAAATAAACAATTTTTGTTTTTTAGTAATTAATTTTTTGAAGGTTGGCATCTTGACGAATTTTGCTGGTTATGTTAACAGCATCGAGTTAAGTAGTCACAAATGTTGCCCGAAAATTTCAGCCAAATACGTCAAGCCGTTAGACCTGTGCGTGACGAACAAAATTTAGCGCACACACATACATACATACAGACATACATACACACAGACAAAGCGCCGATCGAGTTGTATGGAAAGATTCACTCCGCTTCGCTACGCTCATCTAATTACTGAAAAATAAAATTTGTTTATTTATTTAATTAAATGAAAACTTACCAACGGATTTAAATAATGTTTATCATGTAGGTTTATATCAACTGTACCAACAATTGACAATTATTTCAAAATTGTGCGTTTATCCGCCATGTTATAAGAAAATATTGTTTATTTACAACAATAATTTCTTCATGTTTACAGTGTTCCGCCGATATGATTCGCATTTGCGGACTTTTGCAATTAGATGCACATTGTATACACCAAAAATAGCGTACGTAACAATACCTATGCATTATTATTTGGAATCTCGATAGCTGTCATAAAATGGCTACAATGACATAAGATGCCAACCTACAAAAAATTAACAACTGAAACACATGTTTTGTTATTTATTTAATTAAATTAAAACTTACACACGGATATTATTGATTTTTTATACGTAGGTCCACATCAATACTGCCAACACTCGACATTAGTTTCAAAATGGTAGCTTTAACCGCCATGTTATAAACAAATATTGTTTATTTACGGCAGTAATTTTCTTTGTTTTTACAGTGTTCCACCGATATGATTCGCATTTGCGGACCATTGAAGTAAGATGCACAAAGTATGCTGCCGAAATGGCTTACGCAGTCATACCTTTCTCACTATGTATTTGGAATTTTGATAGCTAACATAGAATGGCTACAATGACGTGTTATATTTAATGACATTCACGGCAAATATGCAAAAGTTAACTACGAACTGGGTCGACAAATTAAAAAGCTTTTATTATGATTAGAGATACGTGAAAATAGCGTTTTGTGTATAGATGCTACAAAGCGCTATTTTTCGGTAGAAACTAAGGTTTTTCTGTTCCTATTTTATTATATTTAACAAAGTAATTATACTTTGTTTATGGTAAATACAATTTGGTTGATTTTAATTTTAATAGCATGACATGATTTAAAAATAAAAATTTGAGAAAACTTCATTCTCAAGTTTTTTCATCTTGGCAAAAAAATAGATGCTACAAAACGCTATAAAATGACAATTGAAAATGCTATTTTCCCGTATCACTAATTATGATTTAAAAGCGGGTTATTGTTAGATGAGCGTAGCGAAGCGGAGTGAATCTCTCCATACAACTCGATCGGCGCTTTGTCTGTGTGTGTGTGTGTATGTGTGTGTGTTCGCCAAATTTTGTTCGTCGCGCACAGGTCAAACGGCTTGACGGATTTGGCTGAAAGTTTCGGTCAACACCCGTAAATACTATACTCGATGCTGTTAACATAACCAGCAAAATTCGTCAGGATGACAACCTACAAAAAATTAATTTCTGAAAAATAAAATTTGTTTATATATTTAATTAAATTAAAACTTACACACGGATTTTAATAATGTTTCACTTGTAGGTTAACATCAATAGTTTTAACACTTGACAATTGTTTCAAAATTGTAAGTATACCTGTCATGTCATAAAAAAATATTGTTTATTTACAACAATAATTTCTTCATTTTTACAGTGTTCCACTGATATCGTTCGCATTTGCGGATCTTTGCAGTAAGATGCACATAATAAACACAAAAATAGCGTACAAAATCATACCTTTCTCGTTTTTATTTGGAATCTCGATAGCTGTCATAAAAAGGCTACAATGACGTATGATACCAACCTACAAAAAATGAGTTAATGAAAAACATTTTGTTTTATTAATTTAATCTAATTAAAACTTACACACGGATATAAATTATTTTTTAAACGTAGGTCCACATCAATAGTACCAACACTTGACAATAGTTTCAAAATTGTAGCTTCAACCGCCATGTTATAAAAAAATATTGTTTATTTACGGCTATTAATTTCTTCATTTTTACAGTGTTCCACCGATATGCTTCTCATTTGCGGACCATTGAAGTTAGATGCACATAGTATGCTGCCGAAATGGCTTACGCAGTCAGACCTTTCTCACTATGTATTTGGAATTTTGATAGCTGTCATAGAATGGCCACAATGACGTGTTATGTTTTATGACGTTCACGGCATACATGCAAAAGTTAACAACGGACTTGGTAGACAAATTAAAAAGCTTTTATTATGATTTAAAAGCGGGTTATTGTATGATAAAACAATATTACATTTTAGGTATAGTCTGTATCTACATTATGAAACTTTCCATACACTGATAGGATTGATAGTGGTTGAATTAGAGCCTATTGAGTAGAACACGGTCGAATGAAATTATGCGGAAATCCATCAACTTGAAGGTTTTAATTTCTTTAAAGAAAACTTCTTAACGGATTTAAATAATATTTCGTGCATTTATTAGCAACATATCAAGAAATAATATACTAAGTTATAAGGTTGTAACTTGATCCGCCTACTTGTAAAAAAATCATATTTTTATTATAAAGGTATTTTAAAAAAAAAAAGAGTAATATGATATGCAAATGATTTATTTGATTTGATACATTGAAATAAATCGCTCATCTGTCAACGCGGAGCGTTTTCCTAGTATAATTCAACAATATTACATCTTAGATATAGTCTGTATCTACATTATGGAACTTTCAATTCACTGGTAGCCTTAATAGTTTATGAATTAGCGGTCGAATGAAATTATGCGAAATTCCATTGAAAAATCAACTTACAGGTTTTAATTCATTTAAAGAAAACATTTTAACGGATTAAAATCACATTACGTGCATTTATTAGCAACATATCGAGAAATATTTTACACAAGGTACAAGGTTGTAACTTGATCCGCCATCTTGTAAAAAATCATATCTTTATTATAAAGTTTTTTTTTTTTTTAAAGAGTAATATGATATTCAAAAGATTTGTTTGCTTTAATACACTAAAAAAATTCGCTCATCTGGCAACGCGGAGCGTTTTCCTAGTTAGATGAGCGTAGCGAAGCGGAGTGAATCTCTCCATACAACTCGATCGGAGCTTTGTCTGTGTGTATGTGCGCTAAATTTTGTTCGTCGCGCACAGGTCAAACGGCTTGACGGATTTGGCTGAAATTTTAAGTCAACATCCGTGACCACTAAACTAGATGCTGTTAACATAATCAGCAAAATCCGTCAAGATGCCAACCTAAAAAAAATGTATTAGTGATTAAAATCCAGTTTTATTTATTTTTTATTAAAACTTATGAACAGATTTAAATAATGTTTTAAATTTATATCGACACTAACAATGTCGACACTGAATAAAAGTTTTGGAACTATAACTTTAACCGCCATTTAGTAAAAAAATATTTAGTTTCTATTTACGGGAACTTACATTGGTTTCTTTACAGTGCTCCACTTATACGATTCTCATTTGAGGACCATTGAAGTTAGATGCACATACTATGCATGGCGAATGGCGTGTACAAAGAGACCTTTCTAAAACTACTTTTGGAATTTCGATAACGTTAATAGAATGGCAACAATGGCGTGTTATGTTTTATGACTTTCACGGCCAAAATGCAAATGTTAACAACGAACTTTGTTGACAAATTAAAAAGCTTCTATTTTGATTTAAATGCGGTGAATGTATGATAAAACACTATCACATTTTACATCTAGCCTGTATCTACATTATGGATTTTTCTATACACAGATAACTTTAATAGTTTATGAATTAGAGCCTTTTGAGTAGACCACGGTCGAATGAAATTATGCGGAAATCCATTGAAAAATCAACTTGGAGGTTTTAATTTATTTAAAGAAAACTTTTTTACGGATTTTAATAATATTTCGTGTAATTATTAGCAACATATCGGGAAATAATATACACAAATTCTAAGATTGTAACTTAAACCGCCATCTTGTAAAAAAATCATAAGTTTGTTATAAAAGTATATTTTTTAAGCGGAGTATGATATGCAAAATATTTATTTGATTTACTAAAAAAAAAAAAATCGCTCATCTGGCAACGCGGAGCGTTTTCCTAGTAATATAGTATTGGTTGCGCGAAACATATCGGGGTTTTGTTAAAAAATGATGCAAAATTAGTAATTACGTATTATTTTCCGCACGGAGGTACGAACCGGGGTCATTTACTCAAAAACTGCGGGTTGTCACATAGTTTGGGATACACGGATGTCTGGTTGTTTGTGCATGAGGTGCGCAGTGATGTTTGTTTTTAGCTATTGGCAACACGGCCGGCGGCCATTTTCAGCTTCGAGATATCATGGACTTATAATAGTAACTGCGTTACTGGACTCGCAACATCATAACAAACCGCGTCCGCGATTTTCACTTCCGGTTTTTGTGCGCCGCCATTACTGGCGGCCATTTTTGCCCCACCGACAGCTACTGCTGTCAGCTGTCACCACAACAACACATGTCTACACTTCTCACGGTTCCAAGTAAGTACTTAAATAATGTAATAATTATTATATAACGCTTTAAATGTTAATTGATAATATTTTAAATTACTGTTAAAGCTGTTTATTGGCAGTTCAGTAATCTGTTACATTATTCAAGTCAAGATTTATGGACTTGCGCCTGCCATGGCTATCATAACCTTACAAACGTTCTAATAACAAGAAACTAGTCATTTACCATACGTAACTTACTAGAGAACGACTAGGCCTTTAAATATTAGGGTATTTATATTTAAAGTCGCTTGGAAGACAGCTTGGCTGGGCCTGGAATAACAAAATTAGGTCTAGGCCTCTAGGCCCTACCTAGGCAAAGAGTGACAGAAACACATGCTTAATGTCACAACAATGGCCATGTCATGTGAACATTGCTAGGCCTAGCACATTGGTGCTAGGCCAAATGTATTTGTACTATTAGTATTTGGTCTCGTAGCCCCAGCTTGGCCTGAAGATCAATTTAGGCGTAGGTTAGGCCTATCTTATATTGTCAAAACACAAGGATGGTCTAGGCGTAGACTACTCATCTGGGCTGTAGGCCTAGGGCCTAGGCTTGTTACCTGCTCTAATTTATAGTAAAATCCAGTAGGACCTATCGACATGCATGTAATGATAGGCTATATGCTTTACATACATTATTTGAATATTGATATTTTACGGGTAGGGCCTTGGTTCAGTAAGCCTTGCTAGGGTAGGTATAATTCTGTATCCTCTTGCCCGTAGGAACATGGAACACGTACTGAAGGAAATTCTCTCAACGGCCACTTCAGAGCACTTCAACATTCAGGTTGTTCCAGGAGAAATGCCTGATTTCGTTGATCAGTGGATACCTTCGGCTCTGGTCCTATTCGGCTAGGCCTAGGAATGTTTGACGTTTAGAATTTAATAGAGCTGCAGATCTAGTCTAGTCACTGTGACGTAGGCCTGAAGTCCGTAAGTGTTTTTGAAGATACAGTTGCATGCAGTCAAGCCAAGGGCCTAGGCCTACACACACCTTAACAATGATTGATTTAGTTAGGCCTATGGTTGCTCATTAATCTTTTGAAGAATGCCTGGCCTGCCTAGGCAGACCTACGACTAGTAAAATATGTAATTTCATGCTGTTGTTTGCTGAACGTAGAATTTGCAAGGTTTGTTACTGCATTTGTAGTCGCATTCGTGATTCAGTTGCTAGACGTTAGCTTAGACGCAGGCCTGCGTAGCCAAGTGCCTAGTCCTCCTAGTCACTTAGTGGAATACAAAATAGCCTAGTAGCCCTAAAATAATATTATTTACCAACTAGTATAAAATTATAATATACATCTTTTATTAACTTTAGTCAATAATTTTAATCAAATTTAGTTTAAAAAACAAACTACAGTATAAGGTTAGATGTTGGGTTAGTGAAAGTTAGCCAAATGGATGGGTGGTTCATTGGGGGTAATGTCCCAACAGCTTACCATGAAGGGTGAAGGTGTATGTCTGAAACTGTAACTATATACACACAAACAATACAAATACGTATCTAGGCTACAGGACAATGAATAATGTCAAAACAGTTTTGCGATAATACGGCCTTGCTTTCTCGACGAGTGCAGTCGAGTCTACTCGGAATTCCTATCGAACACCTTCACCATTTAATATAAGCTGTTGGGACTAATTCTTCCCCCCAATAAAGTATGAGATCTACAATTCTATAGGAAGTAATGTGCAGATTGTTGTCAATTTTCTTACAGCACCCTTGCAAGGGCATTCAATACATGTTTTTGTACATGTCTTTTTTTTATTCTAACACAATCTGTTCTTTTTTCACTTGCAGTCGTTGCGGCAAAATGTTTTCTGCAACTTCATCGGTCCACACCAGTCTACAGACCTTAACTAACACTTGAAAACTGGTCGGTTTTCTGGCTGTGGTGGTCATGGTCCTGCCTCTGGGTCACACCACTTGCATCAAATTAATGAAAAATTGAATTTGAATTGAAAGTGAAACTGGATGAGACTTTAAAGAGTTACCTAATTGAAAATTTCTGATTTTAGTGGTAATCATCAGTATTTAAAAATCAATAAAACAATTTGATTTAAATTGTAAAATTTTGAGTTAACTTATTTATGTCTACATATTTTCATAACTTTTACAAGATACAGTAGGCTACCCAACCAACTCTGCATACATATCTTTTAAAGTAGGTAGCCAGCAAATACAATACCTAACATGGAGGACTGAGAAGATGTCATGCTTCTTCGATATCTCATAAATACTGAAGTCGATGCTGGCAGGATGCACCGAATTTTCCATAAATTCACATTAACTAATGAGAAATTCACTTTTGTGTGTGTGTGTAATTTCCTTTCTACATTTGTAATGTTATACAAGGGTTAACATCACAAAAATTGCAAACCCATACAAAGAAAAAATTACCCCCTAAAATCATTGTATTTTCATGTAACAAATGTCATACCACTACAAAGACACACACACACACTTTGTGGCCAAATTAGTATTTCAGCAATATTGTAGCCACTTCATTTTCAGGCCCATCCGCCCATCATTAAAAATTAATATAGTAAGAGTACAAGTAAAGTAATCCTACTTTAGTCAGTCCCATTTCCATAGCTGTTGGTCTTGGTTTGTTATTGCCCTTAACGTTAATTTTTATATTGACGGGCCTTCAGTATTTTTTGTTTTTTAAGAAATAAATACACTACATAAATAAAACTATGATTAAAACTATACTAACTAAACTATACTAACTATGATTAAAACTGTGTTGGATCAGGCTAAAATTTTAAATTAATTCATCTACCATTTTACAAAGGGGAAAATTTTAATTTTGGAAAATACAGTTACGCAATAACATTATATGCATATAATTTAATTATTCGGTGATAAATTTTCTTACTACTGTACTAGTGTAGTAAAACAAGTCACTGTCCAGAATGCATTTAATCATCAAAACTATCTCAAATTGTGCTTTATAATATTTGAAAGTAATTGTTCTCTTGTCAGTGCTACCTCCTTATGAATGCATTCACAATTACTTAAAAAATGTTCACATTTGAACCAGAACACCAGTTTCTTCACTTCACTGGAAATGTAAATCCTCTCTTGGCCAATGCTGGAAGATTGCAGCAGGGGTTGGTATAGGTAGAATTTCAATGTTAGTGAAGTAGCCAATTCTTCCTTCATCGACCGACATCTGGCTCTCTTGCCCGTAAAATGTCTTCTTGTAGTCTTTTCTCTTGTGTCTGCATCTTCAAACAAAAAGTTTGTGGGGATATAATTTAATTACCCAGTACTTGAAGCACACAATTTACTTTATGTAGGTCTAAACTCTTCAATTACAAAATGCAATGTATGTGTGTGTTGTTCAAACAATCATTTCCAATCTACAGTATTAGGACCTAGAATCACTAATCATTAATCAATCTAAACAGTGTTTAATAATCAAAAGCTTACCAATTTAGTGATTTGATATTTGAAGTAAAAGGGGAAATATTACCAAGAACCAAAATAATATAATTTTTTAGGACTAATAGCCTCAGCCATAATCCAGAAGGCCTAGATATGGTAACCAAATTTTCCCAAATCAGTTTTTATGCCAGCGGGTTCCTCAACATTAGTTGTTGAACATGCACCTTTACATTTTTACTGTTGCAAGTAATGCTCATAAGAGGACTAAGGTAAGGCCTACACAGTAACTACGTTTAGGCTTACCATGTGAGCCGAACCCGAACTAGTCAGTACGTACTACTCTACAGGATCAGTCTCTTGACGCTTTCAGTCCGTACTAGGTTGTACGAGTCAGTTCGAACTATGTGTGCTGGCTCAGTGATTTCACCGATTCAAACTCGGTCAGTGCCGATGTCTTTCAAGCAATTCTAGTCCAAAATGAGTATTTACGGGCTAGGCCTATAGTCCGGGCTTGGCTCCTGTGGTAAATGTGGACTCTGAAGGGCACACGTCAGCCTAGACAAATCCATAAATATCTAGACCCAGATTTGAACTCTAAGGCCTAAGCCTAGGACTGAGTGCAGTATGCATTTTTAAACTGCCATGCCATGGGCGCTTGTCCTAGCTCTAGGTCTAGCACTTTTCATAGATAAATAAATGCCTTCTTTATTCACTAAACGTAGGCCTACATAATATAGGGTAGGCCTAGGTCTACGCCTAACCTCACTTTCCATACTCGCCCGGGGCTAAGCCTAGGCCTACTCGCTAGGCCTAACCTAGGAAGATCTAGTTTTTTTAAACACAAACCCTAGGCCTACGTACAGAATGTAATGAAATTGTAAAATAAAGTACATATAATAGGTTTAGCGTAGGTCTAGGCTAGGGAGTAATATAATCATTTACCTACCGTGGAGTCTGCATTCGATGTCTTCATAACCTCTGATTTTGACGTCAACAACACAATTTTACAACAACAACCACGGCAAAACACATACGGCCCCCTGGCTTTCTGATTCTTCCACGAACAGGTAACATTATCAGTCCATACATATTAAAAACTGATCAGAAAACCCGTAACAACATGCAGCGGCATTGGGTTTGAATGGCAGCGGTCGACTGTGAGGGGTTAAAATGGCGCCCGATGACGTCAATATGTACATGTCACATGACTTCCGGGGCTACTTTTGTAGTACGCCGATTTGCTAGCAGTTGCGAGTCCAGTAACATTATAAGTCCATGGAGATATCGTCGCCACATTCACGCCGGTTACAAACGAACGTACGAATCTTCAGAAGGCGGTGAGCGACGACGACCATCACAAAAACTGCTTCCGCTTCCTGCTTGATGCAAAGCGCGCCGTCATTCACGAAATTTAAATGAAAACACGGTAATCTATTATAAATAATCTTGTAGGGACTGGACTCCTAAGTGACCTTCTATCTAAAAGCCATTCAAAACTAGGCACAATAATTCTTTTACCCCCAAAAAAGTCACAAAAGTTCACTGAGCGATTCACATTTTCATGTTTCAATCTTACGCAGAGTTAATTTTTGAATAGATTTACCCCGCACCACAATCCTCCACATTGATATTGATTTTTTTGTCCCAAGCCTATTTTTCGGATGCTTTCGTCACAGGCGAGGTACTCGTAGCCAATCAGCGATCAGCATTTGCGCGGGCTTGTCTTGGGCGGTTAGCTGGTTGGATACGAAGCCTCGCCTGTGACGAAACACGAAAGCATAATATGTAAGGTAGTCTCGAGTCAAGTATATTAGCCTTCTTTCATACACTCATATTACAGATAACGGATTTATAGAATGTTTTAGAAGTAAGAAGTAGTTTTATCAATACATTGTCTTGTTGGCTCTTTGCAAAGAAAATGGCGGACACCGGTGAGACGTTACCGGGACAGTACCGGGTACAAGCTTGTCACTCACAACTTGGGTGTTTGTTTAAAGCCAGATGTGAGGTCTGTCATAAAATCCTGGAAAACCACTCAGAAGAGAATCAGTATTCAAAATTATTTGACGATGATCTGGCGTTGGTCTTTGGGGGAGGTTAGTGAATATTGATCGTTACTACGCCGAAGGCAAGAACTTCCACTTCAAGGCTAAAAACCAGGGTCCGGATTCACAAGAGGTGCTAAGTCTTTTTTTGGTCTTATATCTATAAGACCGACCTTACTTTGAACATCTTGTAAAACCAGACCCAGGTCACATAAAAGGTTACTAATTCCTGGTGAGAACAAGGACATAATGAAGATTCCAATAATATGTTTTAAAATCTGTTCTAAAGATATTTTCCTGGTTTTATAACTTATAAGAGGTTCAAAGTTAGGCCAGTCTTAAAGATAAGACCAAAAAAGATTAGGACCTCTTGTGAATCCGGGGAATTCGGAGGGTCGGTCTCATTTTGAGGGGTGGTACAAGGTCAGAGCTGTGGTCAGAGCATTCAGCTTGCAAACAATGTTTCTGTTGTTGATGTTTCGGTTTCTGTCACAAGGGAGAAGTAGGAAGTACTTGAAGGAACGAGAGATATGCTGGGTTTGCACACACGTCATAAATTTAATATTTTGTTCCTAGACAAGTATTTTCCTAGCTGATTTACTAGGATCGCTACCATTGGCCGGATTCATAAAAGGTCACCTCTCATTGGCTGGGCTAACAATTTAAGGGATAAGAGCTAACATATTGGAATAATTTCAACTTTCGTCCTAGATCTTAAATCTTAAAAAATTATGTGAACGCCAATGCTACTGGCTTGTACCTTATTACAGTGGCACAGTGTGTAAACCGGGCTTAACGTTCTTCCACGCTAAGATTTGGTTTCAAAATGTGCCAAGTGGAAGTTTTGTTTGGAAGTCGTTGAAGTAGTTATATTTGAGGGAAGTGGAGGGTTTTCTTTTGTTGGTCCAGTTGGGTCATATCCATACAATAAAGCACTCATGTACAAGGAGCAATTTATGTATTTATTATTTCAACATACAATAATAATACATTTCATAGTACACGGTATGTTAACTGTACCAGAGATAGGGGTTTCTTTATAATACATTTAAATAAATTATGTATAAAGCACAGAAGAAGAAAACTACAGGTAGTATGTGCCGAGACCCATAGTAGTCTAGTTGGGAAACTACAATATATTGGCTAAATAGTAAATACAGTGAAAATTTGGATAGTGTGGATAATATTAATGGACAATCAGCAATCATAATTCATAATACAAATATTTATGAAAAAAGATGAACTGAAAACAAACAAAAAAATCAGTAAACTGTTTATTTATGGACTTATTTTTCTTTCCTTATAATACAATTTGATTTTTGTAGTAATGGGGATTTACAATAGTGTAAATTATATCGTCCAATGGTAAATTTGTTCTATTTAGTTTTCATAGGGATGTGAAGGATAAATCAATAAACATCAATGTAATGTAGCTGGTCATATAGCGATTACCGTGCAACATTGTCCGTAATATCGCGAAAAGTAATAATAATAATAATAATAATAATAATAAATGGTCTTTATTAGGCAAAGTTAAGCTAAAAGCTTCTTTACAACTAAACCATACACTACATTTACAATGAGTACAGACAAATATTTATGCACAACTTAACCATTAGCAAACAACAAATATTTACATATAAATGTAGTATCACTCGGAAATCGCAACCTACCTTGAGGCAACAAGCTTGGTAATCTATTTCTTTTTGAGTGCCCTGTTAAGTACTGTATGTCTCGATTGTCTGTGGAAGATAACAGGTTGCATGAGGAAGTTTACAACCCGTGTGTTTCATACTTTCCAATTCCATGTGAACTTTGTGCTGCCTATTTGAGTCATTTGGTGACAACACACTACCTACCTACTACTATATGAAAATGCATCAATTTGTAAAAAGTAAGGCGTATTTCATTATTTTCTTAATTTAGTCTTTAATCTTAGTCGGACATCAGTAAGATCAGGATACAATGATAAAGAGTAAAAAGCTATTTTGTGGGATTATGCATATAGATTTTCTTTTAGATTGTTATTCCTTGATTGTCCACATCTCTCTTGAATAAATGTACTTGATAAAATAGTTTCATTAATATGGCTATAATTAATTTAGACTCACTTATAGTTCTGAGCCTGGATTCACAAAGTCTTAACTAACTTTAGATTATGGCACACCATTGGCTGATACGGACTTGCACATATCCTTGACTCGAAGTCGCTAAGAAACCTCAAACCGCTCAAACCCTAGTAAATAAAAAAACACTTGAGGGCCTGTCTGAGTTGGTCTTATCTTTTTTCAAAGATGGTGGCAATTTGCCTATGACTTCAAAGTCTGAACATAAATAGATACGTATAGTTTACTTACCTTGCATTTGTCCGTTTTAAGTGTGGAGGTGTAAGAAACAAAACACAAAACTTAAAACACCGCCTTGGAATATTTTAAGCTCGCTGTGATTTCCACGAAAGTAGCCATCAATTGAGCTGTGTAGTAGACCTATCAGGGATTCATAATAGCACATACGGTACAGTAGATTTAGAACCTGTCTTAAGTTAAGACTTTTTGTGAATCCAGCCCCTGCAAAATTGGTTGAAACTTAAAACCTCAAATGCTAAATAATATGTGAATTGTGAACTAGGTACAGTACTTGGTTTATAATTAATTCATTTGTTGATGTTTTGAAGGTTTTATGTGTCCTTCTAATAAATTAAGTCAACTTACCTAAGCCTACTTACTATCTGCTAGTTGTAGAACAAAACTATATACATGTACTGAAGGACGTATTTTTGATGATTTATGCATAGCACAAATGGGAATCTCAATATAAAAACCGCACATATGGTCTCTAAACTAATTTTTTTTATTTATATATAAATACTGGTAAGAATGCTACACAATTAATTCAAATACTAATTACTGTAATATTTATGCAGTTTTGTAAGAAATAAAAGGATAAAATTTATTTTGTTGTAATCAGTTATCTGGAATTAACATGGATTCAGGTAAATATAAAATAATAACAAGACTATCAATAATCGTTTCTATTATATATAATATGTAATACTACTTTTTCAAGTTCTTACAAAACAAGACCACATTGGCATTATTATCTTTTTACATTCCATGTTGTTGACTGTCACTGAGACAAAAACAAATGTTCCTTAACAGCTGTTGTACACCATCAAACATCCATAAAAATTATAATGAAATTAAAATGCTTCAACATTTTCTACCACGACAAGTTCCCATCTATATGGGTATTTATTATTTAATGTTTGCTTGCACTTCCCATCAAAGTTATTGAATTCAATAAGTTAAATAGAAAGTTTGACCATGTAAAACAACTTTAAGAATAGCAATTGTTTCAAACATAAATAATAATCTAAGGATAACTCGGTTCCAATTACACAATAAATAAATGCATAAACTTGAGCCATATTGCCAAGTAGTATCACATATAAAATGGTGAGTAAAAATTACTAAGAAGATTATGTGACTTACACATGTAGTAGTATACAGGATCTATAAATGGAACAAAACATCATTACAATAATCATGGATTATTTTACAGGAGCCTTAACATTTTACAGAAAGTTGTTTCTGATAATGTCTTTGAACTTGGTGGTGGTTTGGTATATCCTCTTCTCTAGCAAAACAAAACAATGGCGTAAACAGAATACATGTACATTGTGAGGCAAGCTACAGTGGAACACATACTGTACATATCAATGTGAATAAAATCACAATGAACAACTTGTAAGTACACACTGCATATACTGTATAAAGTAAATTATTGAACGACATTGTCTCAAGAAAACATCGCACGTGGTCCATTTCTACTTGAGAAAATAATGTATACATTTCAAAATTCCTTGCTCACTAGATAGAATATAAAAATAGAGAACTCTATACAACTGGTTCGCGCAGTTAGGTTCTGCATCAATGTTGGTTGTGCGCAGAAAGCACTTTTCGTAACGGTACTTTAATCTCTGCAGTCGCCCTACTTGTCGCCCTACTAGTCGCCTTCTTCATTGGACCATCAGCTGTTTGATGGTGTTTCTTGACTTTCATCGGTTGGACAAACAACGCGTTGCCGTTTTCCTTGTTCTCTCTCTGAAAGAAGAATTTCAAATTAGATCAATACTTGATGTTTTATTTTAGCAACGTCAAATGCCTTGCAAGTAGCGGTGTTGGTTTTTCGCGGGCCGTGAAAGCGTAAGAAGTGCTGATAATAAGGGGGGGTGTAAACTTAGTCTAGATACCAATGTGGGTTGCGGACTTCAGGGGTGACAGACAGTGTTTTTACAACGTGGGGATCGCGGATGGCTAAAGAGGGCAAATGGGCTAATGGGCAAATGGGCTAAATGGGCATGCCCATCATAACGCTACACTGGCCATCCTGTCCTGTCATGGGATAGGTAAACAACAATAAAATTGTATTGATCTCATTTTTTAGTATAGAATGTGAGGATAGCATCCAATGCTATCCTCATATTCAAGACTATTTCAGGTGATAGACATCTATTATCACAACCTGACCTCATTTTTAGCAAAACATGAACGAAATGATCATTTTAAAGAAATCAAAGCGGGGTTCCCTGGATTTGACTATTCGTTCGTATTCGATATTCAACATACTGTAACATCGATGGAAAAGTCATGCGTAGAAAGAAGGCTTATAAAGATGGAAGTTGAGAAGGCAATGTTATGTGTTGAGACAGTAGAATTCAGTTTTATTCTAATGGAATTGTTGGTTTTGAGTTACTAAGGGTTTGAAAGAAAACAAATTAGTGTGTTGCCGTCTGGCCTCCGGGATGACAGGGGCAGGTCGGCCTGTGTGTTGGAATTGTTGGTTTGAGTTGTGAAGGAAAAACAAATATAAAATCTCAGTTGACAATAAAGTTTGAAGGGAAGCAGACGTGTGGACGGGGACCAGAACGGAGGCTGGCTAAGTCAACGAAAGTGCTTTCGTTGAACAACGGCAGCTTGCGTTCGGTTTTGGAGACGCAGCTCAGCAAAGAGTGAGTACTAATGATCAACTGAGATAAATTTCATTTATATTAATGTCCACCCGAATAGTTAAGCTAGGGTAGTGTGACAATTTGGCACCCAACGTTTGGGGCTCGATCTTTAACCACGACCGAGAGGATTAGGAGCTTTGTCCATAGGTGAGAGTTGTTTAGGGAAAATATAACAAAATTTTCGTTGAATCAGTGAAGTTATATTCAAGGTTGTCTGAAGTGTAAGATTTCGAGGTTGTCTGAAGTGTAGGATCGTGTGAGCGAGTGTATGATTGGAATAGGGTTGTGTAGGGTCGTAAGGCAGTAGAAAGTCTAGGGGTCTAGGGTATAAGCATGGAGATGGAATTGGAGAATAATGAATATTGGAGGAATTGGATCTGAGGAGCTGATCGGAGGAATTGAATCTGAGGAGGTGATCATGGAGGGTCCAACTGAGGATATTGATATCAAGAGTATGTTTAAAAGCTTAATGAAAGAGATAAAGAAAGGACAGAAAGGGCAGGAAGAACAAGCCAGGGTTTTGGAGGAATTAAAGAGGGATATGGTTAAACAGATAGATATGGAGAAGATGAGTGAAGACATGACCGTGGAAATGAGGATGATATTTTTGGGAAAGCAGGTGGAGGTAGGAGATGCAGGAGGTCTAGGAGACGGAGAGGATGATTTAAGGGGCGTAGGAGAGGTGGAGGGTGGAAGGATAGAGGTGGAGATAGTTGAGAGGCTGGTAGACAGGGTGGATGATGGGGAAGATGTGAAGATGGTTGAGGAGCAGGGTGATGTGGTGTCTGATAGGAGAGATGTGGGTGTTGTAGGACAGCAAGAGGACAGAGTAATTGATGAAGATGTGGGGATAGATGAGGATGACGTAGGTGATGAGGAGAATAATAATTTGACTGTAGGGCAAGATAATTGGGACAATAATGAAAAAGAATGGGTTTGTGATGAGAAAAAATGGGTTAAAGGAAGAGACTGGAGTAAGTTTAGAGGTGGAACTTTTGGAATTTTCGTAAGGGTATGGTTTGGAAAAGAATTCGTTGGTTGATCGACAATAGGCAACATGTGAGTTTTTTGTGGTTGAAGTAATGTTTTTTGTTGTTTTGTTGAAGTAATGTTTTTTTTAATTTTTAGGCAAGGAATTTTAAATTGGGCTAAAAATAAAAAAAAATCATGGGGGGTACATAGGGTTGTCATAAATTTTAAAACAATGTAGAATCATGGGGGGTACATAAGGTTACGTAGGGTTGTCATAAATTTTAAAACAATGTAGAATCATGGGGGGTACATAGGGTTGTCATCAGGGTTGTCATCATAAATTTAAAAAAAAAAACAAGGTGGTTATATAGGGATGTTGTCATAAAGAATGTTGTCAAGTAGGTCATGTTGTTGTTGTCATGTCAGAGTAATGTCAGATGGTACATAATGTTGTCGAGTAGGTCATGTTGTTGTTGTCATGTTATAGTGTGGTCATAAATAATGTTTTTGTAGTGTTGTCAGGTTATAGAGTTGTCATAAATAGTGTTGTTATCAAATGTTGTCATGTCATATGGTAGGGTCATAATGTTGACGAGTGGTGGGATAGCTATAAATAAAAAAAATAAAAAAGAATTTTTTTATTCACATGGTGGATTTTTTTGGGTTAAAGGAATGTTGTATTGTTGGAGATGACAGATTGGTATTGTTGATGTAGAGGTGGAATTACGTAACGGTATTGTTGGGGATTGTTGAAGGTCTTGGTTGATTGTCAGTAGGTTTTAAGGATGGAGGTTTAGAAGAATTCAAGCGTTATCATTGAGGGTATTTTCCATATTCATCAAGGATTGGAAGAATATGGGAAATAGGGGGGTAATTGTAACATCGATGGAAAAGTCATGCGTATAAAGAAGGCTTATAAAGATGGAAGTTGAGAAGGCAATGTTATGTGTTGAGACAATAGAATTCAGTTTTATTCTAATGGAATTGTTGGTTTTGAGTTACTAAGGGTTTGAAAGAAAACAAATTAGTGTGTTGCCGTCTGGCCTCCGGGATGACAGGGGCAGGTCGGCCTGTGTGTTGGAATTGTTGGTTTGAGTTGTGAAGGAAAAACAAATATAAAATCTCAGTTGACAATAAAGTTTGAAGGGAAGCAGACGTGTGGACGGGGACCAGAACGGAGGCTGGCTAAGTCAACGAAAGTGCTTTCGTTGAACAACGGCAGCTTGCGTTCGGTTTTGGAGACGCAGCTCAGCAAAGAGTGAGTACTAATGATCAACTGAGATAAATTTCATTTATATTAATGTCCACCCGAATAGTTAAGCTAGGGTAGTGTGACAATACTTTGGCCTCATTATTCATATTTGATTCTGAAAACTGGTTACCCTTAAACCTCACCCTTAAAAAAATGTAAACATTATAACCATACCTTGATAAATCCTGGTTCACTGGTGAATGACGAGTCAAGGTCAACTTTTTCAAGATTGAGTAGATCATTAGTGGAAGCAGCCTTCACATTGGTGGTCCCGAGGAACTGAACGTCGGCATCGTCGGAAGTGGGCGAGACTGCGTCGGCGTCCTCGACACTCACGAAGGTTTCCGAGCTGGAGTCGTGCGTCGCCTGTTCGGCCATCGCCCGATTGTGTCGCTCTCTGAACCGCGCGAGGATGCGTTCGTGGGGCGACGTGGCCACCAGGTCTCTCTCGTACTTGTAGTCCCTGCGTTGCGGGGTCGCGCCCGTGGGGTTGTCACGGCAGAGGTCTTCCGACAGGAACTTGTCGAGGTCCTGGTCTCTCTGTCGCAGCTCTACCGTGTTCTGTCGGTGCCAGTCGTTGACGTGGGCACACTGCAGCTCCAGGTCGCTCTGTCCGGCACGCACAAACGCCGCGAGCTCTGTCCGCTGGTGTTCCAGTGCAGTCTCGTGCAGGTCTGCAGACGTGTGCACCACTCCCAGCAGCCCTTGCATGCTGTCCTGCTGCGCACGCAGCTGCCCGTTGATGCTCTCCGACTCCTTGCGCAGATCCTTCTCCACCCACTGGTAGTCTTCCTTCAATACCTTCTCGCTACTCTGCACGAATTCGTTGACTCCCCTCTCCAGGCCGGCGTGGAATCGATTGGCGTCTGTCAAGGCGGCACCGGAATGCTCCAGAGTGCCGACCAGATTGCTCCGCAGCTCGTTCGAATGGGTCTCGTACGTCGTTCTCAATTCGCCCACGTGTTTGATCTCCCTGTGAAGTCCGTCGGTCACGGTTTCCGCCACGAGTTTCGTGTTTTCGATCGCCTGAGAATACGCGGTGGACAACTCCGTGAGCATCTGATTGGTGTCGGCCTTGTCGGACTTGATCTGTTCGAGTGCTTTGGTCAGCGCCTCGACGACGTCGTCGCTACGAACGTCCCGGGCCTGTTTCAGGTTGGCCATCAGCGCCTGCGAGTGTTCCATGTTTATCTGATGCTGTTGCGCCAGCTGGACGGTCGTCTGGCGTAGTTGATTCAGCCTCGCCGTCTCCTTCGCCTCGTGTTCAACGATCATGTCCAGGAGATACGGCAGCTCCTGTATCGTGTTCCGCTTCAGCTCCTGTATGTCGGCCTGCGCGGTCTGCAGCTGTCGCGCCAGGCCCTGCATGATCGGCATCACCTCCGTCTGGAGCCGGTGTAGGCTGCCCTCCTGCGAGTCCGAGCGGCTCCGAGCAGAGCCCAGGTGTTGCTGCACCCACTGCTGACGCGCGTACGCCTGGTCCGAGGTCTGCTTCTGGAAGTCTTGGATCAGCTGGTTCAGATTGTTGACCAACGACGACATCTGATCGCTGACTTGGGAGAGCCCACCGCTCCCCTTCTCCAGATGTGAAGCTGTCGACAACAAAGCATCCATCAGAATATAACCTTCAACAAGAGTAAGTCTTCTACTTAGAGTTTGAATTTGGCATAGCCTACTATTGATTGTTGGTAAATGAGTGGAGCTGCATTCAATACAAATTAAAGTGAATATGTACCTAATCTTGAAAAAAAAAAACAACCGTGTAGAATGTAAACTTTAGGGATGTGCAAGTGGTAATTTTTTTGTTCGAATCAAGTATAGCAGGTCAGATAGCTAGACGGGAAAACAATATGGTCCAGCGGCATCAGTAGCAAAACGAAAACCGTCGTTATTGCATGGCAAAAATAAAAATGCTATCAATGACAAAACCCACGTCTATAGGTATTTTTTTTCATCCCAGTGAGGCAAAAACATTGTCTGGGGTCGCAGTTCTACCCCAGTAACAGTATGAGGTCACTGTGCTTATGAATGATTTAATTATAACAATATGTACTAACTACTAACCAAATTTATTTTGTAGCTCAGCCCAGAACTTGAGCTGCTCTTGCTTGAAGAGGCCGACGTTCTCCTCCATGTGGACCAACTTCTGTTGGAACCCGATGCGGAAGTCGCGCGATATCTGCGTGTTGGTGTTCTCGACCGAGCGCTTTCTGTCCAGTTTGTCGTGGAGTTTGTACGAGTCCGTGCTCGACTGATCGGCCACTGTCAGAAGTTGTCGAGCGTGCTGGCCGAGCCTCTTCTCTGTGTTCACGTGCTGCTCAACCAGGTGGTGTTCTTCGTCTCGCTCCTATCACACGATACATTTTACGAGTTAGAATTGATACGATAAATAAAACACGCGAATAACTGTTAGCTCTACTACAAAGTAATTTTGATTCACTTTTAACAAAAAGACATACAAATTGTTTTATTTTAACAAAATAAAAATCAGCTCCCTTGAAGTTTACTAAAGGTGGACTGAACTGTAGTAAATATTCAACTGTGGTTTCATTTATAGTCATTTGACCATCTATCAAATTAGATCTACTCTTGTAGAACCGAGGATGTTACACGTAATAGACAAAGGTCAGTTACACACTTTATCCAAAGATCAAAGATTTAATATTTTGTTCCTAGACGTGTATTTCTCAACTGGTTTACTAGAATCGCTATCATTGGCCAGATTTATAACAGGACGCCTCTCATTGGCTGGGCTAAGAATTTTAGGGATAAGAGTTAACAAGTTGCTATGGTTTCAACTTTTGTCTTAGCTCTCATCTTAGGAAGTTATATGAACGTGCCATGATTCTACTTCGATAACCCTTCAATCCTAGTAAAGTGTGTAAACCGACGTTAGCTGGGTAGTAAACCGTAGTCACCTGTTCAGTGTCTTTGAGCTTGATCTCCGTATGAGTGAGGGTGGTGCGTGTACGCTCCAGCACTTCAGTGGTCAACTGCAACTCTTCCGTGCGCTTCTCCAAGCTGATGTTCAGTTCCTGGCAGAGAGCCTAAAAGAGAAACGTAGCAAGAATTGACTTTAGAACAAGTTTGTCACCTCTGATAAATCACCCCATATCACTCCCCAAAACACATAAAACAAATGTCTACTCACTCTGGAGGGAGGGTTCACCTGACAATTATTACCACCATTATTCAGCCATTCATAAGCATTGCCTTTTCATTGCCAAATTGTGATAAAAATTGTGATAAAAGCACAACCTTTCACCTCTATTAAGGGTAAAGGGGACCAAACTATCTAAATTAACTTTTTTTATTGATATCTTGAGCACAATTCTAGATATTGAAAAACTGATTCTTGCCCAATACTTGGTTTTGAAGCAGCTAAACAAATGAATACAAACTTTCAAATATTATGATTACTGTATCTGTAATTAATTAATTAATTAATTAAGAACAGAAAAAAGAAATAACAATATTAACTATTTCAATATTTTGAAAGTTTTTAATCATTGTTTAGCAGATTTAAAAACAAATCTCGTCTAAGAATCACTTTTTCAATATCTTGAAGCGTTTTCAATAAAATACAGTTTATTTTGCGTGGTTTCGCCCGTTGGCTTCGATCGCAACACCAAGACACAGCTAATAATTGAACGTAATCACCTCCTTCTTCTCCATCTCCTCTCGGAGCGCCTGCACGTTGGCCAGCTTGGTGTTGATCTCCTGGTCCTGATACTCCAGCCTCATCATCATCTCCGTGTAGTTCTCGTTGGCCAGGTAGATGCCGTTCTTGTCTCGGGCCGCCTGGACGTCTCGACGTAGCCGCTCGATCTCCTCCGTGTATTGCTGCAGACATTCGTTCAGATTCTTAGTCTCGCTCCACCAACACTTCAGGGCATATGCATTATTTAATTTTAATCAGATTTTTTAAAATTTAAATCTCGACTTTTTTTTATTTAAATCTGATTTGTTTGATTTTGTTTGATGTAAGTAAGGTTTTAATTGACTTAAATCAACAATAAAAGGTGTTTCACAAATGGGAGAATCTTTTCTACGTCTACTCTGGTAGCCGTAATATGAGACCCGGTCGGTAACGTACGGTAGCGATTGTTGCCGCGCCAAATGACACAAAATGAATTTTAGATACAAGTGAAAATACTGCATGGAAGTTTTTGTTGTTGACAAAAAATCAATCAATGATAAAAAAAAAAAAAAATGGATTTAAATTGATTCAACCCTGACCAACATCAACAAAAACAGTCAACTAAACACGGGGAATCTGCGACAAAATAGGACGGTTGCAAACAGCATTTTGACATTTAGAATTTAGCACTTTCAATTTTAATACCAACCATTCTGTAGCCACTATTTATTTTCCCACCGTCAAAACCTTGTGGCTGGGGGGGGGGGGGGGGGGGGGGGGGAGGGTACTGAGAAAACCAATTATTATTATTGTGCAACATTTTTTGTGAATGAGCCATTTTGAAATAATATCAACCTCAACTTGGCTGCACTAACTGTAGTGCACCCTTGGATGTTTCACAGATGTCGATCTTTCATTGGAAAAATAAGTGGGGCCATGAAACATCAGAACATTCCTTGATGGGTACAAATCGTTAGTGTCATATTATTGTGACCTGAAGAAACTGAATGTGTAATAAATAAATGTAATAAATAAATTTATAAAAATTTATATGTAATAAACAAATGTAATAAATCTGCTTGTTTTACCAACTATTCGATTTCACTTTAAGTGATCAGACATGTTTATTGTTTACTACTAAATGCTAAATACTAGAGATTAGAGATACTGAGATTAATATGTGGTTTTAGGTTTAGTGTTGATGTGGGGGGGAGGGGAGAGGAGAGCTGCGCGAAGTTCCCCCCTCCCACTATTAAAAACTATATTATCTTCTAAAATAAATACCATACCACTAAGCTGCTAGTGCTGGCATTTAACGGGAGGGGGCGTGAAGACCTTGCCCCTTCCACCATTAAAGTAGTAATAACTTGTAAGTAGTTGACAGCTGAGGTGTTACTTTACAGATTTAGTTTAAATGGGGGTGTGGTCGGGAGATCCACGCACCATTCCTGAACCCCAAATACTTTACAGAACCATAAGAACATTTCGTTAATATTTTCAGATGGGCAGTTGGGGGGGGGGGGGGGGGGGGCGACTTTTAATCGATTTTAAGTTGGTAAATTGTGGTCTGGAGCCGCCTTCCGATGAGCCTCGTTGCAAGAGCAAGGAGTCGAGCACATGCTGCACCCCGGCCGGGGTCGAGGCTGCGACCGGACCGAGTCTAGACTGACCAGTAAGTGGATTCCTCGCGCTGCCCTTGATCATTTGCATTCCTCGTATTATTCGAACGCGCCACAACACATGCTAACATGGTATTAAACCCGCTAATAGGTTTCAGTAAACAAGACCGGCGGGCAACGAAAACGAACGTAGAACGGGAACGAAACCGCGACAAATGAATAATAACCGTCCAGCCCGGCTCGATATGTGATGTGAATATGAAACGAACGTGGGTGAGTCATCTGTGTGAAATGTGAAATGGCGCGGGTGCGGGTTGTCTAACGGCGCTCGGGTACCCGTCAAGTCGACCTGCAATAACTCAGCTAAAGCTAGGCACACGAGTTAACAAGTGTATTATAGCGGAACGTCCACTAGGGGAAGGTCGACAGTGTGGGTACAGAATCCCATCCTTTACAAGTGTCAAATAACACCTTAATAAACGGTTTTCCGGTTCAAAAACACGGAAAGTCAACCTGCAGAAACTCATCAGTAGATAAAACTGTCCCCCTAACCGGTTATTTTTTGTATAGCGGCTTCCTGTTACTGTCCACTTTCCTTAGGTTGACTTTCCGTGTAGCTGAGTTTCTGCAGGTGGACGTTGCGCGCGTGCAACAGGTCCCATGCTGCAGCCATTGCACATCTACTTGACACTCTTGTCAATCACTCTGAACGATGAGTGACGCGAGGTCAGTCGGTTCACGGGTCAGTCGGGACTCCGCGTCATAGCAATGTACTCGCTCACACTTGCAATGGTGTTCGCAATACACCCACATGAAGATCTAGAGAACATACGCCCAGAGGTCGAGTCGTACAACATGCAGAGCCGTCATGGACTCCCAGAAAGGGGTTTGCATTGGTTCATTCGACGTTAGGGGAGGGCAAAGCAAAGAACAGGTGATGAGAGTAGGAAGCGGAAACATCATGCAGGCCACGTGAGGCGAATCAAGGAATGACAAAGATATGCACGAGAGCCCTCTTTGCGGGCATCGGTCACCACGAGTATAAGGTAAACTACACATTTGGGACCCTCAACGTTTGACACCCCTGTTCTAATAGTACTCGTTGCACCGAACGGGCCTCTCTACTCGTGTTACCTCGGTCTTAGAACCAGGCGGGGCCGCCCGTAACATAAATCAGGCCCGAAGACAATAACACACTTGGGAGCCGCTACGTTTGACACCCCTGTTCTAATAGTACTCGTTGCACCGATTGGGCCTCTACTCGTGTTACCTCGGTCTTAGAACCAGGCGGGGCCGCCCGTTACATAAATCAGGCCCGAAGACGATATCAGACTTCGATCTCAGTTATCGAACACACGGAGGATAACAGGGGGTACACTCAGTGTACAACAGGAGTGGTCACACAACCAGTGACCACCCACCCAGATGTTGGATTAGGACATTAGCGCCAAGCAACCGGCCACGGCTAAATTACCATACAAAAATGGGAAACTAGATTTTTACATATCCATCAAACTACGTCCAGTGGCCACGATAGTTTTATATTAATATGCTGCGCAGACGACAGAAAGTCTGGTGGTTTAGGTTCACTAATGTGTTCACCAGTTACGTCGGTTTTAACGACTCTGTTTTAGAATTATGACAGCGTTGAACTTCCGTCGTCTGATGTAATGGAAATTAATGGTGGCGTTTAAGAAACGTGTCCAAGACAATATGTGGCCGTGTTGACAGACTGGGCCACATTTCTTTCACACACGAAGTATTATACATTTGCGCAAGGATGTTAATCGAGACGATAGGTGATGTATATGACGACAGGACATCATGTCATGTCAGCGTCGTCAATCCCATTATGGTCACGACTTTAGTTACACACTCTGCATCACATGGCTGAAAGCTAAAGTCGCAGTTCGCATTCAGGGTCTTTAAAATTTTAGGTTGTGCGTTGATTCATTATCATTAGTCACGCATTTAGAAACGGTTCAGTCCAAAATCAATCAATTCACGGTAAATGTCTGGTCTTATAGTTAATACTAACTAATAATGGAGTATAAATTATAACGATTATATAGTATCAAACATAGGCTACGAACTACGGAAATATAGCAATTACACGAAACGGGTTTTGCAACTGTGAATGCCTTTATTTCAGTGTGTTCACGCAGCGAGTTTTGAGGTGGTGAGTGGACTTACAAAATACAAAAGTGTGAGTTTATAACATTTGTGAAAAAAAATTCCTGGCAAACCACCCTGCTCAGCCGGTCATAACACCGGAGCTCATCCTAATTTGTGGAATGAAATGAAAATGGAAAAACTCCCCAATAACTTTAAAATCACTTTTTAAATCTTGGAAACTTCAAAATCACTCAAAAATAATTCTTCTCAATTAGTGGGCAGACAATAAATAAGAATATTTAGTAGAGAATTTACCGTAAATATTCAATCCACTCGAAATTACCGCCATGATACTTCATCAAAAAACGTGGCTAATAATTATGATAATTACTAATTAGTACGGCTGTTATCACGGTCTACTATGTGGCCGTTATTTTAAATTTACGTACCGTACCAATCCTGATAACCACAACATTATAAATATGTTTCACAACGTAAAAATCTGTTCTGTTGAACCCAAATTGAGCCCATGCAGTCTTTCGATGTGGTGTAGCATAGTTATAATATTAGAGATAGACTTTCGAGACAAATGCTTGTCGCTTTACGTCTTTATTGCTGCAATCGTGCTATTCGACACAAGGTGGAGTGTAGGACGATGGTTGAAATATAACGACAATTACAAACAAAATATGCATCGCGCGGGATTCGAACCCAGGTCCCTCGAAGGAATAGATTGGAGCTTAGAGAATGTCACAATTCGGGAGTCGATCACCACCACTGTGACCTATTGTTGCTAGCGTACAAACAAGTCTTGGAATAGGCGTTGACTAGACATACACCACCAATACTGCAAGACCAGCGTCGCCAGCAGCCGTGGGCCGAGCCCATGATCTAACAATATTTCTTGCTAGAAATATTATTAGATCATGGGCCGAGCCGACCTGAAAGAAGCCGCAAGTCGAACGAGACATACTATCGATATATCTCGTTGATACTTCTGACAAGGTTACGTCTCGGGACAGATAAATCATCTTGAAACGTTTAGGCTGAGTCTCTGCGTCACTTTACGCGTAGGCGACCGACTCACGAGTTGAGGCTGCTTTAGTGAAATGATCACATTAGCTACCGCCCCTTTCACGCACGCTGTCTCAACAGATACCACCCCTTTCACGCACGCTGTCTTAACAGATACCGCCCCTTTCACGCACGCTGTCTCAACAGATACCTCAAGTGCTTTGATACATTCGTTTAGGCGGTACCCGCACAGCACAAGCCTCATTAGTCACGCCTGCCGTGTTTGGGTTTTCTAGGTAACCAATATACGCTCGCAAATGATCACTAATGAACCGGTTGGTTTTAAGACAGCCTATTCGACAGCTAGGTAACATTACGTCAGCCAAATCAGATCCATGACATCGCCAGGGCTGTCATCTGCTGGGGTGGAGGGAGGGTTTACGGGCAAAAGAGTAGGCACGAATAAGAATAATAAGAGAGACGAAGTGAAGTGACCAAGCAACACCACGAGGGATGATTGAAGGAAGACATGCACGCGAGGGAGACCTCTTTGCGGGCGCCACGAGGAGGGACCCATCCACCTAGACCGGCCATATTTTATAGCGATAGAAATGATCTCAACAACAATAATTTACAATTAATGTTCACAACAGCTGAAATTATAAATCATTAATTTGTTTGGGTGACAATAGACGGCGACAGGAGGCGACGACAACCGTCCATTATGATCCGAGGGCGGGGGCAACACGTGTACTACGAACACTGTACACTGCGATCAACGTGGAGGAATGGATACAAGTATAATACCAACGAACGAGGGCATCGGGCAATGGTAACACCCTGGCATGCGAAGGCACGTGCCTGGACAGTATCAGCTAACGGCAGACGAGAGACATAACTATTAAAAAATGCCTCATATCATATAAGTTAAAGCCTGTGAACAGAAATGTTCACGAGAAAATCACGAGATACACAAGAAATCGGTATATTTAAAAAAAAAAAAAAAAAAAACGAGACCAAAACGTGTCCCGTGAACAGTTGTGGGAACACCGGGGCAGGGGCATCAAAAAAAACAACACGGGGGCGAATGGGCACCGTTCATGTCCACTATTTCGTATGATCGCACCACACCACGCGAGTGGGGATACATACACTACTTTGCGGGATGTAACAGTACAAGTCGTTGTCCAGTTGTTGCCGAATAAGCAGTAAGCTTGACAACTGAAAGGCCGGGTGTGACTTAGAGCCGTATGCAGAGTCAACAGTGTCAAGTCAAGTACAAGATTGGTGCCATGGAATTGTTTTATTACATGCTTTTTTCCATAAGTTAAACTAACTCCATAAACTCATCATAAAACTCCATAGCAACCATAAACTTAACTATACATACTTGACTCAACTGTGTATCAGCGGCGGAACAAGGGACTCCCACTCCTTTTACGATTAAAACGAATTTATCTTGACAATACTTTTACTCCCCGACTAAACATTATAATAACAATGACTCCTTGAACGACTTTGTGTGAAGCGTGACTCGATCAAATTCGACAAAAAATAGCAAAAAATGAAATGTGAAAGAAAATAATAATACAATTGTGCAGTTAAATCGCTCGCATTAGTCGTTTGTCATATTATTGTAACACAAATAATAAAAAAAAACACAGTACAATTCACTCCAGTTCATTGTACCACACAGTCTTGCAGTGTCACCACGCACACGTGCTGGCCACTCCGTCACAATGCAGTACTTCAGATCCGTATATCTACTGCGCCTTCCATGCGCGCCCACTCAAAGAAAACCAAACAGATTCATGGCGTTCATCACATTCGAAAAATCCAGTCGTCCAGAGTGCACAAGCCTAATTACTAATTAGCCACGCCCACCGTTCCAGGTAACCAACGGAAAGTCGTAAATTATTCCTATAATTGACCCGTTTCAATTAGATGACCTACGAACTATTGAGGTTTTGCCATTGGACTATGTCGTAAGCACGGTAATAATTGTTACGGCGGGAGACTACTCGGTAAGGGCTTGTAGATTATTATCAACGAGGAACATGGACTGTTCAGTCGTTGGTCCAGTGGTTAGCATCCCTGCTTCCAATGCAGAAGGTCCCGGATTCAAATCCCGGTTCAGGCACAAGTTTTTTAACTTGTATTAGGGTATCAGTTCCATTACTTCTTGTCTTAGGAATAAGTAAACGGTGACTTTGGAACCGTCCTAGCAACGAAGCACTCGATAAATTCAAAGTTGTTCTGAATCGGCCTTGTTGATTCTGGCATTAGTCCGCAGGTGTTCGCACTGTCCAATCACTGATTCATATATGTTTCGTATTTCAAATATCGATCTTTGATTGGTTATCGCTCACTCGTCGATGGTGTTCGGAGCCTACAGGGTTGGTTTAGTCGCTTTAATTAAAGTCCCCCGCTGAAAATCAGTTTCGTTACTGAGTGGGGTACCTGGACTCTAAATGTGAATTTATTTATTTTATTCAGTGTTCTGCACCAATGTCTCTACAACGGTCTACATAAACCCATGTAAGTTAATCAGTCAGTAAGTGTAATACTCAACACTTTCACTTAGCTCCCCCCCCCCCCCCCCCCCCCTCCTCCCCCACACCTAGAATATACCTCTATAGTAATGAAAATAAACCGGGTGGCAATTGTTTATGTATATATAGTTGACTGATCTAAGCTGACAGCGAAGTGAACCAGTATACCCAACGATAAATTGATCGTCTTGTCTACCGAACATTTCAAAAGTACCTATAGTTGAGAAACTGTAAGAATGACTGGGCCCCCTCGTTATCCCCACCACAGCCACCCGACCCCCCTCAACTCCACGAAACAACAAACTGAACAACTGAAACACACTGATTTTCAGTTACGTATATTTCATTTTGACAGGTTGTCACGGAGTTGAGGGGGGTCGGGTCGGGTAGCTGTGGAGGGGATATGGAGGGGGCCGTCATTCTTACAGTTTCTCAACTATACTGGCTGCTAATAAAACAGTGTCGGTATGTAGGATGTGACAGGCTGACAGCTACTTAACACTTCAACACTTGAGAACATTGTTGTCCCAACCGGTGGCAGCGAGACCAAGGTAATCACCTCGCCTCACCTCACAGTTTCAACGCCAACTGGCGTGGACCTGTAGCATGTCGTACGGTATCGTATACCAGGGATTCACAATCATTATTGTATTGAACACTGATTGAGATTTTACCTATTCTGACTTCTGAATGGACCAAAATTAAAAAAAAAAAAAAAAATGCATTATTTAGCTTCTCGTTTCGTTAGCCTTACAAAACAGCAACAAACTACAAATAATAAAGAAACAAAATGAGTAAGAAACTATAAATGGCAAGAAACCACTTATAAATAATTAATAGAAATGCACACAGATGTACATTTCAGCGCGATAAACCATTTTTGAAATTCGCAGCTTAAAATTTGTAACCAAGTAATGTTTTAGAAACATTTCTCTCGAAGGTGTTTTAAGTGTATACAATGGGTGCCCCCCCCCCCACACACTGAACTTCAATGGAGCGCGAAACTCGAAGTCATCTTTCGAGTGGACCACATGCAAGGTAGGTGTAAGATGTAATGTTACCTTGCGAGAAAGATGATTGAGTACAACAATGAGCACCGCCAATGTAATAATAGCTGCCGTGGTGACAATGCAATAGCCAGTACCCATGCTAACATTGTCTTCATAGTTTCTAGTTGAGCCGGACACTGAGCGCCGGCACACGTGAACCACCACGTGTCAAACTATCAACAACCTCGCAACACCGGCACACGTGTAGCACCACGTGTCAAACTATCAACAACCTCGCGACACCGGCACACGTGAACCACCACGTGTCAAACTATCAACAACCTCGCTACACCGGCACACGTGAACCACCACGTGTCAAACTATCGACAACCTCGCGACACCGGCACACGTACGTAACCCCACGTGTCAAACTATCAACAACCTCGCGACACCGGCACACGTGAACCACCACGTGTCAAACTATCAACAACCACGCGACCCCCCTCGCTACACCGGCACAGGTCACCATCGCGGTCGAACAACGCGGCGACTAGACTACCGTGGCGCGTCCATGCGCGCTAGAAGACTCTGACTGACTGAGTGACCCGGTCGCAGACACAACAGCAGCGCGGGCGAGCCCTCACCGCCCACACTGACCCCCACTAGACACAACACAGAGGCGCGGGGGCAGGCCCTCACCGCTCACACTGACCGGCTGACCCCCACTAGAGGGGCCCCCGATCATCCGGCTGGCTGTGTAGTGGGCCCCACTAGAGGGGCCCCCGACCATCCGGCTGGCTGTGTAGTGGCCCCCACTTAAAGGGGCCCCCGACCATCCGGCCGGCTGTGTAGTGGCCCCCACTAGAGGGGCCCCCGACCATCTGTGTAGTGACCCCCACTAGAGGGGCCCACGACCATCTGTGTAGTGGCCCCCACTTAAAGGGGCTCACGACCGTCGGACGCTGCGAGGGCCAACAACATATTGTGTGTCGGTGCAACGTGTGACTCAGCGGGCGACATCTCTCCTAAAGGTGTGGCTCAAGATCTGCGAGGACGTGTTCGAGTTGACACGAGTGGGGTCACGCAGGGGTCAAGTGCAGGTCACAGTCACACTGGGACCTCTGCCCGTCGCAGGAGACCCTGTCTGCATCTTTACCCGCCACTCCTCTACTCATTTGGCCGGCCCTCCCTTGCTGGACTCCCCTTCTGATGACCCCCGCGATGTACAACGGATCCGATTCGGAAGACGTCAAATGACATAAGCTGTCAAGTACGCCGTTAAACATCAAACAATCAAATCAATACGATGGACGAATTGGACGTACACATATTAATAATAAAGAACACATCGCGCAAATTGCATTCAAGGTTGTAAGTCAGTGTTCCAAGACCTCGGGTACGATTACTACTATAACCAAGGATTGACTGATTAATGGGGCTTAACGTCTCATATTTTTGCAACAATGGCTAATCGAGACGATGAGCGGGTGATAATGAAGATGAGAAAGATGATGATGAAGAATAAAGCCACATCCGAATCAGATCCATTGTACGTCGCGTGGGTCGTCATACGGGTGTCCAGCAAGGGAGGGCAGGGCCAAGTGGAAGGAGAAATATTCAGTGGGACAGTGGGGGGGGGGGGGGGGGGGGGAAGAGACAGGGTCTCCTTTTACGACTAGCAGAGTCACTCTGGGCCTGTTCTACCCCGGGCCGAGACGGGTCACTATAACTAAGGTAGCCAGTGTAACAAAACACAGGGATGGGATATCCCACTTCATTTTGCTCTTTCTTAAGCTCGCGTTCGTTACTAGATATTTAAAAACATTGTAGACTCGAAATGTGTCGAGGAATTTAAAAACAAAACGTGTTTGTTTACCCTTAATGACCCTTATTAGGTATTTCCCCACAACAAATTTAAAGAAAAAAAATGAGATTGTCTACACTTAATGAGATTACGTAAACGGATATAAAAAAAACATGCCACGACTTTACGCTGCTTCAGATCTGTAGTCTTATCTCGATGTGCAATGAGCTACTTACAACATTCCAATTTAATTTTTGTTACTATAAATAGCATTACTGGTGCACTATCAGTTATCAGACATTGATTTGTTTTGCCCCGTCTCAACTCACAGCGGGTTGCAAAAGATGCACTGAATGTGGGAGTAACGTGGTTTAGGTGTACGGCGCATAGGCATCGACAAATATCTAGCCGAAGACTCGAAGAGTGCGACAAACGGTTTAGCCGCGGTCGCTTGGCCGGTTCCCATACGAACACCGAAGTTAAGCAACCTCGGGCTAGGTCAGGAGGTGGATGGGTGACCACTCGCCTCTGAAACACTAGTTACCGTTGGTTAGAGCAGATTGGAGAGTTCGAAAGCTTCGTTCTTCTCGTCAACTGCTCGGCAGTCCAGGTTAGTGGAGGAACCTATACCACTGGTCAAAGTTACACCGTCCTTTCGGATGGGACGTAAAGCCGATGGTTCCCTTGGTACTTTTCGACAGGAGTAGGCTACGTGCCGGTACCAGGCTTCCCCTCCTCCCTTCCTCATTATCATTCACCAATCATCACTCATCAGGCTAAAAAGGGGCATTGTGCCCTACACTGGCCCCAATCACAATAAAATAAAATGATAGAGTGATAATAAACTACACCAAGTAGAACAACGTATCTATGAAGCCTACGTTGTTGTTGTTGTTGTTGTTGTTGTTGTTTACATGGTAAATGTGGATGTAGATAAAAACTGCTAGAAATCTAAGCAATGCTCTTCTTGAAACATAAAGCTTGTATTTCTAGAGAAACGGATACATTTATATTAGGTCTAACCTAACCATTGTGTTTAAAATCCCTTATTTTAAACTCAATGACCTAACTAAATAGATATATTGCGTCAAAGAGCGTGTACAATGTTGCAATTCAATAAGATAATGTCTGTTTTGTTAATACGAGATTCGAAGGATGAAATTATTATTAAACCCCAGGTGGCCAAAACAACTATACGAACCTAACTAAAACCATTTATCACGGAAGACTGTTGTGGGGGGGGGGGGGGGGGGGATATTTAATCAAAGCCCATGCTTGCTTGATCCTGGTCCCCGACGTGACGACGGGCTGTTTGGAATCCTCGCGCACGAGCAAGTCAAGTCAACACTAAGATAACAGTTGAGTGGTAATGATGGAGATCTGCCATTAGTTTCACGCCGACTGTATTCGTGCAAGATCATTCAGTATGTGGGCCATAGCGGTGCTGGTCAATACAAGTTACAACAACCAACCAACTAATTAGCTAATTCAATGCTGGTGTTTAATTAAACGGCAGGTCACCTATAGATAGATAGATAGCAAGCGCCGGCCTTCTTCAACGTGATTTGTATTGCACGCTTCCGTCGTGGAACATGGCAGGATAAAATACTTTTATATCATGTCGCCGTAGTCTGGAAATCGGAATGTAGAAACAAGAAAGTCAGCGGAGATAAATTTAAATGAAATGGTCGGTGGTTACGTGTTCAGTTGGAATATACACCGACTGCAGACAGTAACAGTTGTTTCAACTACTAAACCATCAACCTGTAGCTCGACCCACTGTGCAGGCCCAACCTCCAGGGCCAATCAAATATCAATCTTCGAATATAATATTGAATCGTAAATCATTTGTGCGCCCGCGTGCACGCAATAGGCATGATGGAGAGTAAGAACTAAGAAGACACGTCTGAAGGGCCCGGCCAATGAAACGCATTACGACGAGTGATTGTGCCAATTAGGCGTCAATAGAAGGAACGCGGAAACTGGCCGCCAAACTGCCGGGCCTGTTCTCTGATCGAGTAACACGACGTCTAGGCCACACTGAATGGCATCGACGCCTTCACCATCACGTCGGGAATACAATGAATGAGGTATATAAAACACGGACACGCGCACTGTCTGCCGGGTAAAAACAGTAACATCCGTGTTGATGTTGAAGCGAGAGACAATCGAGATTCATGTAACGAGCACGCCCACTGTTAACAAGGTGAACTACACAAGAAGAAGAAGAAACCCGCTGCGTCAGAACGAGACACCGTGTAATGAAATGCTGTGCACAAATAAATCAAATCTTCAAAGAAAGAAAAAAGAAAGGAAGGAAGAAACGAAAAAAAAGAAAGAGAAAAACTAAAATCAAAGCAAGGACCGTTATAGTTAGGTACCGCGTTTACGTCAGATGTTCTGCATCAGCTAAACCGTCAATTAAAGAGGTTTTTTCTCTCGCAGAAGTCGAGATTGCCAATCGGTAATCGTAAAACTGGATGTTGTGGTGACCTCAGGAGTTGGGTTTCAAGTTGGCATCAGATCGACATAATCTCAGCAGACTGAATAGCGCCAAACTAAAACACTTTTACCGCTCCGATAGGTTAGCACACCTTACTTACTAATAGACGTGGCTAAAAGGTAACCCGATACACTCGGTTTCGGGAGGCACCGGGTTCGATTCCGCGCATCGGCAATACTGACAGTTGAAGGTTTACCTCAGTCACGCGAGGCAAATAGCCCTTGGGACATTTCGTTCACGATTATACAAAATGGAACCAGTGAAGTCACCAGTCCTGTCGAAGAGGGGCAAATCGGTGTTCTCTAAATTATTCAAGTACTAATCTGATACCTAATAAACTAATAGTATTAACAATTTTAACAAATTTAAGGCATGAATAATACTACAATCCTCGAAAAGTGACCCGAGTGGCAGGTATGGCCGTGGGGCATACAATACGAGAGAAGACACGAAATGGCCGTGTTCACTCGAGTCAAAATGTGCTACAATAATTGTTTGCCCTGCTCGCAACGTCCGGTACAGACTTATAATCATAAGCCATGCGGTTATTGCAAGTCTGCCCACCCAAATAAACACCATACCGCGCACACACGTCAACAGGTCGGAAATAGGGTGTTTGTTAGTTTGGTGTTTTCGCGAGGGGTAGAGCAAACATTGTTTTCGAGGCGCCTTCCGAATGAATCTCCCGGCGTGTGCGCAGATGTTCAGCATCAACGTATCAAGCGACCAACTTATCACACGGGGATGTGTTGTGTTGTAAGCCGACATAGCCCACAAGGAACGCAACGTAATAACGTTGTGCGTAACTTCGTCTCCAAATAATACTTTTTTTAGTTTCATCAAATATACTATACAATACTAACTTGGTAACTTCGATTGTGTGAAAAGAACTTTAAAATTGTGTGACCATACAAACGCTTCTGAAATATATAGAAACGGTGTCCATTCAAATACACACACACCTGTTGAAACGTTTCAGTTCTACCGCTCTTCTACTGTGATAGCCACAGGTTTTTCAGCATAATTCGGACACAGACAGCCAGCTAATTAACGCGAGTGTGGATACCTTATGTCTTATCTGTGTTTCCGATCTGCTCAGCACCAACATTGCCCGGGGTATTGGATTGGCTTCTTACTATCAACAACCCCGACAATACTGCGAGCGTTTCCATTCTACTTTTATGTTATTGATTGAATTGAAGTTATTGATACAACTCGCCCCAAGACTAGGCGAGGAGCTCGTAGCCAACCAGCGAACCGCCCGCCCGGGACAAGCCCCCGCGAATAATAGCGATAGCTGATTGGCTACGCGTTACACTAGCGGGTTGGTTCCTCGCCTGTGACGAGAGTAGGAGAAAAGTTGCTGTACGACGTCTTTACTCTTTACTAAAATATATGGTAATTGTTTCATAAAACTGATGGCATTTTATAGCTTGTTCAACAGGATCTACAGTAATTGTTTCATATAACTGATATTATTATATTATAAGCATGTTCAACATAGGAGCGACGAATATAATATAATACTATCAGTTATATGAAACAATTACCGTTGGTCCTATGTTGAACAAGCTATAATATAATATGATAAACATAAAATCAGTTATATGAAACATTTACCAAATATATATACTATTTTTCGAAACAAAATTGGCAGCAAACTGGAGATAGTCATATTATTGAGTACATTTCTGTCCCGTCATGCACAAGGAATTAATTTAGAAATTACGATTCTATTGATGTCTACAAATAGGTTATACTATGACAACGAAAAACCTTAACTGTGTGCACAATGTTATGAACAAGGGGCGTGACGTTCTAGAACTTTTCAGCCCGTCACACAAAACGCGTCGGTCTTTTCTCTCTATCCACTCGAAGTGAAACCTTAATCATAACAACCGACCAAAAAATGACTTAAAATGCGAGAGATCTTAAAATCTAAATTATGCATAACGCAGGGTAATTTATCTGCACGCGCGTAATGATGTTCAGAGGAGCAGAAAAACTAAATTAGACTATACACGTGTGATATCATCCCGCCGTCTTGAATAACGTACATGCATAATTAGCATTAATTGCTATATGACGTCACCGGCGCTCCCGGGTTCACCGCTTGTGAGGAGGGCGCGAGCTTTGATACGTTATAAAACACAACACCCGACGTCGTTGACATTCGACGCGCTTGTGACGTCACGTCACGTGGGTGGTATTTTACTACGAGAGAGAGAGAGAGACTCATTCCAGAACTTAGCATGAACCAGGGTTGGCAAAAACCCGTTTTTTTTTTCGAGAAAAAAAAAAAAAAAAAAAACTGCCCAGTGGGTTTTATCGGGCTTTTTCGGGTTTTAGACAAATGAGCGTGACGTAATCAAGTCTGACGTAACATGAGATAGACTATATTATATTTTTGAATGAGACTACAGTAGACCTACATACCCACACACACACAAGAGAAGAATTAAAAAATGTGGCTAGAATATTATAAACTGCCTGTGCAACTACGCGGAGTATTTGAAAAACCCACTTTTTGCCTAAAACCCGCGGGATTTTTCAGGTGGGTTTTACCCGAACGGGTTTTTTCGGGTCGGGTAAAATCATGCCAACCCTGGCATGAACGCAGTCTAAGATTAATTGCAATATGTAATTGTAAGGGGTCACTGATCGGCGATTAGTACATGAATATGTGCCAGAAATGAACGGCGGCTCTTGGAGGTCAACAGAGAGTAGATCATCGATGTGCAAGTGCGTTGACTGATTGCTTGTTTATTGGAACGAATCCGAGACTACGTTCAGTCGGGTTGGATTGAGTTGCACTAAGAGTAGATCATCGATGTGCAAGTGCGTTGACTGATTGCTTGTTTATTGGAACGAATCCGAGACTACGTTCAGTCGGGTTGGATTGAGTTGCACTAAGAGTAGATCATCGATGTACAAGTGCGTTGACTGATTGCTTGTTTATTGGAACGAATCCGAGACTACGTTCAGTCGGGTTGGATTGAGTTGCACTAAGAGTAGATCATCGATGTACAAGTGCGTTGACTGATTGCTTGTTTATTGGAACGAATCTGAGACTGTACGTTCAGTTGGGTTGGGGTTGGATTGAGTTGCACTAAGAGTAGATCATCGATGTACAAGTGCGTTGACTGATTGCTTGTTTATTGGAACGAATCCGAGACTACGTTCAGTCGGGTTGGATTGAGTTGCACTAAGAGTAGATCATCGATGTACAAGTGCGTTGACTGATTGCTTGTTTATTGGAACGAATCCGAGACTACGTTCAGTCGGGTTGGATTGAGTTGCACTAAGAATAGATCATCGATGTACAAGTGCGTTGACTGATTGCTTGTTTATTGGAACGAATCTGAGACTACGTTCAGTTGGGTTGGATTGAGTTGCACCAAGAGTAGATCATCGATGTACAAGTGCGTTGACTGATTGCTTGTTTATTGGAACGAATCCGAGACTACGTTCAGTTGGGTTGGATTGAGTTGCACCAAGAGTAGATCATCGATGTACAAGTGCGTTGACTGATTGCTTGTTTATTGGAACGAATCTGAGACTACGTTCAGTTGGGTTGGATTGAGTTGCACTAAGAGCCCCTTCACACGACAATACACTCGGAAGTCAGAAGCGCTGCCGATGGTGGAACATTGATTCAAATGGGAGCGTGCACACGTGTGGTGGTGGAGAGGCTCCCATCTCAATCAATGCTGGCCACCGTCGGAAGCATATCTTAGTGGCATTGCAGTGGCAAAGGTCCTTAGGGCCATTTTGATTCAGATGGGAGCCACACTGAGGCACGCTCGCGACCAAACAGTTGGGTCGGGTGGACTGGGGGAGGGGGAGGGGGGGGGGGAGAGACGATCGTTCACATATCAAACATAATAAAGACGAGCGAAACCTAAAAAAAACTGGGTGCGACCGTTTTGACGTCTATTGTCTCTAAAGTTGTACGGAAAACGAGACCTCTTTGAAGTGTGGTACTAAATTCACACCAATATCATTCGTTATAAATATTATATATGTCTGCTTGGGCCAGCCAGAAAGGCTTTGCGTTGTGTCTGGACGAGAGTCCCCTTACGTTCGCTAAGTCGAGAGACGAAACAAGGATCGTATGTCAATGCTCATTGGCCATTTGCGCTTTGCACACGATCTACGTATGATTAATGGGATTGGGGGGGGGGGGGGGGGGGGGTTCTTAACGTCTCTATTATTGCAGTCGCGTGCTACTCGAGACGGATAGACAAAGATGAAGAGCACTTACAAAAACAAAAACAAAAAAACGTGGAATACCAATGTAAGTCTGCAGGTGGTATAATATAAGCTTGTAGGACTTACGCCCAACCAGACGCATGAGTCACCGCGGGTGGCCGATACCGTAATGATACAGACAGCAGCAGTAGAAACATCTAGTGACCGCGCAAGTGCAGGGTCGCGGCACGGCGAGACAGTTCGCACATTTGCATACTAGTGCATACTTATATGTGCTAGGCTTGCCAAAAGGTGTGCGCAACATTATTAACACCCATTAAGACAATGACGTAATCACCTAGAGCGGCGAACCCAAACATTTCGCGGGCCGGTAATTGCATTCATTTCGCTTGGAACAATGCACTGTGTTATGTGGGGCCTTGGCGCGATACACGACACTCGTTGGGTAGACAGACACAGACAGACGATAGACGACAGACAGAAGACAGACAGGCATACAGACAGGCAGACAGACAGACAGACAGAACGACAGACAGACAGACAGACACACAGACAGACAGACAGACAGACACACAGACAGACAGACAGACAGACAGACAGATAGACACACAGACAGACAGACAGACGATAGACGACAGACAGAAGACAGACAGGCAGACAGACAGGCAGACAGACAGACAGACAGAACGACAGACAGACAGACAGACAGACACACAGACAGACAGACAGATAGATAGACAGACATACAGACAGACAGATAGATAGACAGACAGACAGACAGACAGACAGACAGACAGGCAGACAGACAGACAGTGACAATCATGCGAAGGAAGCTGCCACGCGTCAAACCCTCGTCAACCCACCTCTGCCACCCCTACCGCCAGACTGGTTGGTCTACACCAGTGGTGTAACCAGGGTCATCAAATGACCTGGGTAAGATGTGGATCTCCATGCATGCCGCCGTTACGGTGTTGAAATTGTTACATTACATACTAATTATTTGTAAATATCAAGGGAAAATTATTGTTATTATAATAACTATTATTAATGTTGTTGTTGTTCTTGAACAAGAACAACATTGTAAGTAGTATTATTATGATTACTAGCGAAACGCTCCGCGTTGCCAGATGAGCGATTGTAAAATGTATCAAACAAAGCATTTGTATATCAAATTCTCTAAAAAAAATTAAAAAATAACGTGCAAATCTACACACATTTTTTAGTTTTACAAGATGGTGGCGTACGTTACAAACTTACAACCTAAAGTGTATGTCAGGGAAAGATTGCGCCGAGGCAGGTAAACTTCTCCGCCGCGCTCTTCCCCCACCATGCGGCTCGGCTACTCGACAAGGGTGAACGACTATTGGCATTCCGCAGAGATGGCCCGTCAAGATAATGTTAATTGGTTTGAGTAAAAACTTAAAAACTCACATTTTTGTTGTTTTGTAACTTTTATCGAATTATTAGGAATATTGAAGAAAAACTAACATACCCTCGTTTTTTAAGCACAAAAAACACCCGAAATTAAGCTAGTAAACACACGTAAATTAAACACATGTTGTTTTTAGCTTTGGTGATAGATTATGTAATAATCTTTGTCGAAATAGTGAGTGAGTGAGTGAGTGAGTGAGTGAGTGAGTGAGTGAGTGAGTGAGTGAGTGAGTGAGTGAGTGAGTGAGTGAGTGAGTGAGTGGCAGAGTTGTGTTCAATGTTTGATAACAATGAAGGAGACGATAATGATACGCGATGCAAATTGAATAACATATTTTAAAAAGATTTTGAACAACTATGATTAATTTTATTAATATTTGTCAATTAAAATAACAACAATGTTAGAGCATATCGGCACACGAGAACCTTCGGAGATCGAGAAAAATGAAACGAGTTTTGGGAGCAAAACACAGCAGACACAAATTTCCCACTGGACTGATTCCTGGAAATTACATTGTGCAGTTGCAGGGAAATTCTATGAGACCTGTAGTGAGTCGTGGGAAACCCAAGTCTTAGATTTAATTTTGGCACCTATTGTTTAAGTTGTTTTTGGTATTAATACCTTAAGTATTTACAGAATTTATGTATGGATTTTAATTCACCGTCATTGTTTTTATTTACATATTGTTCTATTGGTACATTTTTAATGGTTCACATGCAATATAAAACTGATTTTCAAAGTCATGATTTGACCTTTGATATGCGTTAGAGTCGAAAACTGATCATATTACAGTGTGAAGAGTTAATGTAAGTAAAAAACTATTATCTCAGTTCAGTATATATTACATTGAATAACACTTCATCGTCACCGTCATTGTTATCAAACATTGAACACAACTCTGCCACTCACTCACTATTTCGACATAGATTATTACATAATCTATCGCCAAAGCTAAAAACAACAGTGTTTAATTTACGTGAGTTTACTAGCTTAATTTCGGGTGTTTTTTGTGATTAAAAAACGAGGGTATGTTAGTTTTTCTTCAATATTCCTAATAATTCGATAAAAGTTACAAAACAACAAAAATGTGAGTTTTTAAGTTTTTACTCAAACCAATTAACATTATCTTGACGGGCCATCTCTGCGGACTGTCAATAGTCCTCCACCCTTGTCGAGTAGCCGAGCCGCATGGTGGGGGAAGAGCGCGGCGGAGAAGTTTACCTGCCTCGGCGCAATCTTTCCCTGACATACACTTTAGGTAAATTATTTCTCAATGTGCCGTTAATAGTCTCACAAAATGTTATTGAAATCGGTTTCAAAGTTTTAATTTAAAGGGGTTCTCACCCGCTAGATTTATTTTTTACCATATGGTCTAATGCACCACACCAATCGATAATGAACCATAAAACATCGTGAGTTGAAACCTGTGAATTGTTATTGATTAATGAAATTTCTGGTTAACTGCCGCGGCGACTGCTGCACCAGCGTGGTGTTAGCAGGCTTTTGGTGCAGCTGTACTCCGCTCGACACAGCATAGCAGACCGCGTTCATTGCGCATGCGTTGACTATTTCCCCTCCCAATACTACCCTCTCTCTCTCTCGTGGGTGTACGGGTGAAGCTTAGTTTTCCCATGTGCGTGCATTCTCGTCAGTCGTGTATGGTGTGTAACTGTGTGTCTTGTACTGTGTCTGTTATCATAGCTATATTATTTATTGACAATTATTTTCTTTATTGTAAATTATATAATGCCGTGTTGTTATGTGTACGGTTGCAACAACAAAGCAACAACAACAAACATACTTCTCACAGCCGGTATTTCCGCACAACAAATACATTCGGCGACTGTGGGCATAGGCTAACTGAACATTCTTCACGTTTGCACTAATTTTCCTTATTGTTCCTCTCGTAATCGCTAATACTTTCAATAGACTCTTTGGCTTTCACTATTTCTGCCAATTCTTCTGCAGAATATTCGGGCTCAAACTGGTACCCAGCCGAAGCCATCAAGAAATATGCTACGCAAAATGTTACAATTACGAGACGATGCAATGCAAACCCGTCACCCTGGCTGACTGACTACACACGCTGCCTGCCCCTCCTTCCACTCGTTACCCCCCCTCCGAGTATCGTGTGTCTCGACGTGCCGATGCGCACAGCAACGCTCAAAACGAAATGCAACACCCGATTACACATCTTCATTTTGTACCTGAACGGAAGCTCCGATTACAAAACCAAAATATAAGAAATATGCAGAAAAGAAAGACGCAGCGAAAAGTATAACATCATTTTTTTTTTGAGCAGAATCCTCCAAGGTCTCATGGCATAGGGGAGACCGGGGCACAGTGGGCCGAATTTCACATTTGTTATCATAAATTCGTAAATATTAAAGGCAACCTCAAGAAAATTTGCACACACATCAATCAACCCCTTGGGAATCTAGTGTAATTTTTGCAAATACCTGCAAATGCAACATTCCTGTAAAAAAGAAAAAGAAAAAGGGCATGCAAAGTGGCCCACTGTGCCCCCAGGCTGGGGCACAGTGGGCCAGGAACTGGGGCACAGTGAACCATGTGAGTTATTGTACACAAGTATGATCAAATATTTAGTAGAAGTAGTAGTAGTATATTTTCATAAGCATTATGCTATTTTTCATGTCATACACAACATCACAACATATCATCACATAGGCCTACATAATAATTTCATAACAATTAAATTAATCAATAAAATATTTTACTAAATCAACTTAAATAGTTATACATATAATACTCAGTAGAAGCAGTCTAGTTTAATTTGAAATAAATGTCATTATCTTAAGGATTTTCTTTACAAGTGAGCCAATTGTGATTTTTTTGAGATCATTGTTTTTTTGTACAGATCAGACAATCTATTTGGTGGCCCACTGTGCCCCAGCTGCACTATTTTCTTTCAACAATGCTGATAATTTTCCATTGACAGTTACCCATATAATGCCCCGTTTAACATAAGTGAACTTAAGGAGGCACTGAGTAAGTTAGATAATACAAAATCACCAGGAGTTGACCTTTTGTACCCCGAGTTCCTTAAAATACTGGGAACAGTGGGCAAAGATAACTTATTACAACTTTTTAATGCAGTCTGGGAAACAAACATACCAGACATATGGAGAAAGGCAGAGGTTATACCTCTACTTAAGAAAGGAAAATATGGAACAAAGATAGAGAATTACAGACCCATCTCTCTAACATCAATGATGGCAAAATTAATGGAAAGAATGGTTAACCACCGGCTAACAATATACCTGGAATCAAACAATATCATAACTAAAGACCAAGCAGGATTCAGGAAGAACAGATCAACTCTGGATCAAGTAGCATACCTACAACAGGAAGTAAAAGAAGGATTTAACAAGAAATTATCCACACTAGTAGTATACATCGACTTCAAAGCAGCATTTGATCTAGTAGACCGGGAAATTCTTATCAAAAAACTGAATGATGTAAAAACACCCGATAATCTATACAAATGGTCAAGAAATTTCTTAAGCCAAAGGTATATACGAGTGAGATATAATAATAAAAGATCAAGATTCAGAAAAATCAAGACTGGTGTACCGCAGGGAGCTGTTACAAGTCCAACCTTCTTTCGTGTATTCATCAATGACCTAGCCAAATTTATCAGAGATAAAAGCAGGGTCGAAATAAAGATGTTTGCGGATGACGTAGTGCTTTGGTACAGTGGGAGAGACATGGACGAGATGGAGTCAGAAATGAATAAGGCATTAGAAGCACTAGAATGCTGGACTAAAGAAAATGGAATGGAAATAAATGAGGTAAAAACGGTATATGATTATCATACAACAGGACGAATAATACCAGAGTTTAAGTTAAAATATAAGGATGCGTTGCTAAAGAAGAATGACGAACCCGTATATCTAGGGGTGACAATGGACCAAAAAATGTCTATGTCTACTCACATAGAAAAGATATCCAGTAATGGAAATAAAAGACTAAATCTAATGAAGAGAGTAGCTGGAGTAACATGGGGAGCAAACGAGGACACCTTGGCAACCACCTATAAAATGTATGTAAGACCGGTTCTGGAGTATGGAAATGGTTTGATGATAAATGCACCTAAGTCATCCCTGGATAAGGTAACGAGAGTACAGAACAAAGCACTAAGGCTTATAACTGGTGGAGTTAAAACAACGCCAGTAGTAGCAATGCAAGTACTAAGCAAAGTGCCACCTCTGGAAGCTAGACGGGAAGTGGCTGCTGGTTGCCTGTATGAAAAGCTAGTAAGATTGGATGAACCATACTGGAATAGGGAGCCACACGAGAATCTAAAAACTCAAAGAACATTTATTACAGAATCAAAAAATATACTAAGAAGATTGGTAGATGAAAATGTTCTAGAACACAGGGCAGACATTATAAAGCCCAATATACATCTATCAGCTCTCGACATCTTGCACAGGTTGAGCATAGAGGGTATAAAGGGTAAAAAGGACAAGTACCACGGACAAGAACTAAAAATGGCAACGTACTCATATCTGCTTACAGAGTATCCAGAGAATGTGTGGTTGCACGTTTACACAGATGGATCGGCCACACCACGACAGGGCAATGCAGGGGCTGGAATATACAGCAGGGAGTTCGAAGACTCAGTCCCTGCTGGAAGGAATGGAAGTAATTTTGATGGGGAAGTGAAGGCAATAGATAGAGCTCTGGAAAAAATGGAAATGTACCAGCACAGGAAAGTGGTTATTCTAATAGACTCTAAGGCAGCTATAGAGGCTATAGTAAACAAAGTGGAAGCAGACTATGAAGTTAAAATGTGTAAACTTAAGATTCTTAAGTTGATGCAGACTGGAAACACAATAGTCTTGCAATGGGTGCCTGCCCACTGTGGCATCAATGGCAATGAAAAGGCCGACTTCCTGGCAAAGATGGGCAGTAAGAAGAACCAAACAGTAAGACCCATATCGTACAGAGCAATAAAATCGCACCTCAAATTAGCCCACAATAGGGAAGTGAAAGACAGATGGAAAGAGGAGTCAAAGGATAAAAGCTGGGAGGCTTACGCTACCAAAAAAAGAAATATAAAATACACAAGAAAGACGACAACAGCAATGTTTCGCCTAGAGACGGGGCATGACTTGCTGGCAAAACATCTCCACAGGTTTGGAATTATGGAGTCAGACATGTGCAGATTGTGTGGGGATGGAGTGCAGGATAGACGACACCTACACATATGCACTAAACTTAAAGAAGTGATTGACGAGATGCCGAAGGGCATGGATAGATTTGAAAAGGAGGCGTTTCTCTACTGGGCTGCTAGACGCATGATGACTCCGTGAAGTGAGATGCGGGCATAAGAAAACAACAACAACACAGTTACCATGGATATTGTATGATTTATATCTTCAACACATTGTAATTATATTATTGAACCAAAGGAACATAATTAATTAACATTTGTCATTGCAAAATAACACCAATGAAAGCTTACTTTGTTTTTACTTTCAGTAGGCTATAACCACCATGTGCTCTTGTCAAGGTGAGGTGGCGATCTTGAAGCCACAAACCCAGGTGCATAGTGTGCACCAGTAATACCAACCATACACACACAAAAAAAGATTTTTAAAATTAATTAATCAGCTATTATAGGCCTTGGCCCACTGTGCCCCATGGCCCACTGTGCCCCGGTCTCCCCTACAGGTCGTCCCAATGCTATTTCTTATGGGAGATTTTCGCAAAAACTGCAGATAATTTTAATTTTTTAATTACACTATCTCAAGAATGCTACTCGAAATCGAAAATCTGAGTCAACAGCGCACTGTGTTTTGGTAAGCCCAACAGACTGTGAAGTATTATAATATCATTCAGTATTATATACGGCTTACCAAACCAGTGAGCTGTTGATTCAGATTTTTGATTCCGAAGACCATTCTTGAGACATAATTTGAAAATGAAAATGTTGTGCGGTTTTTGACGTAGAGGTAGGCTACCTTCGCTGCATCTAGTTTAGTGGTCACGAGTGCTGACTTAAAATTTCAGCCAAATCCGTCAAACTGCTTGACATGCGCACGACGAACAAAATATTGCATGCACACAACACATGAACAAACAGACAAAGCGTCGATCGAGTTGAATGGAGAGATTCACTCATCTAACTAAGAAAACGCTCTGCATTGAGCGATATTTTTAATGTATCAAACAAAGCATTTGCATACCAAATTCTAAAAAAAATGTGAAAATACATTTTTACAAGATGATGACTACTGACTAGGGCCTAGTCTCTCCATATAGGTACTCACAAAAACCAAAATAATTCACACAACAAATTATGTTATGTTGACTTTTGTTGTTGGTATCCGCATACCCGAGCTATAAAATTAGTACAATGCTACAGTGCTGTGCAATTCTTTTGTTTTTGTAGGTGTATGCCATTTCGTATTAGGTAGGCTAATATGATGAAATCATGAAATATACGATGTATACATAATAACATAATAAATATGATTTTTACTGATCCTACCTTAATAAGACCCTTCTTAGTCAGCTTTTGATTGATCTCTGGACGGTTGGTTATGTTCTTAGCCCGATGGGCATAGTCCAAGGTGCTCAACGTTTCTTCGAGATTACAAGCTGCTGGCGATATAGTGGCTATGATGGATGTTTTCGTACGGCCACCGAGAGAATCTTGCAATAGTCTCGTCAATTTGGATTCACTGTATGGACATAGAAAAATCACAACATTATATGTAAGCCAGGCTTTTATTAGTATGACAGATTGGACATACCTATATTCAAGTACTTTAAAGGCTGTTACTATGATGTAAGTATTCTGGGTAAGAAGTATATAGCTAGTTTACATCCACCAATGGGAAACAAGTCTGGAAATGACCCTACAATACATTCAAAATGTTGAAACATACAAGTTTTGTTTGATGACATATAATAAATGCAGCTCCACTTGAGAAACAAAACAAAAAAGGAGCGATTCAATAAAAATAAGTATTAAAGCAGGCTAGGTTTTAAAAAAAAGAGATTGCAAGTTTTAAAAGTAACGGGCTAACACTCGACAGGATTGTCCGACTTACCGGTACGGAATGTGCGGCGCGTGTTCCACGAGCGAAGTGATGCAGCGGCCGAGCGTCAGCAACGACTGGTTAATGTTGCCTGCCTCACGGGCGCGCTTGTCCACCGCTCCCGAGCGTCCGACGTTCTCGCTACCGGCGAGGTCAACGAGGTTCAGTTTGCCGGTCTTGAGGAGTTCTTCCCCGTCGATGTCGTTGTCCCTGAGGTGGACCGTGATCGAGAACACGGTGTGCGAGCGGCTACAAAACATTGCAATACTGTATTAGCTTCACTGTGCACAGGAAGCTCTAAGCGAAAAGATATGGGCCAGTTTATGGTACAACACCAACTAAGATCATTTGAGCCTCGAGGTAAAATTTAAGCCTTAGGCCTAACAATTTACTAACGTTCAATTTAATTAATTCCCTTTCAAAGCAATTTTGGATTGACCATGGGTAGAGGTACGTGAAAATAGCGTTTTGTATAATAGATGCTATACAAGTACATGAAATTTTTGAAAACGGTACAAAAGCGCTATTTTTAACTAAAATTATGTTTTTCAGTGCGTATTCTAGGCCTATGTTAATTTGACATTGTGTTCTTACATTGTGTGGCTTGGTTTCAATTCTATTCATGTTAATGTTTCCCCTGTAGCATACCTAACTGTTAATTAAAATTGCAAAGTAACCCCATACTAAAGATGTTTAAGGTAGGGAAAAAAAGATGCTACAAAGTGCTACAAAATGGTTAGGCCTATTTTTGAAAATGAAAGTGTTTTGAATCCATTATCAAAATGCTATTTTCACGAACCTCTAATCATGGGATAAAACAGCCATATATACTGGTTGCTCAGGTTCAGACCTACCTTGACTGGGCGTTCATTAGTGTCGCAGCCGTTTGACGCTTTATCGAACCCATTTCCATTATCTTGTACACCTCGTTCTTGTTGTGCACGGTGACCTCTTCAAGGCCACTGATAATCACAGACCCCTTCTTGTTTGAATCCTCAAACAGTTTGATCTTCGAGGTGTCGTCGGTTGGTGACAACAAATCAAAGAGTTCCTCGTTGTACAACTCGAGAAAGGAAACTCGAACCGTGTATTCCGCTTGTAGAGTCCGAAGCTCGTCAAACAGGTGACTAAGAGTGCGGGGTATAATGCCCGATAAAGGATCCTGGAAACAAATTTACCAGTTTCAATAAATGCAAGAGTATGTCCTTACAAATCTTGAAGAAGTGACTTAACAGTACATTGCATTTATAAAATGTGTGTGTTACATGATATGATACATGCAATTAGTTAGTTTCTTAAAGTGTGTAAATATGGACAATTGGAAAACTTACATTGTCCCAGGATACAGCCGGATCATCTACTCGCTCGCCCTCCATGGTGAACGTCTTTCCTGTCCCAGTTTGGCCATATGCAAACACTGTACAGTTATACCCAGCTAAAACCTCTTCTATCAATGGGTTAACCACAGCATTGTACACATCAATCTGAAATTAAATACATATTTTGTTTGTATACATCAGAAACAGACGTACATCCTTCTATGAAACACAGGCACAGGCCTTACACAAAGTTGAACATCTACCTGTTTAGACTCTGGTCCAAAGACCTTATCGAAAGTGAAGGTCTTGGTTATTTTTTCCACGGGACGTTCTTTGACAACCACTTGCTTGTTTGCGGTTTCCACCACGGAATAGGATTTGCAGTTCTTTTCAATGCTGTTAATGGGCCTAAAACAAATGATTGCAAATAATGTTTTAATGTTAGTGGTGTGAGTCAGATTTCTTGTCTCTTTGCATAGCTTAAAGGGGTTCTCACCCGCTAGATTTATTTTTTACCATATGATCTACTCCACCACACCAATCGATAATGAACCATTAGGCCTACAACTCGTCAGTTGAAACCTGTGAATTGTTATTAATTAATGAAATTTCTGGTTAACTGCCACGGCGACTGTTGGTGTCAGCTGGCTTTTGGTGCGAGTGTACTCCATTCGACACTGCTTAGCAGGCCGCGTTCATTGTGCATGCGTCGACTATTTCCCCTCCCAATACTACTCTCTCTCTCTCTCTCTCTCTCTCTCTCTCTCTCTCTCTCTCTTTTTTTGAGTTAATCCAATACACAAACTGTCGGTACGCTAAATGCCGCCATAAATTGTTTGGTACTGGTTCGATAGAATACTATTTCTTTTTACTTCTTTCAGTTGCAATTAGTATGAAATCAAAATTAAGTTATCAAATATTTGGTGGTCCGTAATGCACACGTTGTCTTCTAACATACTTCTCACAGCCGGTATTTTCGCACAACAAATACATTCGGCGACTGTGGGCATAACTGAACATTCGTCACATTTGCACCAATTTTCCTTATTGTTCCTATCGCCATCGCTAATACTTTCAATAGACTCTTTGGCTTTCTCTATTTCTGCCAATTCTTCTGCAGAATATTCGGGCTCAAACTGGTACACAGCAGTAGCCATCGAGAAATATGTTACGCAAAGTGTTACAATTACGAGACGATGCAATGCAAACCCGTGACCCTGACTGACTGACTACACACGTGCTGCCTGCCCCTCCTCCTTCCCTTCCCCTCCTCCGACTATCGCGTGACTGGAAGCGTGGAAGTGCGGATGTGCACAGCAACGCTCAAAACGAAATGGAGCACCCGATTACACATCTTTATTTTGTACCTGAACGGAAGCTCCGATTACAAAACCAAAATATACGAAATACGCAGAAAAGAAAGACGCAGCGAAAAGTGTTACCTTAATTTTTTTTTGTGGAGCAGAATCCTCCAAGGTCCCAAGGCATACAGGTCGTCCCAATGCTATTTCTTATGGGAGATTTTCGCCGATGGGACCTAGCTCGAAAATCACTAACTTTGATATTTTTTGCCCGGGTTATGGTGAACCCGATTTTTTGTCTTTAGTCGCTAATTTCATAGCTAATTAGCCTTAGTTAAACATATTTTTTTGGTGTAGCGGGTGAGAACCCCTTTAACAAAGTTTTAACTCGCTGTAACTTTTGATTCAAACCAATTAGAAACTGTGTGCTGAAGCACTTATGAGTAGATCTACTAGAAATTCCTTATTTTCGGTCACAGTATTTGAATTGAGTGTTGTGGAAAAAAAAAATTGAGTGTGTTGAAAAAAACTGTTGTGTTCGTGTACCCATTCTCGCATCATGAGTCAATGCCTCCATTGACTCTACAGTTTCATGGTACAATTCCACTTCCGGATGCCATCTTTTGTCGAACCGATCGAGCAAGTGATCATGCTGACGCGCTGCGCTCAGGTATTGCCTCGTCATGTATAATAACCATATTACGTTATAATAAACAATCACTATTCCAGTATTCCTACATAACACCTTGTGTTGTCATTGGTTTCCTCCGGATCCAATATTGGCGACGAGGATGGGATACGAACACAACAAAAACAGTTCCTCCTAATACTACAGGCTGTGTATTCCTGGATTGTGTTAGGGTTTGAAAGCCATAAGTTTTAAGGTTTAATGACATGTATCTTACCGAACCCTAACGAAGACTTGGATATGCTTATCCTTCGATTTTGAGGCCTTGTTGTCTCCCATGATTGACAGCAGGGTTGGAAATTTTCTTGTAGCTTCACTCAAATTAGGTTAAAAGGGAAGCTAGCTCCCCAATGAATGCTGTTCCAAACTGAAACATAAGATAGGCCTATAGGAGTGGGCATAACGAGATGACAAATCTGTAGAATTTTCTGTAGAAGAATGCCCAAGTTATAATAGGTACATACCCAGGGGCCTACTACCTAGGCCTACACAAAGATGGCAGAAGAAAATTTAAAACATTTGTTAGTAAGTGGCGCACAGTCGTTAATGATCTGAGGTGAGGGAAAACTGAAGGACCGAAGTAGGAAAGTGGTTGAGTCTGGGCAGGATGATTGTGGAATGGAATGATTTTGCATAGGGGCATGTTGGGCAAGACAAAGTCAGGGGACTTTCGGAAAGCTAACACCTCGGCTGACAGTTACGTCAGGGAATGGAAGGCCAAAGAAAGATAAAGCAACGAACAAAAAGAAAAGCAACTCACCACTGCACACAAGCAATGAACCTATGGGCCTAATATAATAATTCGCTTATAATATAGACCTAGGCCTAGTAAACCAAAAGGCAATGTAAGTAACAAATAAGTACTACATAAGAAAGTAGGCCTAGGCCTAGCCTAGGCTAGCACATTGCAAGGTTGGCACTCCAGACCATAACCCCATAGAGGTAAAATACCAGGTATGTAGCCTATACAACATAGACTAGGGAGAGGCCTAGACCTACCACTAAAGACATGTGTTTCACAGCATGTTCTTTATTCTACTAGTTAGCCTACAGCACATGCTGGCTGGATGGTGGGCCGAGACTATGTCCAGGAGAGTAAATCTTTTAACGTACACCTAGGCCTAGCCTACACACTAACCTACACAAATTATCCAATTCAAATATCTGAACAAACTATCCAGCATAATATTGAACACTAATATTACCCTGAGAAAACAGCATCCCAGGCAAGGCCCTGTCTAGTAAACAAAACAAGGGCAGGCCTAGGCCCATGGCGTGTGTGTGTGTGTGAATAGGTTAAGCTAGGCCTAGGCCTATTCTTCTAATCAGAATAAGGCCCCGACCTTTAGATGCAGGTACCTAGTGATGAATTATAACCAGTTACTTGAATCACTACGGCCTAGAGCAACCTAGGACAGCCACACCGAAAGATTGGCCTAGGCCTAGGCCTATCCTCAGGGTAGAGTACGCTCTTAATCTCTCAAAAACTTCCTCAAACACAATACGTATTGTCGTTTGTTAACTAAGAAGCAACTTTGAACATGTTAAAGAAGGTTATTGTATCTGTCTTCAACTTACCTTGATTTAGCCCTTGAACACTGACACCTTTGAGCAACGTCTTGATCAACTTCAACCCTTTGATTGCTTTGATTCAACCGTTGAAGTTCAAAACGATTCAAAACATTGCTTGGCATGGCTTGATTGTGATTGGATCTTTTTCAAAAAGTAAACCAATCACAAACCATCTTTTCCCACAGCCTTTGTTATCAAAACCTGTTGAGCGAGCTATTCAAATCGACTAGTCGAACCAATGTCGAACCATGAGTCGAACTTCATTTCATCCTCGTAAGTTACGCCCTCTTTTATCTTGCAAGATGGCGTCTTCTATTAAGTTATTTTCCCGATTCGGAGGTATGTTTAATGTGAAAATTTATGAATAGCTTACGTTTCTGGATTATTCTGAGGTTTCCTTTCATATTGTAGTTTACCTAGAAAGTAGTTCTGGAGTGGACTAATATTGGGTTCACATATTAACGTTTGAACAAAAAAGTTTGGGCAGGAAGGGGCCTAGGCCTACCCTAGGTAGGCTAGCCCTAGGCCTAGGCCTACCTACTAGGCCTAGCTGCCTAGGCCTAGGCTAGGCTACCTAGGCCTATATCTAGGTCCAAGTTGTCATTTTGTGTGATTTTCGTTATTATCTTCTTACGTTCTCATTTTGTGTAATTATCGTTATTATCTTCTTGCTCTCGGTCTCTCCGGTAGGCCTAGCAAATCTTCCTCTTTTTCGTCTTCCTTCCATCCGCCTTGTTATTTCTTCTCCTTTCCCTACTCCTCTGCCTACTCCACTGCCCTGCTCAGCTCCCAACCTCCCAACCCTCATATGCCCTTGCAACCCTGTACATCTTTTCTAGTCTATCCCTCCTTGTGTCCTAGGCCTAGGCTATGTGGCTGTGACAAAAATGGTAGGCCTAGAGGAGCTAGGCCTAGGCAGGGAGAAGCTAGGCCTAGGCCTACTCGCTAGGGAGGCATTAACTCTTTTGCCATCTCCCATATCTGGGCTAGGCCTACTTCTTCCCTCTTCTCTACACCCTCCTGTAGCTCTTTTTTGTATTTTGTTCATTACCTCCTTCTCCTTTTTCCTACATTGGTCCCTTACCACCCCCACAATTATTTCAAATGATACCAAGTAATACAATATGGACTTGTTAATATGGACTAAATAATAGGCCTAGGGATCCCAGTAACCCAAATCCATTCTAAGGATTCCAATGTTGTTCGGGTAGGGTCTAGTCTAGGCCTAGGCCTACAGTTTTTGTTAATTTCAACAATCTCTCGATGTAATTCACTACTCTTAATCCAAATGGAAACCAGTCTGAGTCACATCACCATCATCATCATCACATCACCATCACACAAAAGTAATAAATAGGGAGAGGAAGTGGGATATAAGAAACATTGCAAGATCTGTTTAATGCAAATCCGTATGTTACCACGTAGTTCAACGGGTGGCTGGTTGCTTTAAATTAGCATTTGTTCTTGAATTCGATAAGTTTGACAAAAGTAGGCTATTGAACCATGTAATGTCAGCATAAGTTCAGTGGTCATGAATGTTGACATAAAATGTCAGCCAAACCCTTGTGTGAGGAGCTGACGGGACTGGCAACGAAAATAAGCACACTTAGGATGATGTTGAATAAATGTGTTTTTTCCTTAACTGAACTTATTAATTACTGAATACAAAACTAGAGCTTGCGCTTACATAGGCTCCTGCTTACAAAACTTACTAACTGCTCTAGCCCTAAAAACAAAAACCTACCGAGAGGGCATGACCTTGTTCCCCTCAGTCGCTCACCGACTTCTTGACAGGCGTACTTGTACTAGACATATAATAATAAGGTTACAATAATTGGAATACTAAACAATGCCAAAGAAATAAAGATGAACCTAATGTATGTCCATGTATGGTTATTTACAACATTCTGCCATCCTGTTGTTAATTGGCCGCAATTAACCGGTGGTAACGTGAAATGTTATCGTCTTACACAAAGTATTTTAAATAGTCTTTTTAGTCATCCGTTGTGGTCGTCGTGATGGCAGGTCTTCTGATGAGTCAGTACTGTGAATAGAGCGAGCGTCCAATTTGTCAGTCATATCATTGTCGCTGCTGTTATCATCGTCGTCTAAGTTGACACTTTTCCACGGTTTCAGTTGGGATACGTTGGCTGACGTTGAGTAAAGCGTCCAGATTCGGAATCGTCGAGCTGGCTCACACGATACGTGTCGGATGGTAGAACCTCGACAACAACTAAAGGTCCGCGAAACTTTAGATGAGTTTTAGTCGGGGCTCCACAACTAACCGGTGCTTTTTTCATAAATACAATCTCGCCTACGTAGGTTAAGCCTCTGTAACGTGTTTTGTCATGCACCACTTTCATCTTCCGTTGCGCTTGTTCAATGTTGTCTCGGGCAGTCGCTTGTAGTTCCTCCGGGCGCGTCCAAGTGTCGCTGCTGGGAGTCGCTGCTACTTTATGTAACACACCGTCATAAAATCTAGGTTTGTAACCATGGAGGAGTTCGAATGGGGTTTTACCTGTTGTTTTCAAAACCGCACAATTCAAGTCTCTTTCGCATTGTTTCACATGTTTGTCCCAGTCGCGATGAGTTTCACTCTCAACGGCAATCGATAGAACTGGTGACAGGGTTCTATTGACGCGCTCGACCTGACCATTTGCACGAGGATGCTTGGTGCTGTTCAAGGTATAATGAATTCCTTTCGACAAACAAAAGTCAGAAAAACGTTTCGACGTGAAACAAGAACCTCGATCAGAAATTATTTTATCGAGTAGGCCTTTATCCAAGATAAAGTCATCAAGGCACTTTAATACATTATTCGTAGACGTGTCTTTGACAGGGTATAGCCTCACGAACTGCCTACTGATAGGCAAGGGATCAGGTTTCGTATCGGTGATCAGTTGATGGGTGCTCAGTCGATCAGTCAGGTGCGCAGTGTCCAGATTGACTTCTTCTGCACGACGTAAACTGGAGCCTGCGGCGAGAGTGCATTACTAAGGAGGCCAAGTCTTGAAACCTTGCGAATCAAGTCGCAATGCGAATCAACTCACTTTTTCCAAACTGCATGCGACTTGACTTCTACTAATGTTGAGTCTTGAAATTAGGCTTGCGCCTGAAGTCGCTTGCGAGATCAAAACTTTGCGGGTTACTGATTTTTTGCGTTATCAAACTCCGCCCACAACAACTCAATAAATGACCAATGACAAAGCGCGTTACAACTTGCATCTTTCGATCCATCGATAGTCGAGGCGTGACGACTAGGTTTGTTGTCGTCGCTCTCGCTGTCAGTGCCGTGCGTGTACCAAATGTTCTCTAACCTCTAACCTCCTCCTCGGCCTTGGCCTCGGGAGAGAAGTTAGTATGAAATGTTAGGTCTAGGGCATGTCTATTGTCTAGGGCTTTAAGCCTTGTGGGTCTTTTCACGTAGAAGATAGGGAAAGCGCATTTTCTATGTAGGATCTAGGCGTAGGCCTAGGCCTAGCTAGGCCATGCAAGGATCCGAGTAGGCCTATGTTTCATGATTGGAGCCTGAAATATTTAATACATTTCGTGTCAGATAACGCATTAAATGGATTAATAACGGTGCGGAAACCTTCTTGTATGTTGTTTTCTGCTATTTCGGCCTCTTCAAGATCGGCAATCGCATTTATTATTGCAACATCCTCCATCTCAAGTCGCAAATAACTGACAACTCGCAACGTTATAGCTCGTGGTTTGAAACGTAAAAAAACTTGCGAGTTAAGTCACCGCCCGTTTCTCAAATTTGTCTCAAGACTACCGTTTAGATGTTTTTCTTGCGACTTGCGGGAATTTGCGACTTGAAACGGGTGGTGAGTTGAAACGTGAGTTACAAGACTTGGCCTCCAGGTCCGTGATTAACAATTGGAATCACAACACTATTGTCATGGATTTCGAGCAACATATCATGTTTTGACGATTGTGGTAGTAAAAGTAGACCACTTGGAAGGTCACATGTAGTTCAAACATAATTGATCGAGTTCGACTGTAATATCGTGTCCTGCTCCACTGATAACTTAAGTTTTTCGGATTTATTAGTCACTTGAAGGCCTCTGAACGGATCTGTGGTGCGGTATCCAAAGTGAAGTGAATCATCCAGTCTGATGTATGCAATATGTGGAAGTTCAGTCCAAGTAGGGCCCACGAGAAGATCAAGTGGTTGTGCCTTGTCGGGGACAATAAAGACAGACACACTCGTGGATACAGTATCTATGCCGATCGTGACGGTGGATTTACCAAGCACAGTGGTAGCGGCTTGTGCGGCATCACCAAAGCCATACAGGGTGTCTTCGGCTGATTGTACTGAAAGCTGACACTTGATTGCGGCAGAAGCTCTAATGGTGCAACAAGCACTGCCAGGATCAATTAATGCTTGCACTGTGGTGTCATTGAGCTTTTAACAAATTTTAAACAAATTCACATTTTTATTACAACATTTTTATTTTTATTTGCATTTTTAACAAATTTATTTACAGTATTTGCCGGAGTTGCATGAGAAACAGAATATTGTCTATTGGCTTGAGGGACAGACGCACGATCGTTTGATTGAGGCACAGGTGCTACTTGATTCGGGCAATGTCTTTGCGTATGGTCTGTACTGTGGCATTTTAAGCAAAGTAGCTTTCGCGGAGGTTGCGGACAGTCACGTCCAATGTGCCCGTATTTGCAACAGTTATAACACAACCTGTCCCCACTATCATATCATTTACCAACGGTTGTCTGGTCTCGTGCTTAAAAGAACTTACGTGTGACTGGACATGTGACGTGTTCGGTACTGGAGATCTACTTGCGGGGCTGTTGGTGCTGGTAGATTGTGGAGTAGCAATCATTTGACTGACCGAAGAGCGTGGTTGGAAGTCTCGTTTCCTGTCATCGGTCTGTCGCATTGAGTTAATACGGCTGGCGCGCTCGCGATCGACTTCTTCAAAATCTCGGATGTCGCGTAACAAGGAGTCGAGATCGTGATGGTAACGGGACAGAAGCATGGAGGTTAGGGAACGGGAGAACATACCAATACAAATTTGTTTCTTGGTATCTTCAAATGACAATGACAGATCCTTACATAAACGGACTTTTTCGTGGAAGTATAAACTGGTGTTTTCGGTTCGGCCCTGAACCCGTGTGGACATCTTTTTCCATAGCTCAGGCAAACTGATGGAGCCGACGAATGTGTTGCGAAATCTTTACTTAAATAACGCGAGAGAAGTAATTTCGTCCCTGTTGGCACAGTACCAATCAATGGTGAGCAGCCCCCACCAGATGTGTCCTCCTAAAGTGAATGCTTCCGGCCACTGGTGAAGCATGGATACACTCTCTAGCGAGTGTAACCAGTCTAGTGCCTGGTTACTAGATCCTTCTCCTGTGAACTTGGGAATGTTACGAGCGAGATCGGGCATTACATGATATGAATTAGGTTTTTCAGGTGGTACCATATTTCGAGATTCAAGAATTGACATCAACATTTGGTCACGCTGCTGGTTTTGCTCCAAGATGAATTTCATGAAATCTCAAACGTTAAAGCTCTCTTCAGGGCCTTGTGAAACTGGTGGGCTAATTCCAGCAGGTACTTCGGGCGTATGTCCAGAGACAGATGGTGTTACTGGTTGGTACATGTCTGTAGTTACTGGTAGTACCTCGGATTGTTGACTACCGACAGCTGATAAGAGGTTTAAATTATTTAAATTGAGCATATCATTTGAGTTTCCCGCTTCACTCTACTTACGATCGATGTCGATATCACGGCAGAAATCGATTGTTAGTATTCCGTCAACACGTCTAGCAGGCTGTGGTGCTTGGCTCCGCTCACGAGGCAAGAAGCAGTCCGTACATCGGCTAGGATCACAATTTGCGCGTCTTTTTTTTTTACGAAAACATTGCGGCTAACAATGAAATAAAATAAATATTCGACGGATATTTACTACTCGGAGCACGGACGGTTCAAAAACGTTTTTAAATGCACACACAAAAATTTGTCCGGAATGTCGCAACGTACAATAAATGTAGCTTGTTATAACTTTTTCTTTTTACGAAATCAACACGCACAACACGTGGTAGCTTACCGTTTTCAAGGCTGATATGATGGTCGGATGATGGGCTGGTGCTTAATATTCTTATCACCACTTCTGAAATGTGAGGAGCTGACGGGACTGGCGACGAAAATAAGCACACTTCGGATGATGTTGAATAAATGTGTATTTTCCCTAACTGAACTTATTAATTACTGAATACAAAACTAGAGCTTGCGCTTACATAGGCTCCTGCTTACAAAACTTACTAACTGCTCTAGCCCTAAAAACAAAAACCTACCGAGAGGGCATGACCTTGTTCCCCTCAGTCGCTCACCGCCTTCTTGACAGGCGTACTTGTACCCAGACATATAATAATAAGGTTACAATAATTGGAATACTAAATAATGCCAAAGAAATAAAGATGAACCTAATGTATGTCCATGTATGGTTATTTACAACACTTGTATGCAGAGAAGGAGCAATTCAAGTTGAACTGAGGATTTGCTTTGCTAACTCGTGCTCATCCAATTATTTTCAGCCCAACGCTTGACATGTGTCCGTACCAATTATACATCAACTAGACCAAACCTAAAACTCACAAGCAATTCTAAAGTTATCTGCCAGGGATTTACAGGAAAACAAGGCACTTTCCACTGCAAACAAGCAATTGATTATGGTACCAAGGTTGTTGGAGGCGTGTCACCCGGTAAAGGTGGCAAAACTCACCTTAATTTGCCTGTGTTTAATACCGTGAAAGAGGTAAGTCAATATTTGATATGTAGCCTATATTGATTTAAAATTTAAAAAATTACAATTATTGTTAAACACACTCCTCTACAGGAAACTCGGGTTGACTTATGAGTATGACACTGAATTGAATTGATAAGATTTATTAATATAACGTGAACAGGCAGGTTACAGACTGGTCAGGTATTGAGCCATGTTGCTCTCCGAATCACTCACACTCGCGTCACCTCGGCAACGCAGTCTCACCCACGGTTCAACTCGCCTGGCTCCGCCTACAATTACAATCTAGTGTGCAGTGAGTTGCCAACATTATGCACTGCCACTAGCTATTAAAAATGAAAGCCTTATGACTAGGAGGTAATCAGAAGCTGGACAATTGGTAAAATTTGTATTCAAAACTCGTGTTGTAAACGAGGTCACAACTTTTCAGGATCTGATATGAGCATCACTCGTGAAGCTCAATCTCTGTGGCATCTTAGCACTCATTTCTGCCACCTCGGATCAACGGTACCGGTAGCCCAACCAAGAGATGGGGACACAAACGGCAAAATGTGGTGTTTGACTGCTCGGACTCGTAGCTGTAGATTTCTATTATAGCCTTCGTCCTGAAAAGGCCTACAAACAAATATATTATATTTTATTCCATTCATAGTCAAAAGTGACTTAACTGACAAACCACATTCAAATGGACCAATTATGTAGGCCTACATAATATCAAGTTTTTTAAGATTAGTGTATTTCACTTGTAATACCATATTCAAAGAAAACTAGGCTAGACACTATAAGTAATACATAATATAGGCCTAATTATCTCCCTGACATTTGTAGATTAAGATCTTACTGGTTTGAGCGAGTGTCAAGAGGAAATCTCTGCTAAGAATTTTGTTTAAGAAATAAGACTTGTTCAGCCCTACTTATTATTTCCAATGTGTTTGGTTGCAGGCCAAGGCAGCAACAGGTGCAGATTGTACAGTTATATACGTGCCACCACCAGGCGCAGCTGGGGCTATTCTGGAAGCCATCGAGGCAGAGATGCCTCTCATAGTCTGTATCACAGAGGGCGTGCCCCAACACGACATGGTCAAGGTGAAGTATCGTCTGTTACGTCAGAACAAGTCCCGCCTGATCGGACCCAACTGTCCGGGAATTATCGCACCCGAACAGTGCAAGATTGGGATCATGCCCGCCGTCATCCACAAGAAAGGTTGCGTTGGCGTTGTCTCTCGTTCGGGCACCCTGACCTACGAGGCTGTGCATCAGACCACTGTGGTATGTATGTTATCTTCTTATTCTTAGGCTTGGCAATATCATTTGACATAAATTGTCTTTGCTTGTTGCTAGTGTAAATAATTGCTTTCATACTACAGTACCAATATTTTGAAATAACTGTAGACACGAAAAAGCGTAAGGCTAGTTGCACTCTGCATAAAATTTTAGTAACAATAGTCTACACTTTAGGCCTGTCATACGGCTTACATTGAAATCAACATTTAATTGTTTACAAAAATGTGATATGATTTGATCAATGAAAAAATCTACAACCAAATAAAACTGTCGTACACCAAATATGTTACAAACGTCATGTGCGGACAAGAGTAGGGTTTCAAGCGCCGATAGTGCCTAGTGGGCCATTCACTCACGGCTTGCAGCCCATGAAAAGTAGTATGTATATCAAAGTACTGCCCTGTCTGTGGGACTAGGTCGTAGGTTCCACTTGTTGGCCATACCAATTATTATGATGCTGTCACCTATTATCATGCTTGGCCACTAGTCCAGGTGGACTTCGAGGTCCGGTATAGTCCTCCCAACGAATCTATTCTCATGCTTTCGTCATAACCCCTGAGGCCTCAAAATAAACTTCCGCGGACGGTTTACTGCCTGTGTTCATGCGCGCACTATTGCCGAATACTAAGATGGCGCTCGACGAAATTAGCAGCTCCTGCACTGCAATCACGTAACTTTCCTGGCGGAGGCCGGTCGAGCTCGGGAGTTCGACGAGTCTCCGCTAGGTGGAGATCAAGTAGACCTTGTTGTGTAGCCAATGAGAGTTGGAGAATTCAAAAAAGTTCACAGGAACTATCAAAATCCAGCAAGCTGTGAGCAACATTGGCAGTCTTTTGTTTTTATTGAAAGCCTGTCAAAATGTATCAAAATTCACACTTTACTAAGTAGATCCATAAAGTAACTACTCGCAGCAAGTATTTATTCTAATATTCCACTGTGTTCTAGAGGTAGGTCTAAACTGTAAAGGTATAGTCCGTCCTACTTTAGTTTTATGAAATAAGTTGTTTAAATATCGGCGTTTCCGCCATTTCTTGGTATCGAAAGCTGTGAATGGCTGGGTTCCCGTGATCTATTTTCAATTATCACTTCTCTCCACACAGGATTTATTGGTTTTGTTACTACAAACTTATATTTGTATTTAATTTTTAAAAATATTTGTCGTGCAATATTATTAATAGCAACCTACACAAATGAGAGAATTACCATTTATCAACGTCGGACAAGTTGGCCAACTCACGAACTGAGACAATCCGACGCAATCTTCCATCAAGCACACGGAGGAATGACAAGTTAAGCTGCCATTCTGGACATGGCCTGTGATGAAAGCATGAGAATAGATTCGTTGGGAGGACTATACCATTCATTGTCTTATTGACTTATCTGCAAATGCTGTACTGGTATCTACATTTAATGTGGTTAACCAATTTTTCAACCCAACCCCACTTATTTCGCATCAGTGACTCTGCTGCACACCCCACGGTGCACACAACATGTGGATGACAACTTAACTTAATCATCGACACGTCCTCATATTCCCCACATTCCCCATACATGAAGTTTTGATTGTTAAGTATGACTGTGTAGGTGATAGAAACATATCGTACCTGTTGCTATCTTAGACTTGCTTTAATTCCTGTTTTGTATCGATCTGCTCAGTGGCATATCCAGGATTTTGGAAAGGGTGGGGGGGTTTTAACTCATATTATAGAGAGTGTAACCAAAAATAAACGGGGGCCCCCCGTGAAATTTTTCTTGTCACTTAGGTCATTTTGGTGCAAATCTGTGCGTTTTACAGCGGCCAACTGAACTAAAGTTACTAAATTTCTGGCAACCATTTTCTCCTTAAGAAATAAAAAAGCTTCAAAGAACAACAATTGAACTGAAGTGTTAATACATAGAAATAGAATTTTTATAGAGCGATGTGTGTATTTTTTACAAAAACTAATGTCTTTGGTATTTAATACAAAAATACTGTATATTTATATTTCCATTTTTTTCAATCCTATGCAATTTCCACTTTTCCTTTGCTTAAGGGGGAGGTTTTGTCTCCTCCCCCTTGGATACGCCACTGGATCTGCTAAGTTCATTTGTAGGTACCCTATGTCTTTGTCAGTTTGATTATTGTTTTGTTTGTTTGCAGGTTGGCCTCGGTCAGACGTTATGTATCGGTGTTGGCGGAGATCCCTTCAATGGCACAGATTTTATTGACTGCCTTGAATTTTTCCTAAATGACCCAAACACAAAGGGAATAATCATGCTAGGAGAAATTGGTGGAAATGCAGAGGAGAATGCATCCGAGTATTTAATAAAACACAACTCTGTAAGTAAAGTCACATATCTTTGCAGCCCCCCTGGCTCCGGCCTCCTTCATAATATTGTAGGTCTTTGTCACAGCCGTGTTCAGACACTATGACTTGATACGAGTGTTGCAATATCCTGCTTTATGACCGCCTAATATAGAACCCCCTTCTGTATTTTAAAATAACTTTAAATTAAATGCTTTCAAATGTTTCTTTTTTCCAATAAATATTTCCAATTTTAAAACTTTTTTAATTATGTGGTGTTGCTACTTGCTAGACACATTTCCAATTAATTAAGAACATTCGTAAAACGGAAATATTTATTGGAACAAAGAAATGTTCTTAACAGGGAAGGATACACCTACGTCAAAAACCGCAATAAATTTTCATTTTTAATTTATATCACAAGAATGGGCTTCGAAATCAAAAATCTTAATCAACAGCGCACTGTGGTTTAGTAAGCCCTACACATTGAATGCGCTAAGTCGTGACTTAAATTATAATCAGTATGTTTTTTTATAAATAATTAATTTTATTACTAATTATCGAGTTATAATCAAAATACTACGCTAATGGTTATAATATTTTATTCAATCTGTAGGGCTTACCAAAGCAAAGTTCGCTGCTGATTTAGATTTTCGCTTTCTTGTTGCAATCTTGAGATATTATTTAATAATGAAAATTTTCTGCGGTTTTTGACATAGAGACTACCCTTTGCCCTTAAGAAAGCGCACTAAATTCCCTACGAGTTACATAAAGTTTGTTTTACATTGGGACAGTTTTAAAGCAATTTAAAACAATTTGGACAGACAGACATCGAAGGTTGTGCGGGGTAGGTGAGGTGAGCATAAACCAAATAATTCAAATTGCTTTAAAAAAGTAGCTCACTAGCCTATATTTTTCCACTACCGGTACCTGTAGGCCTACCTATTAGTTAAAATACTGGAAGCTTCCTTACTAAAAATAAGGGGATATATATAACACTGTTTATACTTTATACTAAGTAATTAGGATCATTCATTGTACTACCTACATTTCAACAGAATGAAAGGATTACAGAATTACAGAAATTGTGTGCATGGCATCCACTTCTACATATCAAACTACTTCCATGGCTACTTTCACTATAAGTTCTGCATTTTATTAATGTACTTTAAGTCTGTAACTCATATTCCCTGTTACTAACTTTTTACATAACTTTTTAACCCGATTCGTGTTGCTGTTTTAGGGTAAAAATGCCAAACCTGTAGTGTCATTCATTGCCGGTGTAACGGCGCCTCCGGGCAGAAGAATGGGACATGCAGGCGCCATCATATCGGGGGGAAAGGGCGGAGCAAGTGACAAAATTAAGTCTTTGGAAAAGGTAAGTTTAATGTAGGCCTAACACACTACAGTATAATGCAGGGTTGCCACTTTCAAGGATTTTATCCTTTTCTCAGGATTTTTTCTTTTTTTTTTCTCAAGGATAACAGGATTTTCTAAGTCTGTCTTTAAAAAATACATTAAATTAATACATTTTAAAAAATTCAGCTAAAAAGCAATGTAGACAGTAAAAGAACATCAGGTACTAGTAAAAATAAACATAAGTGACTGCATAACATTTCCCGCAAGTGGTAGTTATGGTAAAATATATTCGAAGAAAATTCTGATTCTTATGCGTTTCTACACGTAATGTTGACTAGATTCTCGAAAATCAGGCTGGCATAACATATGTTGGCATGAAACCTGAAAATTTGTAACATTCCTTCGCAGTTATAATATGCTAATGCTGAATATAACTGTTTTCAAGGATTTCTCAGGATTTTTTTTAGTTTCTTTCAAGGATAAAAAAATTGACTTGGTGGCAACCCTGGTATAATGTGTTAACTGGTGTAATGAGAAGAGTTGCGAGCCGAACATAATGGGTACCATATGCCTTAATAGTGTTCTAGTTGTACTAGTTTGTCTGTAAAAACTTGTTATTTGAGTACCTATGTTGTTGAGTATGAGTAGAGTAGGTAGCAATCGTAGCATTCATTTTTTCCATGGCATTACTTAATTAAAAAATACATATCGGTAGGAAAAATTAGTAGTGATCTGCGGGGCCCCAAAATTTCGGATAGTTGTACTGCCCCTAAATTTGGGTTCTTTAATAACCAAAATCAGGTTTTTCAGGTAGGATCCTTTTAAAAAAAAAAGTTTTTACCTGAAAAAGTGTAAATGGCATGTGGTTGGTAGGCCTAGTTCATTGTTGCAATATTTCAGATGGGGTTTGGTGCAAATTCAACTGCATTAACTTTGGTTTACTATTATTACTTGATTTGAAAGCAACATAAATTTACTCGGTTACTGTTTTAACTTTTAATAGTTTACAATGCCGTATAATAATCATTTTGGTAAACTTTATCGGAGGGGTATACGTATTACCGTATGTTTGTGTATATTGATATATAGGCCTATGTTTTGTGATAAGTATATTGACAGCTCAAATGCCAACAAACAATTTCTCTCTCCAGTGTCCATTATGGCCGCTATGAAGTCAAGTGAATGAATACTCCCTATACTGTGCTGCTTCCTTTTCAGGCTGGAGTAATCGTGACAATGAACCCTGCCCAGATGGGCAATGAACTACTGAAGGAAATGAAGAAACGTGGATTAGCTTAAAGATCAACGATAAATCATATTATTTAATGTATTTAGCATCATCAACTGGGGTGACTTAGATGGACAAAATATGTTTCAAAATCTAATCGTTATGTAATAAACCGGTATGGACACGGTATTTGTTTTATATTTGTATTGACTTGAATATACTGTAAATTCAAATTGCTAAGCATTTTATAACTTGTAATATAAATACCAAACCATATTTGATAAACTTTAGGGTTTGTACATCAAAATGAATCAATTGATTAGGATGTAGGCCTATTTACTATTTTTGCTATTAAGAATTATTTTACATGGAATTGTCCAAAGTCACCCAACTTTAAACACAATTTAAAATAATAATTTATTGTTGTGGAGTAAACTTTTAAAAACAGTTTCTCTTTCTCTATCTTGGTTTACTTTACGTGGTACAGTTGTGAAATGTGTAACCACTAACCAGTGTCAAGTGCCAGGGTTACAATATTGCAATTACATTTTACTCTTCAAATAACTTTAATTCAATTATTTCATTGGTGGTGTGCTGGTTGTGGTGAAAACGTTATCGGAAGAGTACAAAATAATTCCAACATTCTAATTCTGAAACCCCCTCCTCCAGCCACATACACACACAAAAAAACTTCTTCTCCAAACTGTACAGTGTCTTGTTTTAAAATATCAGACTATACACTTGTATTTTTATTTCAAACAATGTTATTGCTCACACTCGGTAATGTGTGAGTGCCAGTGAAGAAGTCTGGGGCAAGGTCTACTTGATCGCCCGCCGCGCTCGTATGACTCACGATGTTAGGTCGTAACAACCCGTTCAACAAATGACCACCATTTGAGTCTACGACTGGGCGATTCGAGGGAAATTCAAATCGACATAACGTAACACTTGAAATTACGTTGTGCCGGTTGTAAATAATAATTAGAAAAAGCCAATTTTATGTGGCCATGATAGAACCTGAACTTAAGACCCAAAATGGCTTCCTTTCGACAACCTAACTTAGGAGTTCTACGACTAGCCGCTAGGCAGCAATCAAGTTGACCTTGGTCTGGGGGTTATAGATTAGCCGATTGTGTGCGTTGTGGGTTGATATACGGTTTGGACGTGGAAGTTTTTACTTTTTATGTTTATTTATACATGTCAGTAGTGTCACCGATTCATTGTCTTAGTTGGTAATGTTGGCAACATATAAAGCCCAAATACCGTTGTCATGAATGAATAGAGGCAACTAATAAGAATTTGTATTACATCGTCATTTGCTTTGGTCTGACATAAATAAACCTCATAATAGGACAAATTGATGTTTATCCTTAATATTAAAGCATGATAAATCATCCATTGAACCACATCCATTGTTATGTTACGGATTTGAGTCATGGCTTTAACACAGAAGAATGAAGTTTGTAAATAATGATTGCGATTCCGAACGATTTATTATGTAGTTGTAGTACATTCGTATTGATTGCGAGATGTTTTATTTTGTAAGAAATTTCCTAATCTAGAATCCATTTCTAGAAGAAACTGGAAAATCTAATGTGTTGTTAAAATCGCCAGTACAAATCGATAATTATGAGGTGTTTTGTTGTTTTAACGACACACTCAACATTGCCATTACTATATAACATTGGCCCTCATAGTTCCTCGCACGACAGGCTTGACGTCCCTAGAGCTATTGTGCCTCAGGCCCAGGCGGGAGCTAATAATAATATTTATGCAATTTGTACTATTTTGTATTGCTTTATTGCTTGAGCTGAAAGCAATAGAAAGTGCACCAACCACCAAATACCATAGCGAATGGAGTAGACTATTCAAAGTGGCCCTCTCTCTCTACGATGGTAGTTAACCCCAGTTGAAGGTATTACTAGTAGGTACTAGGCGGTTTATAATATGTATATGTACTCAATGTCTACATGTTTCTGAAAAGTGAAAACTGAAAACCTTATAGTGTAAATGAGGTATTCAAAGTTAAATTATTTTGTTATGGAATGGTTTGTATGAAACCTATCCAAATAAACATTACTGTGCTATTATAAGTTATAACTAGTATTTATTACCTTAATTTAGAGCATGTTCCAACTTCTCTATTTTGGCCTACCTCGCCGACTAACAATTGTTACTACCTGTAATGGTTGCGTTAGTCTGCGAGGGAAGCTAGTCGACTAAAAACGTCTAGTTGGAACATGCCCTTACACTCCTTAAGTATCACCTCGATTATCTGTCGAGGATCCTATAATCCTAATTGGTAAAGAAGAGGTAACATTTACAAGATTTGAAAATCAGTCTTTAACTCTTAACACCAGGGTAAACTAAGTCGCACAACATTTCATCTATGACATCTGGGACCCTACGCAATACCGAGAGCCCAGTTAAATTCGCGATCGCGAAATCATGTGATTGTTGTGAATATCGTTTTATTTGATTCAATGTCAGCGTTTAATAGCGAGAGGGTCTTAAAGTATTATGGAGCCCGCTAGTAATTTGTCTAGGGATCAGTGTTTTGAAACCAATATAAACAGACATTGTTCAATTTATTAAATTATTCAAAAGTGATTTGCTCTAATGTTTTCCAGTCACCTGAAGTGTATCGCTTCTTGCATATTATGTGCAAGACTTGACTCTTGCCTCACTAATCAAATTAACTTTCATCTTCTTCGTCTACGGTAGGAATACATTTTAACCGTGTGCAGCTGTATCCTAAATTATTTTACCTGCCCAAGGACTGCTACCTTATGGTGGTGGGCAGGTTTGCGTGCTTCGGTGCTCCCAAGAGCTATGCCGGCAGAAGCCTATGCTTCTGGTAGGGCCACCCTAGCTGGACAGGTGACAGGTTTTTTTCCGATTTACTGCATTAATAATGAACATTTTGCACTCGTATTCAGCGTTATACCAACTAACTGAATTCAACATTTTTGCCCAGATGTAAGAATCTTCGTTCTGAACAGCATATTGTACAGAATTGGGAGGAGGGTGTGAATCTTGGAAATCCAAGTTGGCAGAGGCCTTTGAAGTAGGCGTAAACATTCACCTTTAACTGTAACGTAGCAAGGTTCTTGACAGAATTCTTTAGTTCCCACTTCCTAGCACCACCTTGGCAAAAATGTATGTTTCAATGCTGACTCACTGACTGTTTATTGTTTGATTCAAATTGAATAGAATGTGGTAGACTTTTACATTTTTAAGAGGACATTTAGCCCAGTACCCAAACAAAATTATTGGGCTATAGACTAATTTTAAACGTGAAATAAAAAATTAATGTAAAGTAGTAAATGTTCTTACTTTGCAATCAATTGCGAATTCCAGGTTGTTTAAAATTATATATTACTATCGGCTATCTATAGCACAGTAATATTATTGTAAGGCTTAAAGGTGTCAATTAAAAATATAAATTATGTACCAGTATTGTAAGAGTTGTTGGTCTTATCACGCCTAATTAAAGACTGAATGCAAAATGTCACATGGAACATTTAGCCATGGGCTTGGGAAATTGGAAGATAAGTGTTTAATCAAGTCTTGGATTGATACAGTTGGGACTGTAAAGGTCTACACTGACAAAACCATTTTGGTTGAATGAAATTTATTTAAGCAGCCAAGTATTACTGCTTGTGCCATGAATTGACAAGATAATGGCGTCATTCATGTACACGACTAATACAAAGTTGTTTATAATAATTATATATCCATCAGTTATCAACATCATTATTGTATGTGTGCAATCTTAGTAAAGGTCATGATTTACACTAATGAATTCTTTATAATATGTAGTCCTTAAACCATCCGATTATGCTATGGCATAGCACAATGATAGCTTAATAGTTCTTTGTAAAATTTTTGTTTTGTTTGTTTTTCTATTTTTTGTAAACTTTAAGAAAATCAAAATATATTCTTCATTACATTATAAGTCATTATACCACATTTAGGCCTACCCAACTGAATCCATCATCATCATCTATAAATCCTAGGTACAGAGAAGTACATGATTGAAAAGTATATGGCATAATGCTAGTTTACAACAATTTACAGTGAAAATACTATCTGGACAAGTCAAGTGAAAATACTATCTAGACAATTCAAGTGATAATATAGTCCTACATGTAGTAATGAAAGGAAGTATTTAAAAAACTCAATAACAAAATACAAACACAAAAATTAGCTTAAAAATCCAAATATTATAACCACAGATAACGGTGGCTGACCAAGAAAGTACTGTACATAGTTAGTTACTAAATTGTTGTGTGATGTTTACTCCATACATTCTAAATTATGCTTATTTAGTAAATTTGAATAATATCTACTAATGATCTAGGATAGGCCTACATCAATTGTCGCAATCATGGCCGCTGTGACATCAAGTGGGAACTATGAATACAGCGAGCAAGTTTGCGTAAGTTTGGACAAAAATTACTTGTTGACTGGTTATCCCAATCCCAGTGCAAAATAACGTATTTAACTTCATGAGCTCTTTATAAGTGAAACAAATTATTGAATAAAATTAAAACTTACTTAAAGTTAAAACTAATAGGGATATGAAAGTAGTACTTAAAAATTAATGTTGAGTAATTAATTGTTACCAGACTTAGGGCCGGTATTTCAATGTCCAGTTAAAATCTACCTTACAGTTAAATTGTTTTCACCATGACAACGGCCAATAGAAATACACCAAACTGGGCTTACCTGACAATTAAATTTACTTGACACTTTAACTGGACATTGAAATACCGACCCTTAGTCGTTTCTTATGACGAGCAGAGCAGAGCTACCCTGAACCATTTCTACTATGGGCCCAGATGGGGCCACCTTAAATGTTTCTTCACTGCTGAATGATTATATTTTCAGCATACTGAAAAGTAAAACGCTGGGACGTCGGTTATATGACTCTCGGTACCACACTGGCAGCAAGTTACGGAATGTATCTACTATCTAGTAACCTTGCTCTAGCTAGTGGTTACATCCAGCAATCCATAGTACGGTATGCTCCTTTAGACACATATTGGCTTGTTTATTTCATTTCCTGTGGGAATACTCGAACCAATTACCATGAAAAAGTAGTTCATTTTTTAAGGCAATTAAAAAACTCGTTTCCCCTCAATACGAGAAGAATGTCCATATTATTTTGTGTGAAATTTAACATTTTCACAAAATGCAGAATGGAGTCTTCACTGCGTCTGCCAATCTTTTGCTGGATTCATAAGCTGAACCCTTTTTGCTTCATCTTCATAGGCATACTGGATTGCACTGGCATTTACTAGACTCTCACGAAGCCCAGCCCACCAAATAACGGATGATTGGTACGCAAGTAGTATGAGGTGATAAGATGAGTGGCTGTAGCTTATTATTTATTATATAGCAAATCATAGTCTGGTACTAAAAAGTACAATGTGAGGTGAGAAAGGAGACAGTGAAAAGATGAAAGAAGGTTTGTGGCAATGCTATAGGTTAGACACAGAATACTGCATACAACATTACATGGTATCATAGAAGGAATTCTCAGGTAAAAAAGGGCTTTAAATAAAATAAAGAACAACACAAATGTAAATATCCAAACTATATTATTCAAAACTTGAAATGAACTAGTTTGATATTGAGGTGAAACTATCCAAACAGATATCCACAAATCAATCAATCAAAGAGTCTATAGCCTACAGTACCATATTGGTAACCCTGTTGTTAGTAACAAAATCACATTGTTAAAACAACCAAGATATTTCTTGCTCTCTTATTAACCAGTCGCATTAGTGTAGACTTAGGCCTATAAAATCAAGATGTTCAATGTTACCTTTCCATGATGCAACTTACAGCCCGAACTCATTTATATCCCTTTTCCATCAATATCCCCGCCAAATGGATCCATCCAACTCTACTTAAATCTATCAGCACAACTTAATATGAAAACATACTACTGAAGTGTCTACGACTTCTTGATGAGGATGTTGGCCAAATAGCCGACAACATGGTCATGGGATCTAATGCTCCGTAAATATCTACCTCCATTACGAATACACATGGCCCTCAATGGAGAAAGGACTTTTCGAGTTGAACAAGTAACACTGAAGCTGAACTGAATGTTGAAATTGCATCAAGCATGTAAGTTGGTAGTATTGCATTCACTTCGAAACAGTTTTTTATAAGCACCCCATGACAAATAGTCTTCTTAGACGCATTTTTTATAAACTACTACATAATCAGCACGATCACTGTTAGTTTTGAAATATATAATATAATATGAAGAAATTAACTGGTCCCACTTAAAAACAAAAAATAAAATATACTTGCACTTCCATTACACTGATTTGAGTAGCTCCTCTCAAGACAGTACTACATAGGGCTACTCGTCCTAATAAATGGTGGAAGTTTGTGAAAAAAAAATTAACTTGCAATACATTTTTGTAATTTTAGAGAAACTTATAGTTGAACCACAAAATGTAATGCTGAATATAGAATATCAAGAATATGCAGTACCCATCATAAATGTGCCACCATTAATTCCTTTTCTAGCATATTAGGACAGGTACAGCAGTCAAGTCTGAATTACATAGTAAGCTACTTCGCATACATGTTCATTTACGAATATAATGCATGCCCAAGCTCTTGACGTGTAGTATATTGAAAACATTTAATTACCATTTAGTAAATGCAAAACAAGTAATGCTGAAGTAGTATTTCGAAAGATAAGGCTTTGCATTGGGCAAACATTACATAAAACATTGAAAATAATCCTCACTTTCTGAAGTTAAAATGTTTTTAATCTAACATTTATATCTATTAGAAACAATGGACTAAATTACAATGGACACAAAAGAAATTACTTTTTATGTTCTGAAATTTTCAGTCACTAAATAGTAAATAGTCCAGGCAGTAAGAGATATAATAGTTATTGATAGTGGTGGGTAGGTCCAACGAATGCTTTGAACCCGCAACGTTCAAATGTAATCGTAACTCTTGATGCGACCGCCGTCACCCTCGGAAACAAAACGTTTGCGACCGCGGGAAGGCATCTTCTTTAGCACTTCTTCCGTCAAGAAGCCGGCTTTCTGGCAACGCTCAATGAACCTGTCCAGAACTACGTACGCTGTAGGTACATCCAGGCAAATGTCTGGCATATCTTCATAAACTCGGAGGAAGCCCTGAACATAAAGGAACAAAGAAGAAAGTTATTTATAGGCAGGTACAATACAAACATGCTAAAAAGCTTACTTTAACCTGCAATATTAAGATCTGCACCAGAATGGGAAAAGGGTCTGAGAATTACTCTGTTGATGATTACAGATAGGGCAAATGGGCCAGCAGTTCATTGGGAAAAAGAATAGGAGTCGAGTCCCAACAGCATAGAAGTGAATGTGTCAAATCGAAATCGGGAACGTGGAACTAATAACAAAAATACAAATATATAGGGTACGCACAACACTGAAACACAACAATGAAACAAATGAATTGAACCGATGGACAAGCAAGCTGTCAAACAAAAAAAAAGTATGAAGTTCTGAAGTTGGAAAAAACAAACGTTGAGAACGCTTACACACTTTCAGATGGTTGCTGTCCATTAGTTAACATAAATTTTAACTGGCGAGCAATTACTATCGTTACAACTAATTGTTTCTCCTCATTATTTGCAAAGATATTACTTTGACGGCTTGTTGTTTGTCCACCAGTTCAATTAATTTATTCCATTGTTGTAGTTCGGCTGTTACGTCATATGTGCGTACCCTATACCAGTACAGGGTAGGCCTACCTAGTTTTTTTCTTACAACTTAAATTGTAAGAGCTGTTCCTACAACACTTCCCACTTTTCATCAAGGCTAAAGCCTCATTTAGTCTTCTAGCATTCTTACATTCAAGTTGGACCATCGGCCATATTTGTTAAATTTAGACGGTAATCTACATTCAACTTTTTTGTCAGAACAAAACTAAAAAACAAGTTTTGGTTTGACAGGACAAACTATTTTTACGGCGGTAGCAGAATATTTTTGGCAGTGGGAAGCTATTGCATGTTTGTTTTATTTGTACGCATGGGCTGATCTTAACTTATGGCATTTTCCAATGGCTTGCACTAGTGTGCGCTGTGCGGCTGCTGTATTGTTGTTGTAATTGTTAAAGGAGCGCTGCAGTCCAGTCCAGCAGTCCAGTGCAGCCATAGGAAAATGCCATTACTTCTTCAATACCACAAAAAGTTTAAATCAGCTGAACTTTGGTCACAATCTTGTTTGGCGTACAACGGGTTATTCGAGTAAATTCCATGAAGATCGCTCACATGAATTATATTCGATCAATTCACGCAGTAGCTTGGGAGTAAGATAATTTGCAAAACGTTTTAAGTGAATGTAAACACAGCTTTATACTGAATGAATAACCAATATTATCTATTTAGTTTTAGTAGGCTATGTCTTGCAGTTGCATGTCACGTACCCTTTCCATCATGTCTGGGGTGATGATGATGGCAGCACAGAGAGACTTGAGCAACTTGCACATCATTTCTTCAGTCTGTACATTGATGGCCTCGATGGTCAAGACAACAGCCTCGTAAACAAGTTCGTGGTGGAAGTGCGGAACCTGTGAATAAACAAATAACAGGATCACATATTGTTTGCAGCATGGATTTAAAGAAAAACTGCTATCCTCACCTAGTTTCATATCATATGTTTGAATTTTTTAATGTACATACTACATACTATGCAGCACAAGGCTCTTTTTATTATTAGATTAATATTTTTATAAAATAAATCATGTTTTTAAACACTAACGGCAAATGTTTTCCTAAACATCAGGTCTAAACTCAACTAAAATAAACATAAACAAATATTTTAACGCCACACTTGTACACACCTCCAGGTCTGACAGACACCGTGCTGCCTCCTGTAGGTCACCGGAAGAAAGGTACTCGCGAAGCAGCAGCCCCATCTGCCGAGTGAGGTACTTGACAGGCCGCAGTCCCCCTCCAACGCCCCAGACGTTGTCGAGTCTAACCAGGCCGTGCTTCATGGAGAGGAGGGTGTCGGCACGCAGGAGGGCCTGCCTGGCATGTTCACAGTCAACCTAACACACATAATGGCAACATTATCCAGCGCAATGGTCCACCTGCCTGTTATCAATGCCATAATACATAATGTAGGCCTATACTAGTATAAAGTCGCTTTTCAGACAATGCAGGAAATTACCTATCTTGCAAATCAAGAAATGTAGCCTTCTGTGCTAATGTGACGTGCGCTCTGCGAGGCAGAATGAGTTCAAGACATAAATTCCCACCTCCCCTTCAACGCCCGGAGAGTTCACAGTAAAGAGGCTCCAAGCACAAAAGGCACAACCTTCCATTTGCATGTCCTCATCTCGACCGACTGGCACAAATATGCTTTGTTACAAGTTATCCTAGTGCTGGATTCACGTTGAGTTGTAAATTACAACCTACGTGTGAAAAAAACTTAGCCTATTTTTAATGTATTTATTTAAATAACCTCTATGACTGACCACAAAATCGAAAAAACTTTAGGCACCCCATATTTAATTGGAAGATGGGAGCAAGTGTGGTCTGTAGTTTTCTGTGAAACTATCCTTGCGAATGAGAACTGCAACACCAGATCTTCAAGCATGGCTTTTAAATTTCTGAATTCCACACTCACGTCCTAGTGCACTCCTAGTGCAATTTCATTTACAAATACAATTCTCAATCATAGGTACATTTAATTTATTATTACGTATACAATTTTTAATTACAGCTCATAAAACATTCATTCATCCTTCACATACCTAATGTAATTTGACTAATTTCCGTTACGTTAAATACATTTTAAAAGCTTGCTTGTTCAAAACGGGGTGAGGCTCCTCCAAGTTAATTTTTTTCTTTCCAATTTTGAGGAGAGAACATAATAACTATCAAAATAATATAAAATTAAAACAAGACCATACGAAAAGGCTCTTCTTACTCGGGCAACAATGCCTTAAAAGTTGAAGCACTAATAGTGGTAGCTACTCATCAACATTATTATTATCCATCGCCGTTTCCTGCTTCTGGCAGGGTCAGCTTGGGTTTTACAACCAAATTTGTCCACCTCTTCCTATCTTCCCACAATCCAACTAACAAAAATAGTTATTTCTTTCACTTGTTGTATGGTACCTTCTTAATTCATCCTACCTGCTACCATCCTACCATGTGCTTTGTTTTCACACTGAATAAATCATGGTATGTTGGTTACTAACCTTATCCTTATAACTTTGGACGAACTTGGGAGGCAAACAGTCATCGGCGACCGCTCTGGCGATGAAGTTCCCAATAATGGTCGGCGCTTCGGGGGTGTCGAGGATCAGGTCGGGAAGATTTTTAAGAAGAGAATCAAACGCTTTGGCAATGTCTTTTTGAGTGACGATGCGACCGTAGAGGTCGGAGATTAGCATGGAGGTCATCTCACGGTGAGACGGTTTGTGATCCATGGCGATCTCCATGGCTAACATTGGGATCTGAAACATTCAACATATAATATAGATAGACACTTGACTGGAGGTTGTGGTTGGGATATATCTCCAACACGGGCCTAAATAAATCAAGGATACAGTATTTACCTACAGAAACCTTCTTTATAAAGTCAGTGAGTATCAAACAGAACATTTTAATTTCAATTTCCAATTTAGTTACCAAAAATTATTTGCCCGCAATAAACAGGTATTACTAATCTCGTTATGACTCTTGACACACACCATTTCATTCCAAACTTTGCAACAAAAAGACATTTCAATTTACTTTAGAAGATATATAATGATGTTCCTCGGATGTGTAACAGGAGATCTGCTAATACTAGTTGGACCTAATATTGAAAATAAAGGATAGTTCTCTGCTGCATGCATACACTTAAACTTCAATTTAAACCAAGTTCAATACTAACCATAAATCTCTTTGTGCCACAGCTAAGTTCGTCGAAACCCATGGCTGCTTCACCCGTATCTCCGTGTTCGAAATACTCGAGGATGATCGATTCGGTACCCTTTTGTATTTCTTCTTCGGACATCTCAGGAATGATGGTTTTAAGCTCGATGTCACCGTTGTCGAGCGAGTCACTGTCGTAGTTCGGGTCTTCCATCTCCACGTCAACCTCTTCAAGCTCGGAGCCCAGCTTGCCCCAAACACCCTTCCCGCCAGCGCCACCTGAAGAAAACAATTCAGTAAACCCATTATAGTAAATGGCACCATTATTATGAAATCGCATGAGCGCAAATCTGCTGCGACCAGACAGAAATGCCATATGGTAATTACTCCGAACTGAAGCTCATTATAGCGATTAGTCAATTATATTATGAGCAAGTTCGTCATTTGAAACAGGTACACTTCATTAAATCGAAGAATACAAGTGACAAATGATAATACCAAAATTAGCCACTGATCTTCAAGCACATTAAATAAAGTCGTGAAGCTAAATTTCGCTATATTTTGCCAATATCTACGCCACAAATTTGCCTTAAAACGTGTTTTACCGGCAGATGGGGTGAAGTATGAAGCCATCTTCAAATAAAAGTACCGTGCATATTGATTCAAATCAAATATTGAAATCACAATCTCAAATAATGAAATTTGTAATTTGAGCTATCAACCTGCGATGGTCCGTTTGTCGTCCAGAACATTATTTGCGTTGTGCTGCGGTCTGCGCTTTCTAGTGTCGCGCTCTGGCCATTCCTGCCCATACTAAAATAAGTTAATTTTTCATTGAAGTATTTACTATTTACTACTTACAATTTAAATCTATACACTGGGACCTACTTCTACAGAGTAACAAACTTTCAACTTTAATAGCTTTGTGATGTGTATAATACAGACTATAGTAGGCTGCGACCCACCCACAATATTTGTACAGCATCCATCACCTTGTAAAAAGTATTAAGTTTTCTTTCCACTTAGAGAGATAGATGCTACAGAAAATTATGGGGTATTTGATTTCTTCACATTCTGCAAGTGTGAAATGGGGAGGGGGAGAACGGGGTGGGGGATTGGGACAAAAACACAGTAGGTTTTAGTTAGTGGTCCGGCCCGAAAATAGTCTGCATCATAGTTTGTCCACCCCTGCTCTACAGTTTACTCTAGGACCAAGGGGAGGGACCCCCTAATCGCTCTCCCGTTAAACTGTTCCGTCCATATTACTGCACCACGATGATAAACTGTGTCAATCACAGTCAGCCGCCGCCTCTCCTCACAACCCGGTGAGCTGAGCTGTAGATAAAGAAGTAGTCAGCTACATTTACATGTCGGCGACTGCGAGTGATACATGCCAGCTTCTAATGCTCGAGGCGTTCCCGAGTTGCCTTTCATGCCCTCGTTCAACCCATTCATCCTTCAACAGACGCCCACTAGGTGGTTCATGATGTCTCACCTCAACACTCAACACTGAAGAACTGGCGAGTGAGCCTCATGGTCTAATCGTTGACATAGGGTCCGTAGAGGTCCAGTCCTACGCTATCGGCAGTTCGTCTACCGCCTGTTACGGCCCAAAATACTGTAGTCGGGTAGTAGAAGTTCGCCAAGCGACGCGATGACGGAGTTTTCGGCGGTCTTCGTATATCTTCGGTGAAGTAGCTGACCAATCAGGCTCCGTCATCGCGTCGCTTGGCGAACTTCTACTACCCGACTCAAGTATGTTGGGCAGTAAAAGGCGGTAGACAGACTGCCGATTGCGTTGCGCCTCTTCCCTATATTACTCACTCAACGGTATAATGCTTGTAGTTACTTGTTCCAACCTACCCGTAAATCTGTATTTCAACCTATTGCTTCAAACCGAAATGAAAGTTATTGGTAAATACAGTAAATCCACTGGTATACCTAGTAAATAAGAGTCTGAAGAAGAACCGTTGTAGAAGAACGTCACATGTCACATAGTGATTTGATTGATGTATTGACTACGAAGTTTTGGTACAATACAATCGTGCTATAAACACATCGTAACGTATTTCCACGATTCTTTGTAGCACCACGTGTCGGCAACTGTAAAGAATGTATGAATGTCAGACAGGACTGAATGTGGAGGGGACCGAACCAAGTACCGTCGAGATGAACTCGGTTGACCGTAGAACCCGAGGGTGTGAAGCGGCGGTGCGGGTGTAGCAAGTAGATCGCCGAACCAGTTCCTCAAAGTACCACGCCAAAACGCCCGAGGGCAGCAGCAGTAACAAAACACATTCATTTGCGCAGCGAGGAGACGCCACGCGTCACATTTACACAAACAAAGCTCGCACTGGTGGTTGCCGAAATTGATAATTGCTTTAAACAAATTAAGAAAAACTGAAGTCAGCGTACCACTTAACTTTAATCATACTTATAAATTAAAAGTAAACGTGCGGGAATTGTTGTAGGCAAGGCTACCTAGGCAAATTATAATTTATTATGGACAATATGGATTTGATTAATTTTAACTTGTATTTTATTTTTAGTAGGTATGCTGGATCCTTGTGGTCGCCCGACATAGGCTACGTTGGACAATAGATTGTTTTTCTCTTTTTGAAAAGAAAAACGTTATGAGAACCTTTAAAACAAAGCTAAACCTTACGCTTTAAATTTGTGTGTGGAACCGCCTTAAATATTAGTACTGTTCGTGCATCAAGAACGTGGGTTCGATATCTCAGTCATCAATGACATCCTTGCGTCAAAGTGCGTAACTAAGCAACGACGTGAAGCTATTGTTGAAGCCTCACAACAATTACACAACAAGCGCGTACTGCTGCTTGAATCATAACCTTCCAACAACCTCTGCAAGTAAACTGATAAGTGCTTCAATCGCACTTTTAAATGTCCGGCACAAGAGTTTCGATTACGTGTGCATAGGAAAGGGGTTTCGATTAAAATAGTTGCATACTTGACATATAATGTGACATACCGGTGTAACTGAGCTGACGGAAGTCAGTTACGGTATCGCAAAACCCTGACTATAGTGGACCCAAGATTACTTTACACCTGCTTTCGTCACATCCGGGGCAGTCGTAGCCAACCGGCGAACTGCCCGAGACACACCAGCGCCAATACCTATCGCTGATTGGCTACGAACCAGTCGCCTGTGACGAAAGCATGTGTAAGGTAGTCTTGGGACAACTATACCAACTTACACTTAAATTAACTGTAATGTTTTTGATATGGGTGCCTAGAGATGAGGTCAAAGAAAGAAATGTACCTAAAAAATCAATTCAAAATACACATGTATACGGTTGCTCTTTGAAAAAGGGAACATTTTGATGGGTGCCAAGAGCAAGTGTACAGAACTTAAAACACTAAAAAAAAAAAAAAAAAAAAAATGCAGCCTCTAATGAAGTCGCTAATTAGTAATTAGTAATCACGACCATAGTGCGCAATGCCCCCTCTACTCCAAGCAGCAAGACAGACCGTGTGTGTATCAATCTGATAGAACATATAAGGGAAGGGGGGTGGACTCGACACGGTCTGTCCGTGCATCGGCTCGATATTATTGAGGAAGGTCGTAAATGCAAACGGACATTGTTGCGCACTCAGTCAGTCAGTCAGTCAGTCAGTCAGTCAGTCAGTCGTCAGTCAGTCAGTCAGTCAGTCAGTCAGTCAGTCAGTCAGTCAGTCAGTCAGTCAGTCAGTCAGTCACTTACTTACTCACTCACTCACTCACTCACTTACTCACTCACTCACGCACTCAGTCAGTCAGTCAGTCAGTCAGTCAGTCAGTCAGTCAGTCAGTCACTTACTTACTCACTCACTCACTCACGCACTCAGTCAGTCAGTCAGTCAGTCAGTCAGTCAGTCAGTCAGTCAGTCAGTCAGTCAGTTACTTACTCACTCACTCACTCACTCACTTACTCACTTACTCACTCACGCACTCAGTCAGTCAGTCAGTCAGTCAGTCAGTCAGTCAGTCAGTCAGTCAGTCAGTCACTTACTTACTCACTCACTCACTCACTTACTCACTCACTCACGCACTCACGCACTCACTCACTCACTCACTCTCACCCCAGCTGCACATGCACAAACGACAATGTGTGAAACAACGCCATGGGAATCCGTTGTATATCGTTGAATTGAAACTGCGTACGTGCATGAAAGGAAACGAAGATGAAGGGTCCGAGGTCGGTCGGTAGGGGAATAGGGGAACGTTAGGGCTCGTAAAGCTTTAGTTTTGAAATGTGTTATCTGTAGAATTCGGTAAAACAATTTGTCGCTGTATTAGAACAACCAGTATAACCGACACAATATATGGTCGTTTGCAACCCTACGATAAAGGCGAATTATAAATTGCATTTTAGAGTTAGGCTACTGTTAGAATCGCATATATAATGATATGATCACAAACTAACCTCCCCCCCACGACGGGTTCAACAATACAATGTGGTGACATCAACAACAACATTGCTCCCCCCCCCCCCCCCCCCACTCACCCCGTAACACAGGATTGGCCCTGGCCCGACTCCAAATCCCAGGGTTTTGGAAAATCAATACACTCGAAAGTTTACCCTAGGCCAGGGACAAGGGCAGGCGACCTACGGCGTGAATTGCGTGCCTCGCGTTGGTTCCATGAATCATGTATCAACTAACCGTGAATGTCAGGGTTACATGACGGACCGCATAGGAACAAGAAGACATTTCATTTGGAGGACGCTATCTGTTCCTGATGATTGTTGTTGCTTTACGTCTCCATCAGTGAAGTCACGCTACTTGAGTCCTTCTTCATAATGTTATCATCAATATATCTGGATCCCTATTCCCTCCGCGTGGTGACTGGTGCCCCAAAGAGCTGGAGAGCGCCATCATCATAGACTTGCTTACCTTTCCCCTATTTGTATCTCTGTTCTCACTCATGCCAGCTTACCTTTAGGACCTAAACGCCCCTACCCAATGCAATTTCATACAAAATTGCCCCCGTTGAACGGAACGGCGGCGAGAGTATATTTTGTTATCCCTCAGTCTCACACGTGAGAACCACGTGACGTGTTATATCAGGTCAACCTCCTTCTGCCACCTACGCAGTGGCAGCGTGCCAGGCAGGCTTACAGTGACCACAGTTCGAACCCATAACCTTCATTATTATACGGCCTCGCCTAGAGACAAAGTGCTAATGTGTCATAGTACTCTTGTAGGTCAGTGCGTTCAGAGCACTTACTAGTTACTCGATACCTTACAACTATTAGAAGGAGACTGGAACCTGGTATATATGCAAGTTGCAAGCCTTGCCTGGTAATGAAGAGATCGACAAATCCCTCAAGTGTCGGTAGTTGATGTCTATATCAGCGCACTAGAGGGTAAATTGCATATTGCATCTTCAATAACAAACAAACATTTTCATTTTTAGATGCTGGAAATTATTTTTTAAGACCTAACAATTTATGTGTAATAACTAAGTAGAAAAGAACTTCGTTTAGATCTGTTTTGCACAAGTAGAAATCTACATCTGATACACATGAGCACCACGGTCGTTGGATAATTGAAATTTTAGCTGCCATATTGATGAAGACTGTTATCGATTGACACAAAATTACTACTTAGCAATTAAGATTGTTTGTTCCTGCCAAGTTAGGTTGCTACCACTAAAGCTCATACACCATTGAACGACGTTGTCAACAATATATATAGGTACTTGAGCACGGGTTCGAAGCCTTATGACGAGTCAATTGACTCGATCGACGTGACTAAACTTTGTTGATCGCAGACAGATTTGTTAATTTGATGATACAAATATATTTATTGTGAAGGTCCGTACCCCGTGGACGTGAGGTCGATCCTGTGTCCCTGGACTAGTCCTTACCCCTAGTAGTAGTTCATACGTCATTAGACACCTACTTGACGTGAATGACAATTGTATAAAACGCAATGCCCGTTCTACACTGGACAATTAACTGGTGCCAATTAATCTGCTTAAAGTCAACTAGCCGGATAGAAGTGATATAAAATTGAATTAAAAAATAAGTTTACGTGTTAATTGGCCCGAGTGTAGAACGGGTAAAAGACAACAAGACTCAAGTGAAATGACAACGCTCCAAACACCCTCGCGGCTGCGTCACCGATGAGCATGCGATGCGATGCTAGAAAGAGCTACACCCCTGCCTGCCCTGTCTGACTGACTACCGCAATACATCAATAGTTGGGCAAGGAAGGATCATGCCGCACGTTGCTACACTCAGGGCTTGGCAACCATTCGACATTGGGTTTGACTGGCGCGAACGGGGATTCGTATTATTAGGGTTACTTCATTGTTTAGGGTGGGCTAGCCTTGATGTTTTCCCCCTTTGATTTGAGTAGAATCCGTACTAGAATATTCAATAGCCCATATACACTACCATTGGAATCGTAGACTGGAGTCGCCAAATTGCAATCGAAATCTACAATTACCCAATCACACTTGACCAGCTGACAATCCTAAAATCGTTCAACTAGGAAATAAATTCAATAATAATAACTAATAAGACAAGCCTTAATCACAAACAAATATATAATTAAAGTTATTGGCTCTTTGTTTCCATTAAACTAGTTGTTGCTTGAGGTTATGTTGTGACAGTGCGCAATACGTATTTAACCGTTCTCCTTCCTGATTGGTTCACGTGACTCGGATCTACGATTCACAATCTTATTTTAGAGCTCGGTCTATAAAAAGATTGCAACCGTAGACTGACTGAACTGAGCTACTGCGCATGCGCCGCCAATCGTAAGCTCGAATCTACGATTGCAATTGTCAGTTCGGAACCTAATGTGATATGGCCTAATTCTATTTGAGCAGTCGGAGAAAATGTTTTCGTTATTCTTGGGGTGGATACTGAAAAGGTCTGTGATACATCAATGATCATAATTTTACATTTGAAATTACTAATAACGATTGACCCATTCAATTTATACCTACTTGCAACATATTTGAAATGAGAGGGGGGTGCGGTTAACCGTTTAAACCCGGTTAATGAGGGGGTTTAAAACTATTTTTTCCCATCGCTACTATGGGCGCTGTTTTAGCGGAAGTTGACCTCTACACAAGTTATAAGAGTTGCTTGCCACTGTCCTGTAGGTATTTTGTATTTGTATAACAACGTTCATTTAAAATTCTACAGGCGTGATGGAGCTACGGGGGGGGGGGGGGGGGGGGACATTGCCGATGTCCATGGCCATTATACTCCATGGGGCAGCAACAACGTGTGGTCCAGGGGGGATCGTGCTATGAGACATATAGCCTACGACCTTGGTGATTTATACCTACCTAGCATATTATAATGCCATGGCCTTGTTTAAAGTTTTACTTCCTGAAATAACAAAAACGTCCGTAGGATCTCGCCAAGCCACGCTGACAACCGATACAGTACTACGTTGTGATGGAATGGAACTGAATTGAATCGTTTGGTGCGTTTAGGTTTATACGGACTCGGGCGTTAGTATAGTAAATAGTTGTCCCAAGACTACCTTACACATGATTTCGTCACAGGCGAGGGACTCGTAGTCGTAGCCAATCAGCGATCGCTATTTGCGCGGGGTTGTCTCGGGCGGTTCGCTGGTTGTGCCTCGCCTGTGACGCAAGGCATGTGTAAGGTAATATATAGGACTCGAGCGTTTTACTTCAGGCCCAGGGTTTATTCCCACACCAAATGGGTTCGATTACCGGTTTGAGTATCATAGTAGAATAGCAAGAGATAATATAACTTTGAGCAAGTATTTTACTTGTTGTTTTACGACCTACTCAACAGCTAAGACATCCGACGTCGGTCTTTTAGCTTTTAGTCACCTCTTACGACAGGCAGAGCTACCCTGGACCAACCTACCCAGCGCCTAAACTCTACTTGAACCCGGATCTGAACATGTTCGAGTTGTTTCTCCTCCTCCAACTGTCGGTTGTTCAAGGAACTAACAGACCGCCCTTCCACATTACACGTTGTACATAACTCTGCCACTTCAAAACAGGATAAACTACGCACGAATCGACTCCCGTCCACGACAAAACTCTTTCAATACAAACAACTTTCTTAATTAGCAATAAAAACTTGTGAAGTAGCGATCAGCGCTTTTGAATTCCAACATAGCCTAAGCCCAAGGTTAGTACCGAGTACAATATTCCATACACAATTCTCTATCGAAGGAAAACGTTATTCTTATCTCTAACTGAACGAGCGCATAATATACGGCTAGAGCTGTCGAAGGTAGTTACGAAAACAATATAAAGCGTAACAATCACGACGACAAACCATTCAAATGTTCCGTGACTTCAGTGACTTCGCGATAACGCTCCAACGTGTGCCCTCGTCGTGATCACGTACGCCTACCCGACCAAAACACTAGACTTGGATGTGCAGACAAACTAGTGACACACGATTTTCCAAAAATAAATAACATTCCACCACCAGTTCACTATAGGAGATACTAAAAAAAGGGGGAAGGGGGGGGGGGGGGGGGGTATCCACACACAATATTGATCAAATAAATATAGAATGTAATAAAACAGCTGTTGTTTGTATTATTTGGCGTCTACGAAAACTACGCTTACACATTACAAGGATCAAGCTTGTAGCACAACTTTGTAAGTCTACCTACGCAACGTCCTATTATTCGCTTTCGTCTTTGTCTTTGCTGTTGAATAAATTAAATACTTGTAATTTCCCCGACTTGTCTAAATCGCAGTCCATTAAATCCCCTGTCCGCCGGGGGCTCGCATGCAGGAAGGAACGCTCACCGTCACGACCCACGGAGTCGTTATGCAGAGGTGACAACAGTCTGACGTCCGAGGCGACCGAGGGACATTTCCTGGACAGTCTGCAGGCCTGGGCGTAATTGAAACACAACAAAGGCGCAGCAGTGGATCGTGTTTCGGAGGTCACCCGAACCGGTTCGGTTCTGCAGCTCCACGAACTAAGGAGAGCGGCCGGTAAACAGCATCGCAACAGCTGATGACGTACGACAGGCAGGGCTGGGCGCCCGGCAAGCAGCATCGCAACAGCTGATGGGGCCAACACGGACGTACGACAGGCAGGGCTGGCGGCCAACTCCACAATACTACAGAAAACCGCAGTATTCATATCCCAATTTACGCAACGAGGCTGATCGGGACAACGAGCACTTTATGTTGGGCCCGAGTGGTCGATGAGGAGACTATGAATCAACCTTCGCTTCAACGAGAACTCTTCTTCTGACAGTATCGCAGTGAGCCCGGAAAAACTAGACTACCAAAACAAAATAAACAAATTATTGCAAAAGATTCTCGCGTTACTATTTCCCCTCAGCTCCTGTGCTGAACTACGCTCTGTCTCACACTCGCACGATTTGTTGAACGTGCCCGGAAAATCGGATATGACACTTTGCACGCACTTCCAGCAAGGGCAGTGCAACTCGATCATCCGTTACCAGCCAATCACAAGTCTCCAGAGCAGTGCACCTTCCAGCAAGGGCAGTGCAACTCGATCATCCGTTACCAGCCAATCACAAGTCTGCAGCGCACCTTCCTGCAAGGGCAGTGCAACTCGATCATCCGTTACCAGCCAATCACAAGTCTCCAGAGCAGTGCACCTTCCAGCAAGGGCAGTGCAACTCGATCATCCGTTACCAGCCAATCACAAGTCTCCAGAGCAGTGCACCTTCCAGCAAGGGCAGTGCAACTCGATCATCCGTTACCAGCCAATCACAAGTCTGCAGCGCACCTTCCTGCAAGGGCAGTGCAACTCGATCATCCGTTACCAGCCAATCACAAGTCTGCAGCGCACCTTCCTGCAAGGGCAGTGCAACTCGATCATCCGTTACCAGCCAATCACAAGTCTGCAGTGCAGTGCACCTTCCAGCAAGGGCAGTGCAACTCGATCACCCGTTACCAGCCAATCACAAGTCTACAGAGCAGTGCACCTTCCAGCAAGGGCAGTGCAACTCGATCACCCGTTACCAGCCAATCACAAGTCTGCAGCGCAGTGCACATAGTTTTTAAAACCATCCTCTACGTTCGTTCTGGAAACGAACTTTTTTCCCTCACCTGTTCGAAACAACGGCAAGTTGCGTGCAAGAACGGCGTACTTGAAAAAGCAGCACCTGTCGCGTCCTACGTAGGACGCTGTGTGAAGCGAAGTGCAATGCAACTTTGGGCCCCACATGTAGGGTGACCATCTGTACTCTTTTTCCCGGACATGTCCTCTTTTTGGCCTCCTTTGTCCGTGTCCGGGTTCTTTTTTGAAAAAACGGGAAATGTCCGGGTTTTTCTCTATTTTGAGGTTTTAACTAGATATAAGCACCAACAACTCAATCTTAAAAAATATATTTTTTTTTAAATTTTATTATCAAACTGTATTAAAGTTACACCATCCATATCTAATCTGCAAGTGTTGGATATTATTACGTCTGCAGCTTCACGATACAGGACGGTATCGACATCGACTGTATTATCGATCTTGATCCCGATGGCGCATTCAAGGACCAAAGGTGTTAACATCGATGACACGAAATGCTTTGATCAGCTATGTAACTTAAATCACTTCGTAAACGCCACCGAGCAGCAACAAGCAGCGTATAAGTCTTCATCACCAGCACAAAAATGGAGCAAGTATTTTGTTCATAAACATAGTCAAAGTGCAGAATGTTACTCCGAGCTATTAAAGATAGCCCAATACTTCTTCGCAATTCCGGGACACAATGCAAATGTCGAACGCGTGTTCTCTTTAATTTGTTCCCAGTGGACAAAAGAACGCAATCGTTTCACTGTGGATTCAGTAAAAAGTATTTTAATGTTACAATATAATCTAAAACACTTCAAGTGCCAAGATTTCTACGACTATGTTTTGACAAAGCCCGCCCTTTTGAAACAAGCTGCTTCGTCTGAAAAATACGAGACACAATCAGGGGCCATAGAAGTAGATGAAGACGACGACGAATCCTATGAGTTTCTAGACTAGCCAAAGTAAAAGGCTACTGTTTGCTTTCCATCCCTATGCAAGTATGTATCCTTGATTTCTTTAAAATTAAAAATTGCCAGTAGTGGTCAGCTTCCAGCCCCATGTTTATTTTGTTAAAGCAAGTTAATTCATTTACAAAATGTACCCCCCCCCCCCCCCCACTCCATGCGTTTCCCTCACTTGACAAAATGTCCTCTTTTCGTATCTCCACCATATGGTCACCCTACCCACATGCCCTCATGGCCCCACAGAGGCTTGAAAAGTGGCCAAAAAACTAATTTATACTAGCTAAAATGTATTGCGATAACTATTTAGTGATGTTTTTTTTTAGCAAAATGGCAATATTTTACCATTTTGCGAGAATTTCTCCAAATCAAAATGTTGATTTCCAGGAATAGGGTCTACCGGAATTTAAAAAAAAACTTTTTGATACTGAAATTATAGCCTATTCGTTACATATTTATTGGTTTGGCGGTAAAATACAAAGAAATGGATACATGTAGCCTAGGTATGGTTAACCCTTTGGGTACCCCTGGGTGCCACACCCACCATTGGCCAAGTGCTAACAAGTCAACTTCTACTCAATATTCCCGCAGGGGGAGGGTTTCCCTTCCCTTAGGTGGATGGAGTCTACTGTCTACGGAAGTTTTAGTGAACTGTCTAGCAAACTACAAAAGTTAGCAGACCTAAACACGGCATGTTTGGATTTGCGGCAAAAGGCGCGTCCGGGTGAAGTGAAGTGAACTGCTACGAAATATCAACGTCGTCTACAATGTTTTCTATTTAAAAACATAAGATTAAAACACTGTCAAGGTCATATAGCGGCCAATGTAAGTACCAGCTGCCACAAAAGTATAACACTTTACAATTTCAAGGACAACTAGATTTATATTTGTTCAGAAAACAACAGAACCATAGCTTCCGATCTAAATTTAACTTTCCCAACGGGAAACTATCCATGGGAGTTTTAAACATTTACGGGTAACGTCAATCGTTGGCCATCGTGGTCTGTGTGGTTCGAAGCCGAGCGTACCTCAAGCCAGTTATAGAAGACGAATTCCGCCCAGCAACAACAATAATATTATCATACATGTTGTTTATCAATAACTTAATAAGATAAGATTATATAGCTACACCGATATCTGTCATTGCATCATTTATTATCTATTTACAAAAAGAGTTGTCAACAAGAATCTTCTGTAGTAACGAAAGCCCCACAGCCCACACACACGGATTGGAAAGAAACGCTATGCGTACTTTTAAACTACAATACAGAAATAAACTCTGCCGGCGAGAGCGAAGGCAAACACGCACGCCGGGAGCTCAGTTGGCACCGGGCCAGTCAGCCAGCAGTGGGACAGAGAAGTCAAGACGCGACGCACATAATATTGTGATGCAGGCGATACCAAAACATTGCATAACTGCGTAGCAAGGCAACGGGCGACACGAAACGTAACCGCCCGGCGATGCCAACGATGATCGATAAGCGCCCTAAAGAGGACTGGCCAAGGTGATGGGAATATTAGGGGGGTTGGGGGGGGGGGGGGGGCATTTTAAAAAGTAGTAATAATACGTACAATAACAATAATATTTATAACAGTTGCGATGCGGCTGTACCATCGCCCTCAAGTCATAAATAGACCTCTGCTACAAATCGTTTTGTAGGCTACTTTTAGTATCCCCAAACGAAAGTATCCGCAAAACGATCTCAGGTCATTGTCTACTGCCCCTTTCAACCGCGCCAATTGAAAGAAAATCAGCAGATAATATTCTTTCACGATTCGTTAAAACATGGTTCGGCTTATACCAGTAATCGAGTGCACAGGCGGTTTGGCCACACCCACCGTTACAGGTAACCAACGCAAGGTCTTAAATTATCCCCCAATGACACTATTTATATTATATGGTAGGAATTAGCTAAGTAGAAAAGTCACCTTGGACTCGGCTGTGTCGTAAGCATCAGAATACTTTCGTTGGGAGAACTTTAGCATAGAAGAATCCTATACAGAGTTCAGAGATTGCCAGTTGTGACACACACACCATATTATTGTTGTAGGCACCATTGAACCATGGACCACGATTGAACTATCATCAGATATATATGCGCACGCTGGAAAAGTGGGCGCGGTCAAACAAAGAAGACCGCGTACTGATCCCGACAGGGTATATCTTACTATCTTTGCGTCAGTCTATTTTTGTTCACTCGGCTCAAGAAATCTATGAAAATATTATTAATCTACTCTATTATCTTGGGGTAACAGAAAAGTCGGTCTCCTGCTGCTTGTCGATACTGGGGGGGGGGGGAGGGGGGTAGATGATAACAAATTCACGATTGAGTATTGTTTGTTTTGTTGTTTTTTTTTAACGTAACTGCTACCGGTAAATAATCGGGTTGATAGAGTTGCCTTCTTTGAGACATTTGCAAAAATAAAAAATAGGTCAAATAAAATCGTGCAAATTAAAAAGAAATGCCGCCTAATAGATATGTTGCTAACTGTAACAATTGGAGAAGAATAAAGAGACAATCGAAAGGTATCGAACGAGAATGCTAGGCCTACGACGTAGTAGGCGTGACGCGACCATTATCACGTAGGCCCTACGCAGTACGCACCGAACTACGCACGAATATTCTGGGCCGAGCCAGAGAGGACGCTAGAGCGAAGCGGGGGCCAATCGATGAACACAAGCTGGATCAAAATAAATACACTGCTCTGCTCTGTTGACATTGAGCAAAACAGAAGGTCACTGCTTCCGATGTGTGACTAGCTGGACTTCCGATTCTGTGAGACCTTGAATATGATATAATACAAATGACCGTTCATGTGGTATTTCCGGTTATCCTGACTTTTTTCGACACTACCATTCCGTACTCATAGGGGTAAATGTCACGTGATTGTTCATTATGGGCAGTGGTTACAGTGGGGCGGTATGCATGACCGTTACAAAAAATACCGACGGTATTCCATACCAGCACTAATTTTAATAGATTTTAAGCATATTGACGAATTATGTTTATTGTTGTACCGGTATTTTGTATTGAATCTATATTTTCTAATCCATTGTTTTTATGAAGTAAATGTTTCAATTTTTGTTTGTTTTTCCGCCACAAGAGTATTATTTTAGCATGGGTCTTCAATACTCCGAGCCCCGACCCCTCTCCAAACCCCCAAAAAATGTCCTGATGGGCAAAATTGGGGGGCACCCCCCCTCCCCCAGCGTCCTGCTTTGTCTACTTTACACAGCAGTAGTGTATACCGTTACTTCTCCGAGTCTACACACTGAGTATGGATGAGGTGGGAATGAAAAGATGGAATTCATAGCAACCCAACACACTATTATGTCCACCAGTGGCGACGATCCCATGAAAACACGCACCACAACAACAGCGCTTGGTGTTGACGACAAGAAATGGCGCAGTAGAGTTGTGTGTGACCTTGAGTTTCGGTGCAAACGTAACGTGATGTAACCCAGGCGGGCCCGCATCTGCACCGGACGAGCTCTGCAAGTCGTGTCGTGTCTATAGGGGGGGGGGGGGAGATGTTGTTGGTGTCAGTATCAACACGCCACGGAGGTCCCTGAAGAAGCCCATTGCAATATGGGCGAAACGTTCCACCTTTTGACACGGTTATACCCGGAAACCAGGATGGTACAAGAAACTGAGAAGCTTTGCGAAGCCATTCGCTTACTTAGAAATCTATTGTTTACGCTTGCCAGTATTACAGTAACAGATGCCATCTTTCGTCTCAACTCGGGGTGTACAACATCTCCAAGCAAGGGAATGCTGCATGTCTAAGAGACGAATGAAACACCCTCTCTAAGCAAGGGAATGCTGCATGTCAAAGGTTGGAATTCATAGTCGGCCCCTACACCTAGGGGCACCCATTGTTGCTATGGATTTGTTTTGTTTATGGGAAATAACATGCAAACAATTGTTACCTTGGTAACAATGGGCGCCCCTAGGTGTAGGGGCCGACTATGAATTCCAACCTAAGAGACGAATGAAACACGCTCCACAAGTTATAAGTCTTGCGCGATCACGTTTATGACATTGATATGCAATTATGAAATCATTATCACAGCTTCAAGCTTGTGCCCCATATTCCTCCAGGTTTGTGAAATAGTCAAGAGGTATAATAAAAAGAAAAAAGAAGCGATTGACAATAAGCGATAACGCAATGCGTGCTCATGAAAACGAAAACACACGAGCCGGTAACTGAAGCGAATATCCTTGCATCATATGCTATTGCGCAACAGATAAGTTAGTGTTGTATGAGGGGGGAGGGGCGAGGGGGGACCAGCTCATTAGGAAAGGGAGACGTCAACTAGAACAGGTACTATTTCAAACAGTAAACATATTATGTACTACTCTGGATATAGGAGATAAACTTAGTAACGTCCCAAGGAATATTTGCTTCGGCCTGGCCGGTGTTATGATAGATTTTATTCATTTGTCCCTCTCGAACAACAGAAGCGTGTTCCCAGTGGCGAACAGGGATGTTGACGCTGAAGTCGAAGGAGGGAGGGACAACGAACCTCCTGTAAAAACTGTCGCACTGAAAACATACATGCATTTAGGGGTGTGAAAGCAAACAGTGTGAAAGGGGTGGGCGAAAGTGTCAAGCTCCTTAAACGTTCGTTATCACATATAGAGATGGGGAGATAGCACGCTTACACGTTTAATAGAAGGGCGGGGGGGCGGGGGTAGTAAATTGACAAATTGACGCATTTTATGTTAGAATAAATAGAATAGATATTTCATTTCGGGTACTCCAGCGCGTCTATAAATGCGTTGCGTTCAGTGATGTGGATTTGTAATGTATGATCAGCTGATAGTAGCCTACAATGCCTGCTACTGGTTGCCGTGGTAGGCGAGTGGCAAACACGATAAGAAAACTAACACGTTTTGCGCCATCAAGTTTATGACAACCTCAGTTATAGGTTTCATCCGTCAACGTTTTTGACTTTAAAAGGTTCACCTTTAGTTGAAATTATGACCGTTATTGACGGGAACAAAATGATAGTCTATGGAAGAGCACTACAAATCGTCAAGTTTTCCACAGGCCACAGATAGCCGAGAGCCCGCGAGTGTTCTGTTAGTGCGAGACGAAGACCGACAGGACATGATACTAGTCCGAGTTAGTTGTGTCAAGGGCGTGTGCGGAGTGAAAGTTGGTGAAAGATGGTCGAGCATTGACCCGCCTTGATAAGTTGATATAACTAAATGAGGCAACACTTAGGCCAGCTGTGGAGGCCTACTCTTCACTCTTCACACACACACATGCAGGTGACGATTACATAGACAAAGAGTATATATAGGCTATATACTGTATCTAATTCCAAGCAAGGCTGTTGGGCCTTTTCCAAGTCAAAGCCAGGTTATAAACTTATAAAATGCAATTTTGCATGCAATAGGGTAGGCGCTAGGCCTACACCTATTATTTATGTAGAAATTGGAGCGGTCTACGAATGTTTGTAAGAATTATTTCTTGTAACTAGACCTATGGTGTAAATGATGTAACTAAGTAGCTTAATGGACTGTACGGCGTTTAATCCCTATCAAAGTTTACAGATGTTCGAAATTTCAATTTGATCGGAATCTCCATTTGACTGCTCTCGGAGACATGCAAACATACAAACAAACAAAAACAAGTGCCATGAAAGTTGAATGGAAGAAAAAACATCCTACGTAAGGTCTACGTAGGCTATAGGCTACATTAGCTATGAGTTTGATAGCCAAGGTCAAATGGCTTACGGTATTTGTATAAGGTGAAGAGGTTACACTGTGATATAAGAAAAACAGATATGAATACACAAAAACAACACCAGTAGACATGTAATGAGAATTAAAAAACACGTTCAATATTCAAGCGTAAGAAGTCTTGGATCATGATCATGTTTTAAAAAATAGGGTTTGCTTAAATGCACCTTTTGCATTTGGTTTTTGGTTATTGTTGAATGTTGTTGCTTTAATTTGTTATTATTTAATCATGCTACTCTAGACGATGAGGAGTGATACATATATGTAATACCGGCCTATTACCTGGTATACATCTGAACCAACACGTTGAGTCAATGATATGTTTGTTCACTGGTGGTGAAAACTGAAAACCTCGACAGAAACCTCACTCCAAAAAAGTTCAGTAGGTAGCCCTTATCAGACTTTCAAACAGCTTCAAAAGTGGATTCGACAATTACTAAATCCACTTTTGATTTACATGACAGTACAGAAACGACAGTTCCACAATACGCGCGCGGACGCATCCCAGCCTGTTTGATGGCAGTGTTGTTGTCTGATTACGTATTACACTGGCACATGTCCCTTCACTACACTTGCATAACAGTTTTTCAGCCACCCTGAATTCACTTTAGAACAGATTTGGTAAAAATACTTTCACGAACTTGTTGACGTATCAGTAAACATCCCAAAGAAGTATGACCAACTGCTTTCTGTGCACTGCTACAAACAAGGTTGACAAAAATCTTACAAAAAAACAAACTAGGTCTAGTCTAGCCTACCAATGACGAGTTCTAGTTACGGTAAGCCATGCCTTAAGCCATGGCTACCCACAATTGTTGTTAGCATCGGGATCGCAATCTGACAACCGTGAAGAAGTTATCTTAACCCTGGGCCTACTAGGTTTTTATAGTATGGTTCACTGCTTCATCGAAAATCGGCATGGGGGTTGCAACTTGCAAGTAATGTTGCAATACGGATTGTATTGAAGTCCAGTAGGATTCAGACGATTCCAATATTTATTTATTTAAAGAAGGCCTCTACATGTTCTCTCATGTGCTTGTCACAGGGACATGCAGGCATCTGAAGGCACAGGTTTGAGAGAAGCTAATTATGACCCCTGTTTAAACTTAACCACCAAATCAACAAACAAAGACGCTCCTAGACCTAGGGCCTAGGCCTGTTTTACGAGGACTGGGTTCAGGGCTAGACCTAGGCACTAAACAAGGATCTAATTAATATTCTACCATGCCCTGGAAAGCAAATAGTCCCTAGGCCTAGTATTTAAAGCTCAGCTTAGGCTAGGTAGGCCTAGGCCTAGACGCGTCATGCCACAGTAGGCTACACCTTTGGCTATACAGGGGAACAATAGCGCGTGAGTACAATCAAAACCCTGTCATCCCTTTCCTTCTTAAACATAAACTTTTAACTCTGAAGATGCCAAGGCGCTTACCTTTTTTTGGAAGGCCCCTTCCATAGCCATTCCTTGGCCTCCGGCTGTTCTTCAAAGGCTTGGTAAATTGAATAACAGCTGGCAAGCCATTTGTGACACCATCTTTACTTGATTGCCTAATAAGCCTTCTCGCCTTCTTCTTAATTCTAGAATCGGTGGCATCTCCCCCACTCATGGGCTCCAATCCGAGAACGCCGGCAACTTCTTCATTCAAAACGCCATTTTGAGAATGTTCTGGCACGTCGATTTCGTTATCGTGGCCGTTCAAAATCTCCTGCTCCATCATGTTTTTAGGAAAGTCAGTCTTTAAAGTCACTCACAATAGGAAGTCAGGTACACAAGAAAGTCTCTTTGATGCAGTTTATACCAATGTCACGATGCACAATGACAAAATCACAAGATGTACTCAATTCGTAGCACAGCGTCCTCACAACAAAGTTGTAAACAGCTCAACCATCCATCTAACACCGTCAGCGGCAAGTTTACGTCTCAGCGCTTGTGATGCCGGTACGAGGCTACTTTGTTTGGAACAGTTTGTGATGACACGTGACGCGGTGCGCATGCGCAGTAGTCCGCCACGACGCACTTTGTAAACAAATCCATCCTTGAACATGTAAGGTGGTGGGGGTAACACTCTAGTTAGCCTCTATTATTATACACTCAAATTAACATCGTGTTTGAGACTGAGCCCAGAAATACCTGTTTTATGGCAGCGCAGCATGTTATTGTCTGCATTTCGAACAGTACTAAATAAATACATTTTGAGAGTGGGTCTTTTTCTAGATGTACACAAGAGGGGTTCCTCAAGCCCCCCCCTCCCCACAAACCCACACAAACAATAAAGGTAAATCAAGGGTAGACAGAACATGTTTTTACACTACCATACTTGGGGATGAACTTTAAAATAAACGCGTTCAAATTATGACGAACTTTTGAAAGAACTCATTCATTTTTCCCAAGTATGGACTTTTACTTAATGGTTCATTATTTTTGTGAACTTTTAAACGTTTGAAAAGTTTGCATATTTCTATTGTGCAGTAGACTAGTACACATTACTAGCGAAACTCGGAAGTCGGTAGTCTATCAAAAACTCAAACAATCTCTAACTAAATGTACAAAATCTGTGATTGGTTCATAGAATACCCGGGAAATCACTGAGCACCAATGAGATTGAGGGCGAACGTTCCATGCCGACTTTGACCGAAGAATGTTTGATTTACCTATGCACTTTTTGCATTCTTTGCATTCTCTGCCTAAGATATAGAGCATGGGGGACAGTGCCGGAAGTAGCTGCCTGCTTTGTTTTTTTTGCATCAGCATCAACTCGTAGGCGGTCCGAGGATTATTTGATATTACATTTCAAATAAACGTGATCTGGACAATTTCATATTTGAATTTCACGTAATCTATAAATAATCTAAATTTGACTTTTAAAAAGCAAGTTCATTTTTTGGAGTAAACTTGAACTTGAACTACGGGCGGACTGGCCCACCGGGCAACCGCGGCAAATGCCCGGTTGCTTGGCCTGTTACTCAAGCAAGGGCTACCGATATGAAAATGCTTTATCGGCTCATATCAGGTATAAAAACAAAAGTCAATATGCATTATTACCTCACGCTGTGTATGCACTCAACCTGAGAATTCATTGAATTTGATTCATTATATAGTTAATCTCAAATACACATTTAAGCATGTATGAACATACCTGCGTGACATACCACAGATGTTGAGATAATTACGTACATTTCAAGAGCTGTCATTCGGAAATTACGTAATTTTAAACAAAGTATCGATTTCTAAGAGAACTTGAGTTTATTCATTTAATTTGATTCCTTCTAATTATTTTCAACTACATCTGTTTTAAGAATATATAAACAAACCTGCGTGACATACCACAGATATTGAGATAATTACGGAAGTTTGACGGGCTGTCATTCGAAATTCACACATAAATGTCACACATAATACCGATTTGTAAGAGAACCTGAGTATATTCATTAAACTTCATTCCTTCTAATTAATTTCAATTTTATCCAAGCATGTTTGAACAAACCTGCGTGACATATCATAGACTTTGAGATAATTACGTAATTTTCAGGGGATGTCATTAAAAATTACGTAATGTCACACATAGTAGCGATTTCTTAGAGAACCTGAGTATATCAATTTAATTTGATTCCTTTCTATTAATCTCAATTACATCTGTATTAAGTATATATAAACAAACCTGCGTGACATACCACAGATTTTGAGATAATTACGGAACTTTGACGGGCTGACATTATAAATTACGTAATGTCGAAAATTACGTAATGTCACACATAGTACCGATTTGTAAGAGAAGCTGATTATGTTCATTGCATTTGATTCCTTGTAATTATCTCAATTAGATCCGTTTTAACATATACATAATCCAGCCTGCGTGACATACCACAGATTTTGGGATAGTTACGGATGTTTGTGGGGCTGTCATTCGAAAATTACGTAATGTCACACATGACACATAGTAGCGATTTGTAACATAATCTGACTCATCAGCTGGGTGAAACGGGCACCTCAAATCGCCAAGGTGATGGTATGCAAGGGATGTCCGTTGCTTTCTTGTTTTTCACTACAAAAACGGCAGTATTTCGGTATTGCATTCATTCAGTTATATTTTTCTGAAACGCTCAGAACGCGTCTTCTAAAAGGCTATTTTTTTTAAATGTCGCCTGCGGCGGCGGCGGCGGCGCTGTTGTTGGGAGGCTCTACCCCCCTGCCCCCTGTTTTTTTTTTTTTTTTGTCTGAAAAGATGCCTCCCGCTTGAGTTTAAAATATGGCAACCCTACCAAAAAGCAAATAGAATTATTTATGCTGATAGCTTGTGAGAAAGACGTTATGATTAGACGTTAAGTTACGTTAAGATTAGATTGAGGGAGATAAAGAAAAAGAAAAAGGTCGGTAAAAGTAGTACTATTATTGTACCGACCTTAATAATGCCCGCGAAAGGACAAAAGCCTTCCTTTGTTCAAACCTTGAATTTTTAATAATGTTCTGTTAAATGGTTGATAGAAAAAGAATTTAGCATAAGACTCAATTGAGGGGGTTGTGAGTGTTGTGACATCAGAGGCGGACAACCAATCTGCTGCTAGGTTTAGTAGTTTAGTAAACAGTCAGTCCTTTTGAATTAATGTGGAATTAATCCTAAGTCAAGTTTCGAGCACTTGTGAAGAGAATTTCACAGAATTTGTTTTCGCCTCCGTTGGTTGGTACTCCGCCCCAGACAGGCAAGTACCCAACCTGCAATAAAAGCCATCTACCAGCACGTAATCGTATTCCTGGGCTGCCTAAAAACAAATGCATCCATGAATGTGTTCAATTCCAAAAATAGCTGGGTTGCCTTGTTTTGTTTCGGACAAACAAACATTGCATAATTGCACCAATCAAAGAAAGATACAACAATGGAGTTGCCTAGCAGCAGATTGGTTGTCCGCCTGTGATCTCACAACCCCCTCAATTGAGTATTATGCTTAATTCTTTTCTATCAACCATTTAACAGACCATTATATTAAAAATTCAAGGTTTGCACGAAGGAAGGCTTTTGTCCGTTCGCGGGAAAAGTAAATTCACAGGGAATTTAAGATCGGTACAATAGTAGTACTACTTTTACCGACCTTATTGCAAACCCAGGCTCAAGCGAGACTGCGGCGCGGCGCGAATGAAAACTCACAGCCACCTAGATCTAAACTATTGCTGCCAGCCTAATTCAAACCCCCGGGGAATTTAAATTGTTTAAAGACATTCTCCGGCAACAAATCATAACAAAAAAAATTCCATTTTACCTTCTCTCTCTCTCTCTCTCTCTCTCTTTCTCTCTCGCCTGTAAAATAATATGTTATTAATTTGGACTTATTATTGTTCATTAATTCACTTACTTTGTAAATGTATCATAATTGTGTAATACCGCTGATAAGAAGTAACAAAAGACCCCAAGGTAAATCTTTCCAGTTGAAATAAAACATCAATCTCTTTCACTCTCTTTGTATTTTTTGTATTTTTATATTAAGTATTCTTAATTTTAAGTCTTAAATGTATTTTATCACAATATATATTTACATAACGGTTGGATTGAAGAAAAGGCTTCACTGACCTTAATCCCGCCCAAAATAAAGTCATCAATCAATCAATCAATCAATCAATAAACCAATCAATCAATAAATCAATAAATAAATAAATCAATCAATCAATTAATCAATCAATAAATCAATCAATCAATCAATCAATCAATCAATCAATCAATCAATCAATCAATCAATCAATCAATCAATCTCTCTCTTTCTGCCTTCTGGCTGAGGAAATCTCTGGAAAACCTTGATCAAAAGATAGCCCGAATTGAACCGGCGCCCTCCCGAATTTGTCTCTTGTTTTACTGCCGAGCCACCTTGATCGGCGTTCATACAATTTAAGTTTGCTCTTGAATCTGAGTACGTAGAAAAATGATTATTTCTTTCGTATTTTATTGGTTTATTTAATTTTTCATAGTTTATTGGTAGTTTGTGTTTGATTGTTCTCCACTCCGAGATGTCGTGGGTTCGAATCTCGTCACTGGCCGTCCTAGCTGGCTGGGTTTTACAAGGTTTTGCTCAGTTGTTATTTATTCTTCACAGAAGACGGTGTTGTTGTTGTTGTTGTTATTGTTGTTGTTGTTGTGGTTGTTGTTGTTGCTTGTGGCGTTGGAAGGAATATATTTCGGGGGTTGCTGATTTACTCGATACATTGGTGGGGTGGGGTGGGGGAACAACGGCACCGCAGGCCTAGTTGTGTGTAGTGATCTTTGATTACTACTTATAATAATAATCTTTATTTCAAATTGATCTTGTACAATAATGGCAAAGAAAAATTAATAGCTTCTCCAAAGAGAGAGTGTGAAATAGAACACAGTAATGTATAGAACGAAAAAAATAAAAATAAAATTTAAAGTAAGAATTAAACTTAAACTAACATGGCATCTGATATAGTAGAAACATCTACAAGTATTATACTAATTTACATTAAACGATAAAGGTATAGCCTATTTAGGCTGTACACATTTTTCTAAATAAATTTTATAAAAATTTGATGTGGGTCGTTTTTTGAGAAGCACACAATATCTGCTGACGGGATATTTTCACAACATTTTGTGACATACGAATAACGAATACTGATGTTATCTTTACATCAATTACATTGTAAACAATCATTAACCATATCATATCACAAAATATCATACTATTTTATAATTATTTGAATTATTTTCGATTCTGTATGAAGAGATAAAAGTGCATTGATTGCAAATAACATTTTTTAACAAAAAAATTATAACGATGACACTAATTATCTGTGGTCGATTGCATTACGCTGTTATCCTCAGCAGGACAAACGAACAAAGCTAGTCTTGGGGTAAGAGGCGTGTATGAGTTTATTAAGAATACCAATACAATACATGTTTGAATTTAGTCGTTTTTCTGTTGGTTACATTTCAGTTCCAATGAACTTGTAATGTTTCCCTGGCAAGACAAGTAACGTAATAATAGGTACACATTGAATACGAAAAATCGCCTTTAATTTAGGACCTTTGTATTTTTAACAGGCTACCATTGAATATCAGATGTATCAGTGAAGTTGCACGATTTAGGAGAGAATGTTGGGTAGACACACTTCGTAAACTATTACCATTAGATTCCATGGACTTTTGAACGTGCGCGCGCGTTTTTTGTTTTGATCTGCAACGTTGGTAGCCACGTCAATCTGGCTACGCCCCCTGCTAGCAGACGCACGTGGAAAAACAAGCTGATTTTCGACCAATGACGACGTATCACGAAAATTAAAAACTGACAGCATTGCTTGGCAGTTGGCTCTGTCTCATTATGGTAAGGTAATTGATTGAAGGCGGATCGAAGTTAAACAACATGGTATTTCAACACTGGAAAGAGGTGCTCGTCAAATGGGTAAGTTTCAACTCCACATGTGATTATTGATAAGGCGTAGGCCTTGACTACTTATAATTCAAATTTTAAATCTCTGGGCTAGAAGGGAGGCCACATTTGCTCTACAGGTGGGGTAGGTTCCAGCCTAGGGTAGGGTTCTGGTTCTTTCTGAGGTGGTGGTTCGTTGATAAAACGTGTGGTCAGTGGTCACTTTTGTGTGGTGCAAATTGTAGGCTAGCTGTTTCACCTATACGGAAGAAGAACAAATTAAGTTGGGGTTATAGGTAAGATTGATTTCATAGCAAGTCATAACTCTGCAGGGGGCGGTTATGGCGGCAGTATTGGGTTGAGGTCACGACCTTCACGAGTTTGAGGGGACCGTGACTAATACTAGCCTAGGCTATCTAAGCGACCATTTTACATCATCGGAGTGTAGGCCTATATTCTTACGGCAGAACGTAACAATTACTACACACTATTCTTACGTTGAGCTATCGACGGAGCTGAAGAGGTTAATGGTTAGGGGGAATGTTGATCTTGAACTACAATAAAGGGAAATGAGGTAGGCCTAGGCCTTCACGGAGACGCAACTTTATAGGGCCTAATGCAACTTTGGTGGTTTGGAACGAGAAAAAGTGAAAAAAGTGAGTAGAACACCGGATCAGCTGTGCACCTAATTCTTACGTTCGGCAGGTGCTGAAGGTCTATTCTTACGTCTTGAAATGAAAATAATGTAGGCCATAATAATGTAGGCCACGTCCGCCATATTGCCATATTTAACGTGATTGTGTTGTCAAATCGATGCAACTTCAAAACGATAATTTAATATGAAAGAAGAGACTATTTGTATTGAAAATCACTGGAGCTTACAGATAAATCATGAAATAACAATTATGTACTGCGCATATGATCAATATCGCAAATGAATACAGAAAAAAAGTGAGTACGAAACGCGATCAGTGATACTAAACAATTACCAGGAACAGAAATAGAAAATCTCAACTTAGTCTTAAAAGATCGATGAAAATAAGCCCCCATACACTCTTCGTGTAGAACGGACACCATTTTCCTATGTACCAACTAACAACTTACACATTTTGCCTCCCAAAACAGATAGGCTAGTGGTAGACCTAAACACAAATCTTAAAATAATCCGAATATCAAGGCCCGAATTCATAGAAGAATATATATTTAAGTTAAGAGAAGGATGGCAGAAGTGCTGTTATGACTACTATAAGCAAATACTGTAATAGACACTGTCGCTCTTGATACAGGAAACTCTCGTCGATTTCTGGCGACAGCTGTCCTAGCGGCTTGGAGTTAAACTAGGTGAATGATCGACGCGAAGAAGTTCACTCGCTGCATCTAAAGCTGCCAAATTTTGTTATCGACTGGCTTGCGATCCAGCGGCTGTCTAGCGGCTTGGTGTTCAACTTTATACGTGAACTTGTGTCGCCATGCGGCTCAATGTTAAACTGGCCCAGTTTCCTGTATTAAGCGATAGCGCCTATTTCAGTATTTGCTTTAAGTGTTTACGCTCCTACAATAGGGTACTTCTAGCAGTATTGTTCTTTTTTCTTGTTAAGTGTTTATACATGTATACACAATACAGAGTAGTGTCACAGGAAGAAAAACAGGCGAGGTTCAAAAATACATTTTTGGTCTTCCACCATAATGTCTTCTACCTTGTACGTCGTCCACCATCTTCCACCATCATATAGGCATGTGCAGGGGTGAGGGGTCAATATTATGCGAATAAATTCAATACAATACAAATTACAATACAATACGCCAATAATTGCTGTTGGCTTTGGCTAATTATGTGCATGTTTATATGCGTTTTTAGGTAAACTGTTTGGGCCTGAGTGACGTCAGTCGTGTTGGCGAGATATCGCTTGATACATTCTTCCAAGAAATATCAACTTACTTTAAACTTGCTACATATGGCAAGACCTATGATTCCATCGCTGCGTTTTTACGTAATGAGTTTCCAGATTTTGATTTTGATCATAGGTTGATACCACCTGGTCATTGTAATGAAACTGAACCAACTTACATGTTGTCAGTTTTGCTGTTTCACTGTTCTTTACAAGAAGATAATTGTGATCTGCGCAACGTCATGTGTCAACGACTCAACGTAAGCTGCCAAGAGTCGGTGAAACATTTCATCTCACACTTGTACGGCAAGAGAATTACTAAAAGAAATATCGAGGCTGCAATCTGTGCAATCGAAACGAATCTCAACGCGTCTTCTCCGAATGAGCTATCGAGTACTCTGGAGAGCAGATCATCCCTAAATGCTGCTTTCAGTTCTCCTACGTGCCAGCTACGGAAGAGCTTCCATGAGTGCTCTAGTCAACTTAAAAGAATTAAGCTGGAGCGTGAATCAGAAGAATTGGAAAACCTGGAGTTGAACAATCTACTCCGTACTGAAAAGGAGAAAACAAAAAATCTTCATGCACAACTAGAGGAAAAACGTAATATTATCGCCAAACTTCGAGAAGATCTGTCGTCGAGTCATGAAGAAATGCCGTGTCCGTACGAAGGTCAAAGTTACGTGGAAAGAAGCTTACGAGGAGAAATAAAGAGCATGAAGATGTACATTTCAAATTTGCAAAACGAAATGGACCCTATTCGAGAGGAACTGGATAGCTTGAAGAGGCAGCTAGCCAGAGCGCAACATTGCTCTAAAGTGTGGCAGCAACGAACAAAAGATGTTGTCTTGGATTTGGGGCAAGTCTCTCTGGAGTTGCAAGACAAGGCTACTAAACTAGAAGCACTACAGGAACAATACAGGGAACAAGAGAAGCACATACGCGACACGACAAGATGCGAGTTCAATCGAAGCATAGAAAGTGACGAATACAATCCCTCGCCAGTAACGACAGTTGAAAGTGTTCCGTTTTCCCACACTGTGTTAGCCATGCAACTGAACGATATGGAAGCCGAGGTGGCGGAGGGAAACCAGCATATCCGAGATGAAGTCAAGGAGATAAAGACACTTTTCGAGGATAATTGCTCGGTGATACGGTTCTTAGAGGAGAGAGTGAAAATCTTACTGTCCAAGCTCCACAAGTGCGACAAAAGATTGCGTGCTTCTATGTCCGATCTCCACTTTCTGGCTCTGAGCAAACTTGCGGTTGAAAAAGAGCTAACTAATGTACGCAGTGTTCTTCAACTCAGGGATTCTGATATTTCTAAATATCGTGATGAAATACAATCATTGTTGGCAAGTTGTTCATCTTTGCAAGATGATAAGCGAGCAGCTTATGAAAAGCAAGATGCCTTGCAGCACGAAATTGATGAGCTGTCGTCAGAAAACAAGAAAATCAATGACGAGCTTCAAAATGCACGTTTGGCGTTGACGGGAACTATGAAGACCCTCGACGACACACTAGCGGAAAAAGCAGCCGCGCTGAAACGTGCCGTGGAAATAGAGACGTTGCAGAATAGCGAAACAATTGCGAGAACCGAGTTGGAGGTTCAATTGGCCGACGTAAAGGCCAACTTACAAGGAGAGACTCTTACACTGAGTACTGCAATGCTTGAAAATAAAGTTCTTGCTGACTTTTTAGTGAAGTCTAGGGATCTTGTCCATCAGCTTAAAGAATTAATAAGCTGTCTACATGAAAATAAACTAGACAAAATTTCTTTGGGAGAGTCTGCTTTAACTGACGAGTCTGAAAGTTTAGGTATTGTCTTACCAATAGAAATACAGTATCGTTCTGTGTACAGTAGTCTTGCACAGTCTTTGTCGGAGAAAGATTTACCTAAAGTTTCGTTAATTCTAAAATTGTGTCAGACAGAGCCCGAGTACAACGTTTCTCCATTAACGCCCGTTTTCAAAGAGCTGCATTCAATGCTGGTCTCCGTTACACATGACGTAGTGAAGTCTTTCAGTGCAATGAGATCTTTGGAGGCGGAATTGTCAGAATCAAATGCTAAACTCCAGTTCAGTATGTGTCAAAAAAGTAAGTTAGAAGAATTGATGCAAGAAAAGGAAGACAAGGAAAAGGAAGTACAGACTGAAATCAATGAGCTGAGAAAGTGTAATGAAGTTCTCGAAGAAAAACTGGGTGTCGAAGCAAAAGAAAGGGATCTTCTCACTCGCGCTATTTACGCATCAAATTTATGTAGAGATGAGCTTACATTCCAATTGGCTGCATTAAAACTAAGAAATGAAAAATTGTGCTCAACTTTAAAAGACGAACTAACGAGTAATTTCAGTGGTGAACGGAAAAATTGGGAGTCCATCAATTTAAAAAAAAAAATCAACTCGCAGTATCGAAACATCCTCTCGTCTAGAAGACTCGTGGAGCAAAAGTTTTATGACGTTTGTATCGGTATTCAAGAAGTAAAGGCAGTGTACAGTGTGGATGGCATTGACAAAGTCGCACAACTTGAACTGGAAGTCGATAACATTCTTGACTACGTAGAAGACCAGAACACAAAAATCCATGCTGAGCTTCTCAACACAATCTTTGAATATGTGAAACGTTCCAAATACGATACAGAACTGCCTGCGTTGGAGGCGGGTCACGAAGGAGAGGCTCCGCACCTCCTTTTCCAACGATATGCTATACCAGATTTGCAGGCTCGAATTGAAAAATTGCAAGAGAAGTTAAACTCCACTAAAAATGCTCTTGAATCTACCTGCACAAAAGTGACCAGTGATAGTGTTGATCTGGAAAACAGCCTGAAAGTGAAGTTTTTAGGGGCGGTTTCAAAAAAATGTCTTCTAGGAAAGAAAGTAGAGAGATTGGCAGCAATTCAAAATCACTCTAATCAACTTTACAATGCCCTAGGAAACACGAAGAACATTAGCCCGTCATTCAAGTGCTCGCACTCTGCTTTACTATCACGGCTTATGCATTTGAAATCTGCAAACAAAATACTTTTTGACGAAAATAATGCAGCATTGCAAGTGATCAGCTCTTTGAAGCTGTGTCGTACCCAGCAAGTTAAAGAGGAAACACGTCTTCATAAAGCTTATCTAAACCCGAACGACGAAAATAACCAAGTGCGTGAGGATCTGGCCAAGGTTAATGCACTATTACCTGCAAAAGAAGAGGAAAATCAACTCCTGGAGAAAGAATTAAAATTTCATTACACAAGAGCTGATTTTCTGGCTAAATGTGATCTGCTAAGAAAAGAATACGACGCAGAGTTGCAGAGTGTGAAACAAAAGATGAATACTAAGTACAAGGATGAAATGGCCAAGATTGAACCAGTCAAGCAAGAAAACAAGCGGCTAGAGTTACTGTGCAAGGAATACGAAGACCAGATATTTTGGTACAAAGAATACAAAGAAAATGCTAGTGTTGAAATGAAAAGCCTGAAAGATGAACTGCAGAGAGAAGTTATGGACAAGGAACTTCTACAGCAGCAAGTAGCCACTCTGAGGTTGCGACACCAAGCACTGGTGAGTTAAAACTTTATGTACGTACCTACTCATACTCTTAATGTTACAGTACCTTTTCGAGTTTGAGTGCCATTATTCATACTAATTGCAATCTAGTATTGTGTTGATCATGATTGTCTTCACAATCAAATGTCCCGAAAAACAACGTTTTGTGTGAAAGAGGTACAGGTACATACAAAACCAACATTTTTTGTGGGACAAAATCTTTAATGCGGGAGGCAACATTTTTGGGAATAGCTATAGCTATCAATGCCTGGAAACCGATTTGAAACTATGTCAGTTACCATGCTGCGACCTATATAAATATATTCACATAATACTATTAATTTTTAACATTTCTGCGTGCCATCCATAAAATGTGAACATTCTGTTTAAGGAAATTTCTTCCCGGCGTGAAGAGAAGCAAATGGTCCACAGCAATATTTATCAAACCCAACAAGAACTGGTATTAACCCAGACCCAGACACAGTCACGAGTGCAGCGCATTATTAACGAAGGTATGTACCGTCACTGTCATATACATGTCAGAATAGAAGTCTAAAAGTCATTCACTGAAGATTTAAAAAAGTTGGTACAATTCCTACGAGTCACATGACTCTTTACAGGATACAGTTATTAACACATGAGGTAAAAAGGTGCATTTGCAAAGCAGTACAAGAATACCTACTACCATACGGTTAGTAGGCCTAACATTAATTTTGTAATTCTATATGGCGTGTAAGCATTTTATTTTTCTCTTATGAAAGTTGAAATCTATAGTAGACAAGGAATAAATTAACTAACAATAATAAATATTTTAAAATTAAGCTTTACTTTTAATCCTAGCAAAATAAAATAATGGTATAATAGTACAACAGTTCAGTATTCATTGGAATAATCGGTATTGGAACATTTTACTAACAGTACAGTACGTACATAGGATCGACGTGATAGGTGAACGTAAAAATTGACGTGCGAAATTTAAATTTGGGCTGATTATCCACATGTCTGTATAGTAGGCCTACTTGTTATGTAGGCACTAGGCAGACACATAAATAAATAATTACAAATTATAAAATTGAATAAGTACAAAATATATAAATAATATAATGAAATACCGGCATGTAGGCTATACAAAATTATAAAATTGAATTACATTTTTTCTGATCCTATTTTACTAATTCAAGGTTGTTTATAAATCCATATGCATAGTTATCAATATTATAGGTCAATAACTTAATTTGTCTTCTCTTCTTCTTCTCAAATGCCCACTTTGGCTACTATGCCATCATGCTGGATCGGGTCAACCAGTAGAGACACGCTTCTTTCTCCACCCTCTTCATGCCGCTCGGCATTGCGTCACGTTTACCTGCCAGTTTTGGACATACAAACAGGTGGCTCCTATCCTGCTCCCCATTTCCACACAGCTTGCAGGTACTCGTCTCAAACACCCCTATTCGGTGGAGATGCTTCCCTAGAAGATCGTGCTGCGTACTTAATTTGTAGAACGTTCTAAAAAATACACCTCACTACTATCAGTATTGGAATAGGTTAAAAAATAATGTAGGCCTACCTATTGGCAAATTGTGGTATTGGATTGGTCTATCTCTAGTAAATATGGGAGTACCAGTTAGCATATGCCATTGCGTCTTTTGTAGTTGTACACTAACTAAGGTGACCATACGTCCCGGATTTCCCGGGACAGTCCCGTTTTTTACACTCTGTCCCGGCGTCCCGAAGACTTTTTGAAAAGCACTTAAATGTCCCGGAATTGTGATACACGTTTCTAATGTCCCGGAATTTATCGACGCGGCAAGTATTACAACAAAATGCGTGATATATTGAGTTGCTTGTGATGGCAGCTGTACACGTAGCTTACCGGTACCATATCAGCCGGTACCATGCCGGTCAGGCCTACCCTACCCCTACCCCCTACCGTCAGCCTACTGCCTAGGCTTTGACTCGCCGCCTCCCACAGGTTCTGAGTTGTTGTATTTGGCAATTGTCATTAGTCGCCGTTGAACTTTGATACTGTGTGTGTTTGTTTGTGCTGCGCCACAATGCCGTCACCAAAAAGGAAGTGTAAATTTAACGTAACAGTGAGTTACAAGAAGACTTCCCATGTTTAAAGCAATTGCGGGCAAATTACGATCCCGACGTTCATTGCAGTCAGTGTCAATCCACATTTTCTGTCGCGCACGGGGGACGATCAGACATTAAAGAGCATCCTAAAAGTAAAAAACATAAAAAATCAACTCACTCTAAACTCATTCTAAAACGCTTAAAACCACATAAAAAACACACTTTTTTCAAAAAATTGCCTGCGGCGCTGTTGTGGAGGGCGTCCCCCCCCCCCACACCCCCATTGTTGTCGCCGAAAGTTGTGTTTGTCCCGGAATTTCGATTTGTAAATATGGTCACCTTAACACTAACATTTTCAATCGTACAAGTACTATTTGCTTTCTATATTATAATACACATTCTAAAAGTTATCAAGAACGATGCGTATTTTTTCCACCCCTCGTAAATTGACTGCATAAATGTGCCACTCGTTAACGACGCTACCTGTATTGCCACCAGACCGAGCGTTGCCAGAAAGAGACACAGACAGAGAAAAGTTGTACGAGACCGACCAGAGACGGCTTGCGGAGCTGCAGTATCGCAACGCCAAGCGAGCGTTGCCAGACGGAGAAGAGTCGTACGAGACCGACCAGAGACGGCTCGCGGAGCTGCAGTGTCGCAACGCCAAGTGTCTCCCGCATCTCAAGTCTTGTTACCCCAGCGAGACGCTGACCAGGGACCTGAAAGATCTCACCGAGGACGACCTAAAGGCAAGCGGTGTTCTGTTGAACATCTACTACGAGAGAGAATAAATATCTTTCCGACGACGTAGCCTCTAGGGTTATTATTCAGTGAAATATGCTTGGTGCTAATTCACTCCTATTGCGAGTAATTGAATTGTTTTGTTTCTACAGTAATATCTAAATAAAGCACTAGCATGTAATCAAGCCTTAAATGTGTATGAGATCTCGTTTTGCGTTGGGATACTGACATACATAACTGGAATATTTAATATTACAATTAGGAGTAATATGTATACATAGTACCGGTACTGTAAATGCAATATATTGCATGTTATATGGTATAGTAGTTAAGTCAAGGTAGCCATAGGCCTATGACTATAAGGAATAGATTTCTTGCTACACTAATTTTTCAAATCAAGTTGCAAGTGTTCTATATTTGCAAGGCCTTGCAGTGGTAAAGGCTTACTTGTACGGTTCTTTCCATAAGTATTTACACGTATAATTATTGTTTTTGATGCTCTATCAGACTATGTTTTCATACTTTTGGCCATCTGAAACTTCCTTTTAGTGGCCTGGTTATTCATTTTATAATTGTGTTTTCTTTGTTTTTGGACATAGCTGGGTTTTGCAATAGAGAACGTCGCCTCGTCTAGCCCGAGCCTCTTGCTTCCCAAAGAACGCCATCGAAAGAAGGATCGAGGACAGGTAATGTTCTATTTAATTATAATCTATTAGATGGAGGATATGTAATATACTTGAGTTGCCGTGTATCTCTAGGAACGTTTCTTCAGAAATAAATGTCTTACAAAAACAAGTTTGGTTTTCAGTAGGGATGTTCAACGATATTTTTTTCAATATCGATATCAGCGTCATTTTGCCGATATCGTAGGGCGATATCGTTATTAAAAAATTGACATCGATATCGCGATATCGAATTTTTTTCGACGATAATAAAACAATACATAAGAAATCGTAGTCAATTTAGTGTTTTTGCCATGGCCAGCAGTACGCGTTGCTGCTGTTAGTGTCTTCACGTCTATACCCCCCCCCCCCCCCCCCACCCTTCCCCCGGGATATCATTATGAACTTAAAAATTTTCCACCCGTGGCCTGCAGTACGAGTTGCTGCACAGCAATAAAGGCTTGAATTCGCGTGATGACGTCTAGTCACGTGTCGGGCATCTGCTATTGACAGTCGTAAAAGTATTAAGCAATACTGAACAACAATTTTCTTCTGGGAAAGAATTCGGGGTTCCAGGTACAAATAGTTGAATGGATCCAATGTCTCGACGCAAACAAAGGGAACCCGCCGGCCCCTGCGGCCATCTGTTTGGAGGGGGTAGATGTCCAGTTACAAACTGCAGCAACGGGTACTGCAAACCACGGGAGAAATACTTCAAGTTGACAATGATATCGCGATATCCTCGAGGGCTGGGGGGGGGGTGGGGTTAGGTACTCAGTGAGAAGCTGCAGCACCGCATACTGCAGACCATAGCGGAAATATTTTAATATTTTAAGTTGATCACGATATCGCGATATTTTCGATATGACACTACCATATCTCTATCGAAATTAACGGCGATTTTCCCGCGATATCGATACCGTATCGAATTATCGATATCGTTGAACATCCCTAGTTTTCAGACACCATATTGTCGGAAGGTGCTGCTAGTGGGCAGCAGAGACGTCAGAAACACTAAACGCACACGACGAACGCGTTTTTGTGGAAATAAGGGTAGGGACGGAAGAGTGGAAGCAAGGGAGAGGGCTATAGGCCGCTGAAAGTCCGTGTGGACAAAGTAGCATGGCGATTGACAGCAAGGACAAGACATCAGAAAATGATGACTACATTGAGCATGATATGAAGACAAAGGAATGTCTGCTGGTAGGAAAACATGGATTCAATAAGTGCTATCGGTGCAAAATGCTGTTCCTTGCAGTACAAACGATACAGGAAGTGAAACGGAGAAATGGATTGACTTTAAGAACGCCTAGGCGACAAAGTGCTGCACGACCGATGAGCTGAGGGCATTGTAAGGCTGCTCCTAAGCTGGTGGGCTGGTCCTAAGATGGAAACCAGAACGAGAGTGTGAACACAAGAGCCACATGTAGTTCTGCTGTTCCACCACTGCGTCACACACTGAGGGGAGGTTCAGAGAGGACCTAGAAGAGACGAGTGAATGTGTGAGAAGGAACATGACGAGTTCCAACGGAAGTAAATGTAAATGGTTGAGATTTCCTGGTAAAAGTCAAAAGAAGGGGCAGAAATCACATTGTGTGTATGGTTATGGATACATTGAAGGGGATGGGGGCAAAGCTTGATGAGTTCTACAATATTGGTAGGGGTAGGACGGTTGTGGAGTGCGTCCGAGAGTCAAGTGGAGCAAGAGAACCTAAAACCGTGTCGATGGGGAAGGAACCAAGAGTGAGCTAAGAAGGGTCTGCAGCCCCAGCTCAATGAGAAAAGGACAACTCGCCACCGACCGCAATGAAGAACTATAGCGAGACAGCAATCTTTTTCATGTGAGATAGTGGTTGAACATTCGCCTGCATGAACAACACTAGATGCACGGGAGCAAACATCGGCCTGCATGATTGTGGCCAACGCTTGCTGCCCCCACGCTTCAACAATACTACATGCACGAGAGCAAACATCGGCCTGCATGATTGTGGCCAACGCTTGCTGCCCCCATGCTTCAACAACACTCGATGCACGGGAGCAAACATCGGCGTGCATGATTGTAGTCTGCACTTTAACAGCACCTAATGGTTAACTAGGAAATGCATGTTGACATGAATGAACAAAAAGGAGATAATATGCATGAGCTTCTTGATGCTTGCTTTCATTAACAGTTACCACTGGCGGTTTCTATTTATTTCTTTAGTGACAACTGACAAGTGTAGCTTATCTTAATACATTTCCTCCTAATTTACTAATCCGGAGATATTTGCACTTGTACAATGTATGTTTGCCGACTAAGAGCTGATCTGTTGTTCTTGTTCTTGATATGTTAATTTGTTTGTCTACAACAATGACAGTGTGCGGGAGTATGGCCCCCAACAATGTCCACGAGACATGTGGTGAATATAAAAAATATCTGAAGATTTGATGTGATGGTCGGTGTTATAAATTAAGTCCTATCTTATCTTGGTTGGACTGTTGCAGGCTGCCGAACCGTCAACACCGAAACCTCTTCGGGAGCAGAACGAGAACGGTGCAAACCGGACCGGACCAAGGCCACTCCACCGTTTTCGAAATCTGTTCTCCAGTAAGACGAGACGTAACTCCGAGGTGAGTTTATTGCGTTTGTTGTTTGAACATGGCATAGGTCTATCTGTAGAAAATAAGTTCTACGGCTAGTACTGCATTCAACAAATATAAGTGTGTAATGTAGAGAACAGGTATTTGGCTGAATAATTCCTAGGCTGGCCAACTTCCTTATACGAATAGTAGTGCATCTAATAAGGTTATGATCATACCCTTATTATATAGTATCATATTTAGTATACAGGCCTGAATAGTAACAGAACGGATGTAATGCATTACTGTAACCAAATTACTTTTTCAGTAACATGCCAGTAATCTCAAATTACAAAATTCTCAATGTAAAGGAAAAGCAATTTCACTACTTTCTTGGTTGTAATTTGGGCATTACCATCGCATTACCATCGGCAGTGCCCGATGCCTTTCAGTCCGTGGCCTGTAGCCTGGTATATTTATTAGTTTTTAAAACATCACGTGGTTGAGTCTGAGGCAGCGAAGTGGGGCACGCTTTGTGTGCGGAGCTTGGCAACCTGATAAATACTAGACCGCACCGAGTGCGCGTTTAACAATCAGAACAATATACACAGATCTGTCACACTGCAGGACTTAATAAAACATGACATGTCTGTCATATCCACAAGCATATGATCCATTCACAGTGATCACGGCCCCTCAAATACAACTGACCTTGGCTAGGAGACAGGGAGGCTGAGGTGGCGGTGATCACTGTGAATGGATCAGATGGTTGCCTAGCAACTATGTATTGTTGATTACTAGTCTCTCTTTTGTTTTGGAATGGTCCAGGCAACACAAAGTTATAAGGTATTGCAATAGCAATAAGAATAGGGTATAAGAAAGTGGTATAAGGTATAAGCTTAGGACGCCAAAGACTTTCCTGAAAAGATACTACATTTTTGTGTAGACTTCTTTGACTTGCTCTGGCGGCAGTTTGAGTAACTACAGCTGGCTGTCAATCAGCTGACTTCCCGCAGCTGTTATTTACGTTTTAAACCGGCATCGAATCTAATGACAATAATTAAAAAAATAGTTAAAAATAATAAGAAAAACAATAATTATTATTATTCATTATTGTTGTGTTGTTAAATCATTAATGACGCCGATGGGAGAAGATATTTTGCACGTAGTCACCGGATGCAAGGTCTCTTTGATGTGTACCGGATGTATACGGTGAGTTTTTGTTTTGACTAATAATTTACAATGAAAGCATCTGTTACATTGATTCAAGTTGCTAGCATCCCATTGGCGTGTTATAAGTGAGGTTTCAACGCATGATTGGTCCGTCATAAGAAAGTTAAAATATCTGAACTCTCTTAGGCCCGGTTCCACCAAGTGCTAAACTTAAGTTTAAAAATTTTAAACGTCGTTTAGATCGAAAATGCGTTCCACCACAACTAAACTCGAGTTTATCTCAAGTTTAAAATAAACCCCACCTCCGGTCCGGTTTAGATTTTTAACTACGACTCACCGCCAACACGATGCTCGAAGTTTCGAATTTTCAAATATAACAAGCCGTGATACTAATGTTTTGATTTCGTCATTGCCTGTCAGCTGTCAGTGTGTGTGCGACAAAGTATGGTTATGTTGATGTGTCTGCCTTTTGTCATCATTCTATTTTGTATGCTAGCCCTATAATGGCAGGCTATACGTGTCTGATGTGTCGTTTCCATCCGACGATGATGAAGAAATAATAAGCTTTATTCAACGTCCAATGCGACGTCCTCGAATCATAAAGAACTAGGCTTACCCGTTGGCATTACAGTCACAACGTTAAATCATAGCTTATTTGTTCTACTGTAGCTCCTCCCAAGTTACTGTAGGCCTAGGCCTACACTCAGCTAGGGCCTAGGCTATCATATAGCCAGCCTAGACCTAGGCCTACACCCAGCTAGGGCCTAGGCTAGACCCTAGCCCTTGCGCAACCTACACTAGGCCTAGACCCTGGCCCGTGCTCGTAGGCTAAGCGTTCAGTTCACCCGCAATTCTCTTCCATATTTCCTCCTCTTTCCGCGAAACAGAATCGGTTTTTTATTTTCGATTTTTCCACGGTATTGCTCAACAATTTGTAATAATAGATTTTTTCTCTTTCGGAGAAATTACTCCCACGCGAACGTTGTTGCTTTTTCTCCATCTTTCTTCAGGTTATGTTTTGACAAGCTCCTCACCGCTACAGTCCGCCATGAAAATGAATCACGTGATTGGAACAACCAATCACAGCCTTTCTTACAAAATAAACTCGGCTTAGTTAACAATAGGCAAACAATTCGTGGTGGAACACGGCATGGTTTAAACTCGAGTTTATAAATAAGCGTAGCTTTGTTAAACCCGAGTTTAAATCAGTTTGGTGGAACCGGGCCTTATACCAGTCTTATACCAATTGCTATTGCTATTGCAATGACACATTTGTGTGAACCCTTGTACGTTATCCCTATGGCCCAACTCGGCTTGTGACTATACCTATACCTTATAACATTCTTATAACTTTGTGTGAATCGGGCATTAAAGACTATAGATTTATAATAGCGTATTTATTTTGAGTAAATATGTCTATATGTCGACGCGAGGCGCGACAATGTCAATCACGCACGAGCGCAGAGAATTACTACAGTCGCTTGCTGCTGAAATTGACAAACTATTGAATTTTCGTCTTCGAAGCGTTTTGTTCGATATCGCGATAAATTGCGATATGGTGAGACGATATCGATATCGGAAATATGTAACATCAGTTTGCTCACGATATCGACATCATATCGAATAATATCGTTGGCCGCCACTACTGATTAGTACTACACAGTACTAATATGTACAAGTAAATTTTGTTCTCATTACAGAACTCTCCGGTCACCCCTCGTCCCCAGAAGATGAGCTTCTTCCGAAACTGAGAGTGTCATCAGTTGGAGTGCTCCAAGCTACAATCCGTAATTTCCTTATCAGAAACCAAGACGACGACAATGTGCCAAGAAATTGAAAAAACAAAACACGAAGCTTGTGGTAAACATCACAGTACCCTCTACAACCCACCCTTATGATCTTAGGTACTTGGTTTAAAGTTATAGATATACTTATGGTACAGATAGTTATTACTATTAGAACAATACTTATTTATAAAATAAAAATTAACCAACGAATCATATCTACAGACAAAATTTCAATAATGTAGCAAATAATCCCAGAGAAACATACCAGCTAACAAATGAAGCAACTATTTCATAACTAAATTCCAAAGACACAATATTTGAATTAGGGATGACGAAACCCGACTTTATTACGACCCGGGTACCCGTCTACTATACCCGCGGGTTACCCGGGTAGGCCTAGGCCTAATAAAACAAAAAAAATCGTGTGGGGTGTCAAATCAACCGCTCAATATCGCTCTTGTCGAAAATAACACCACAAATAGTGTATTGTAGTTGCAGGGATTCGGATGTTTCATTATATTTCGTGATGAAAAGTTGAACACCCATGACAAGAGAAAGTTACAACAGGGTCGAGGATCGGAGCGGGATGAAACATAATGCGTCACAGCTGCCACTCAAGCTCAAGGCCACGGGCAGAAGTGTCGAATGGTTGTGTGCTTTGAGCGGGAGACGGGGGGGGGGGGGGGGGGGGACTGAACTGCTGCTCTACACCCCCCCCCCCGGGTGTAGAGCAGCAGTTCATGCTACAAGATTGCCGGCGGCCCCAGGCTTACATGAACAGGGAATCGGGCGGCATAAACAAACGAAACTATTAAAGTGGACAGTTTATTTATAGACGCGATTCTATTTCTTAGGGAAATACGGCCAAGCACAAAAATAAAATACGTAATGACAGAGGAATCAGTTCAAATTCAAAACATTTAGCTAATTCGCGGTTCTCAATTTCAGGAACCGGGTTTTGACGGGTAAACGGGTAGAGAAAACACAAACCCGTCCGTCGTCTTCCCTAATTTGAATTAGAGTAATTGATAAGATGATGCAAGAATTTATAAAAAGAATAACAAATATTTTTGTAACTTAGGCCTATCTCTAATCATGTTGGCTTGTATGTTTTTTGATAAATCATGGTGTTGTATTATTAATATATTTTAAAATTATGATAGTAATTTAAATTTTTGCTTTTGTTACTCTTGTTCATGCTATGTTTGTCTTATAGAGATGTTTTAACAAGTAGACTTTGTATTTTTAACTTGTACAGTACTACCTACTTAATGTTTATCAAATACCGAAATGTTAATTTATAGATGAATTATTATATTGTAGATACAATACATTTTTTTTTTTCTCTTATGCAATGATGACCTTTCAGCCATTCATTTTTCTCGCTATCCAATACAAATTAGCTTCTTGATCTGGCCTGCTCTGGTTGTCAGGCAGGTATACATATATTCAACTCCCATGAGAGTGCAACGTACTCATTTTACTGTACTAGTACTATAATGTTAGTGATTGTAACTTGTAGACACATTTTAACAAGTGGATCTTGCATTTTTAACTTTTATTTAGCAATTCCAAAATGAAGTTTTAGATTAATTGTCATGTTGTAGACATTATATACATATTCATTCAATCATTAGTCCCAGTAGGATAGGAATGAAGATCACTTAGGAGAATAATTGTTTATAAATGTGTGGTTTTAAACATTTGTCCAAAAACAGTTTGAATGCAATGGCAATTTATAAGCAGCATGAATTACATATTTTATAACATGCAATAAATAATAATAACAATTGAAACTCTTCTTTTTTTTCCCCATTATACCACTGTTGAGAATCTATGTCTCTCAACGATACCACCCTTCTTTCTACTGGTTTTATTAATTTTTTATCATTCATTCATGTTTATTTTCCACATATTTTCTTCTCTGTAGTTCGTCATTCTCGCATGATAAATACTATATGGTAACCATTTAATATTATTTCAATTTGAAGGCAACATTGTGACCGGAAAAAAGTCCACTGCAGTCAGTGTTTGTTGTGCACGAGTAGATGAATAACACTTGTGCTTTGATGCAGTCCTCGTTATTTTGTAGCCCTCCCACATTTCAAAGGAATTATTATTATTTGTTTACGTTCGTGACTTTTTAAGAGTCGGCAACAAACACTCTTTCGTACTGCCGTTCTTCAGTCATTACCGCTCTTGCTTTCATTTTTAGCCTACCACTACATATTATATATACACAATTATACAGCTCAAACCATATCTCTTTCATTTTCCCTCCTTTGCAGAGTTTTCTCCTATGCGTAGGTTAACCTCTCGCTATACCGGCACCAGCTTTTCACATGACAATGTATTTGTGGAGATAGATACTAGCAATGTCACGTGCCTCAGACTTCATGTAGATGAGATGCAAATTAAACGCCGCCTCCCGCTTCAGGTCCAAAAGGCTCTCGTGCTTCGTGTTCAACTCCGACTTGAACTCGAGAACCTTCTCGTACTGATTGATGGCCGCTGGCAGTAGACCCAGCTGATGAAACGCCCTGCCCATGTTGTAGTAGACCTCCTGTTGTCCCTCCGGTCCCCGCATCTGTCGGTAACGTCCAAAGAACGCCAATCCCTGCACGACCAGCGAGTTCTTTCTCGCCGTGAACTTCTGACACGCGATCTGGAACAGCGTGACTCCGATCAACAGCGCCACGAGGGGGTTGGGGTGTACGCGGAACGCCGACACGTAGTCTATGAGGGCGTACTTGTACGTGCCCGCTACCAGGCAGCTGTTGGCGTGAAGCGTGAGCAGCCCCTCGTGATCCAGGAAGCGCATCATCAGCCGGATGAAGAAGCGGTTCTGTCGGACGTGGTCCGCTCGCTGTATCACCCGGTTGAACACGTTCCAAGTGCGCCTACCGACCGACCCCCTCAGAACGAGGTCGCGCACCATGTTGTAGCCGGTGTAGGTGTCTCCGTTGTGCAGACACGACAGCAGACAGAGGAACTCGATCTCCTTGGCCATGTCCGCGTTGGCGAGGAATCTCTTTGAGCCGAGCGCCGAGAAGGCAAAGCGCTGCATCAGGTCGTAACGCCCCACGCGCAGGCAAGTGTTACACAGGTCCAGCAACAGGTGCCACTCTTCGCTCGTCGTGGGCGCGTTACGCCCGTCCTCGAAGTACGGGGCGTCGGGGTCGGTCTGGGGCTCGCCGCGCGCCCTGCGAACCTCGCGCAGGGCCGAGTTCTTCTTTCCCACGCGACGGAGGCGGCTCAGTATCGACAGCTCCTCCCGGTTGCGGATGCAGACGCAGTGACGCGAGAGTAGGAGTTGACCGACCGCGAGGAACTCGGCGGACCGGTCCGTGTCCCTCAGGAGAACGCAGCGCTCGTAGAGGAGTCCCGGATCCAGGACCTCCTTCTCCGGGTCTTGCGTGAGCACGGCCAGGGCCCGGTCTCCGCGGCCCAGCCTCGCCAGCAGGCCTGCCAACGTGACGCGGGCCTCCAGGTGTTGGGGAGCCTGGGTGACCAACACCTCGTAGGCCCCAGCGGCCTCCTCCAACCTGTCGCAGGCCTCCAGACTCTCCGCGTGTCTCAGCCAGACCGCGGGCAGGCTGTACTTCGTGCCGGCGACCAGCGGACTGGTCAGCCTCAGGGCGTCGGCATGTTGACCCTCCGATATCAGCGCCTCGGCAACGTCCAGATACAGGTCGCCGTCTTCCTCCGGATTGGCCACGGACATGAGCGCGTCGATGAGTGCGTCGGTAAGGTGGAAAGCCTTGAGGTGAACCGCTATTACCGTCAGCTTGGCACGTATGTCGATGGCGATCGTTTCCGGAATGTTACACGACAATATCGTCAAGTTTTCTTGCTCCGATTGTGCGGCCATTAACGCGGGTTCGGTTTCGCAAATTATACCACAATGAGTGGCCATAATCTCTAAACAACGACAATATTTTTTCAAACTAAGTAACAATTCTAGCATCATGTTTACTTCTTCTGATGTGATGTAAGTGGGGCATTTCTGAAATGCCACCTCCATTGCCTCTTGGGCTCTGTTCAGGTCGTTAGACTCGTGGAACTTCATGGCCACTACCTTGGCCATGTGGAGAATCATCGGACCTTGGTCGGGACTCAGGACTCCGAGCAATCGCATGTAACATCGGTTTGCTTGTTTCTTGTCACCGAGCTCTTCTAGAAGCTGGGCTCGTTTCATGTGGAAATCAATGTTCTTTGGATCTGCTTTAATAGCTTTTGAATAACAGGTCACGGCTTGCTTCCGTTTGCCTTGATCCTCAGACATGGCTGCTAACCGAATCCACTGTTCCGCGTCCATGGGGTCTAGATGAGCGGCTATCAAAGCAAACTGCAACGACTTTTCCGCCGAGCCTATTTCCTCGTATAACATTGCTAGCATCTGGAACGGATCGGGAGCTGTGGGTACTTGGCGTATTACCTCCATGCACATTTTGATGGCCAGATCCCGATCGCCCCTCGCGTATCGTAAGTTAGCTTCACCCATCAATCCTTTAAGTGCTGGAGGGAGATGTCTCGCCCTGCGTTGACGCTTTTCACCGCCAGGTAATGATGGTCTACCTGCTGCACCCATCTTACGTTTTTGTTTGATGACGACACTTATTTCCCTTTGGAATTCGTCCTGTGCCGACGGCACTGGCTGATCGGTTATGTTATCGTCAACGTCGTCGCCTTCCATTAAGGCCGCGTACTCGCTGAATGACAACTCTCCATTTAAAAACTTGTTGGTTAGGTCCTTTTCTTGTTCTTTAGTGACAATCTCAGATTCAAAGTAACGCAACTGATCTGTCCCACCATCTTCCGACTGGTCGCTTTCCGAGTCCGTGTCATAATTGTCTATGTCCATTTTGGATTCTAATAAATCGGGCTGATCGAGACTTGAAAGATTTATAATATCGAGCATTTCTACAGTTTGAGGTACGTTTTGTGATGTTGGATTTGGCGCTGAATTTTCATCAATCATAACAATCGTCAATGGCAAGCCAGGCAGGACATATGAAGGTGTTTGATTTGCGTCATTAGCTGATGAATCCATTTTACTGTATAGGCCTAGATTCTTGAATGTAATTGGTTATCTGCAAATAAAAAGGTAATTCAAAACACATGTTAAAACTGAATCACACTTCGAGGGCATAGCCCAAATATCTAGCTAGTTCTACATTTACTAGTATTGATATATTGATACAGAGTGTTATATAGATACGGCTACCACGCTTCATCAGATTCTGAGCTCTGTGATAAACGTAGTATGTACTAAAAGTAAGGTTAGGTTGCATCCAGCAAGGTAAATAGTATATAAACATGCCAATATCTGCAGACCAGTGGGCATTTTAGCTTGACTTACATTTTTATTCTTCTACAACCTAGGGTGGAAACGGTATTTAAAAGCCTACATCTAGGCCTACTTGTTTATAAGCCCAAATCAAACAGATTAATGACAGTTTTCTGTGCATTATCTGACCACAACACCATCACAACTACCAATGGCCGATGGCGTCGTTGCCAACAGAACAATCACTAATCTTTGACACTATCCACCAGGAAAAGTTTTTAGGCTACGTATTTTACTTTTTAGTTTGATCGGGTGTCATTGATTGTATTTCGCATAAGTAAACTGAAATACTCTGCTATGAATGGTTATAGTTATATGGTAACTAGTGCAGAGTCGCTAAATAAAGACTGAATTGAAATTTTAATGTGGAACCGTGCTTTTGGCAGAATAGCTTCGCATGTATGGCAGCCATTTTTACTTTTGTCGAGTTATCGAGATCCAAGATCGAGCTATCGCAGCTAACATATGATCATTGACTGTCTTGACGTGCCATTTTGACAGCTAGAGAAAGACAAAATCCTGCAGGCCCAGTGATCAATTTGCTACAATTTTTCAATGTCAATTCGTTAGAATCATGTAGCAATGTGTTTAGACCTAAGTGTCCATTATAAGGAGTAAGACATCGATTCTTCCAAAAAATTAGGCCTAGGCGTTGAAGAGGTGCCTAGGCCTAGCCCTAGCCATAGGGCCTAGGCTAGGCTTGTCAAGGTTATGTTCTATTATTTTTTGGATCAACAAGGTTTTGCTCAGGCAATGCAATGCCAACAACAATGCTGTTAACGTTTTTGCTAAGCCTAGGTCTAGGCTTTCTACCAGCCATTTTTGCAGGTAAGTGTCCGATTCGCTTTGCATTCTTAAACACACACACACACACGCACACACACTCTTATTATGCACACATTTCTAGCCTAGGCCTAGGCTTAACTGACTAGCCTAGGCCCTAATTAAGTGACCAACTGAAATACCAAGTGAAGACCAGGGCCCCTATTCTGTAAGGGGTTCGTAGGTGAAAAGTTGAAAGTGGATGATCTCATTTTTAGCCTACGATTGACTACGTATATCAGGCAAGTTTAACGCGCATAGGATGAAGGCGCCTTGGCTCCGATCGGTTGCAAAGTGTGGTATACACGCCGAATTTACCTCAAGGCGACTCCTATCCAATACACTTTGGTAAAATAACTAGATCACGAACTGAAAGGAAAGTGACAAATATGAAAAGAAGATAAGTGTCAAAACTAATATGTGTTTTGTTGTATTGTATTGTATTGTATTTGCATTGTATTGTTACTAGCAGAAGACTGCTAAACCAAGAAACAACAACAACAACAACAACAACAACAACAACAACAAAGCGAGTTGGAGGATAGAATTTACTTTGATTTGTGATATACGTACGTCAAAGCGGCTCCGCGATGCGTGCGCAGCCCCGGTCTGTGATATGACTGGCTGAATTCGTAGTTGGCTTGGATAAGGGCGCTTCAGATTGACGTGATAGACAGAGCGGATCCCAACTGATTGAAATTAAATCGGCTGCTGCCAAAGGGCCTTGGCGTGCTGATATACGTAGTCATTGGTAGAGTCACCCTGGGCCAAATTCTAACTCGGGCGTAGATGTGCACACAATAGTTTCAGCTAGTCAGAACATCTGGGACTGATGACAATAAAAATCGTTATATGGGTATACTAAGAAAATGGTGTGGTTGGAATGGTGGTGGTTGAACAGCGGCATCACTATAGATACGAACACGCGGTGCCTCACGTGTGTAGCGAGCGAGTGAGAGGGATGTACATTGTGCTGTGGTCAAGCTCTAGGGTGGAGATGTCCATCTGAACTAGGATACCTTGTTTGTTTCAGAATTTATCACAACATTCAAACATGCTGAGCAAGATAAAATATGTGGCTCAAGTCAACTAACCGGCACGGAGGGAGTAATATCTAGTCCCAATTATCCGTCATTGTATCCCAATCACACTAGCTGTACATGGCACATTATCTCTCCAGCAAACTCTAAACTTACAATCAGGTGAGTCTGTGTTTCATGGTAATAATTTTCGACATTAATGTTCTGCAATCCACCATGCATTTCAGCGAATAGAGATGTATTTAATTTAAATACTGTACTTATCCAAGTTAATTGCAGTTTCATTAAATGCGAAATTTATCCTGTCGTAGTAATTATATTAATTGATTTTTATAAAGGATTATTTATAAATTTATAATACATTGGGCTCGCTTTCAGGGGCGGACTGGGATAAAAAGGCCCGGGATGCTGGGTTTCGGGGGGAGGAGGGGCTCGCACGAGGTGGCATGGTGCAGCTGGGGTCTGGGGCAAACCCCAGCCGCCGGAGGCAAACACGCCAAAGGCGTAAAAAAAATTTGGCGTTGCATTGAATTTTATAGCCTAAAATACGATTTTAGACAAGACAGACAGCAGTGTTGTATAGGAGTCTAGTGAGGGTGCGTTTGTGATGCCAGAGCAAGCCCTGTTTCACTCTACGATGCACAGTTTAGCTGTAAAATGCATTTAAAAATGGATCCGAAGGCAGCTTCTAGTGTTGAATGGGAGTCTAGTGAGGGTGCCTGTGTGATGCCAGAATAAGCCCTGTTTCCCTCTACGACAGGGGCGAACTGGGATTAAAAGGCCTGGTATGCTGGGTTTCAGGGGGGTCCGCACGAGGTGGCGTGGCGCAGCTGGGGTCTCGGGAAAACCCCAGCTGCCGGAGGCAAACACGCCAAAGGCGTAAAACAAATTTTGGCGTTGCATTGAATTTTATGGCCTAAAACACGATTTTAGGGCGCGATTAACAGAGGCCACCCTACCAGTAGCAAAATAATTTCCATTATATTCAATTAATTACCGTACATTAAATATTACAATAAATTCAATTATGATTTCAAAATAATACTTACACAGTGGGGTTAAGATTTTTTTAGCAATATACAGAGAAGTATTTACATCATAGGAACTTTCTGGTAGCAGCCCAGGGGGCCCGGGCTGCCAAAGGGCCGGATTTGCCCCGGGGCCCAAGATGCGATCGCATCCCGGCATCCCTACCCAGTCTGCGCCAGCCTACGATGCACGGTTTAGCTGTAAAATGCAATTATAAATTGATCACAAGGCAGCCACAATTGTTGTATGGGAGTCTAGTGAAGGTGCCAGTGTGATGCCAGAATAAGCCCCATTTCACTCTACGATGCACAGTTTAGCTGTAAAATACAATTAAAAATGGATCCGAAGGCAGCTACAAGTGTTGTATGGGAGTCTAGTGAGGGTGCCTGTGTGATGCCAGAATTAGCCCCGTTTCCCTCTACGATGCACGGTTTAGCTGTAAAATGCAATTAAAAATTGATCCCAAGACTGTCAGTAGTGTTGTATGGCAGTCTAGTGATGGTGCCTGTGGGATGCCAGAATAAGCCCCGTTACCCTCTAACATACACGGTTTAGCTGTAAAATGCATTTAAAAATGGATCCCAAGGTAGCTAAGAGTGTTGTATGGGAGTCTAGTGAGGGTGCCTGTGTGATGACAGAATAAGCCCCGTTTCACTCTACGATGCACGGTTTAGCTGTAAAATGCAATTAAAAATTCATCCCAAGGCAGCCACTAGTGTTGTATGTCAGTCTAGTGATGGTGCCTGGGGGATGCCAGAATAAGCCCCGTTTCCCTCTAACATACACCTGTTTAGCTGTAAAATGCATTTAAAAATGGATCCCAAGGTAGCTAAGAGTGTTGTATGGGAGTCTAGTGAGGGTGCCTGTGTGATGACAGAATAAGCCCCGTTTCCCTCTAACATGCACGGTTTAGCTGTAAAATGCAATTAAAAATTGATCCCAGAAAGCCACAGTGTTGTAGGCCTATGGGAGTTTAGTGAGGGTGCCTGTGTGATGCCAAATTAAGCCCCGTTTCTCTTTACGATGCACGGTTTAGCTGTAAAATGCAATAAAAAATGGATCCCAAGACAGACAGTAGTGTTGTATGGGAGTCTAGTGAGGGTGCCTGTGTGTTGCCAGAATAAGCCCTGTTTCCCTCTACGACAGGGGTGGACTGGGATTAAAAGCACGTGATGCTGGGTTTCGGGGGGGTCCGCACGAGGTGGCATGGCGCAGCTGGGGTCTGGGGCAAAGCCCCAGCCGGCAGAGGCAAATACTCCGAAGGTGTAAACCATTTTTTGGGTTTGCATTGAATTTAAGGCCTTAAATAGAATTTAAGGGCGCGATTAACGGAGGCCACCCGACCAGTAGCAAAAAAATTTCTATTATATTCAATTAATTACATTGAATATTTACAATAAGTATAACAATAAATTCAATTATAATTTCAAAATAATACTTATAGAGTGGGGCTATGATTTTTTTAAGCAATATACAGAGAAGTACTTATTTACATGATAGGAACTTTCTGGTAGCAGCCCGGGGGCCCGGATTTGCCCAGGGGCTCGGGGCATCCCTAGCCAGTCCACGCCTGCTCGCTTTGCAAGAATAGCCTACTGTATCAAATCAAATCAAGGATAAAATCCTTTTAAAATGTGCATGACTTTCAATTTTGTGTCTTGTTTTCAGTGTGACGGATTTAGATATTGAAGAGGATACAAACTGTGTGCACCCACCGTGCTGCCAGCACACATGGCTGTCGCTACCGAAAGGAGGAGGGAGAAAAGGCTCACAACAATACTGTGGATCCAAAACTCGAGTGCCATCCGTCACTGTAACTCAAAATGTGACTTTTATAAAGTTTCATACATCTAAAGTGAATAAAGGAGGAAGGGGGTTCCGGCTTAAATATACTATAGCAAGAGGTAACTAACTACAGTCCAGTGTTTGTTAGTCATGGTTAGGATGGGGCAGCCTCTGGCAAGATAGATCTCTACACTGCCCGAGTCATGTGAATTACAAAGATCCGCTAGCAAAGAATAACTCAAATGCCGCCATCTTTGAACCAGCTTCTCTGGACTAACCTCTGACTTGAATGTGGCTCAGTGCTGCTCTTATTTCCTGCCCTCTGTCATTAAAATACATACTAAGACTACGCGGTAGTAGTAGTTTTGCACATTCAAAGTTGTTAGAACTAGAAATTACAGGCTGGTTCTACACCAAGCGTGCACCAGTGAAGCCTTTGCAAAACGCTGATTATATTGTAAGCAATACTTAAGCATAATAGTAATGGGTGTGACGCCAGGGTTTGCGCCACAAAGTGTACTTAGAATTACCGGCCTCGAACTATACATGAATTACACGTCAACACTGATAAGAACGAATCGAGGGGAGGAACCAGTCAGTCAGCAGTCACTCTCTCGACAGACCAACGACCACGAGGACAGATCGCGGTGGAGCGGCGATCTACGCAAAGGCTTATACGAGGACTCAAAAATATACCAGTGTAAAATAGGAGTAGATTCGAACTTTCAGTGAATTACTTTCGTTTACCTGTGATCGATAAAATATATCGGAGCAATTTGAGAAGTTTCCACGTCAATACAGCCGCCGTTCATTCCACGAATCATTGATAGAAGGTAAGATCCGTCGCCCAATTATAGACTATTAAAGTTTGGCGTGTAGAAGAAATGGCCCAACACTGAAACGCCCGTTTTTTTTGGTTTCAGTGCTAAGTATCAGAAGAAGAGCACTTCTAGCAGACGAACTAGCCCTCCCCTACAATACACATACTCGCGCGTCACCGCGTCGAGTGTAAACAACAGTACGATACGTCACATCTATAGCCAGACAATAACAGTTACAATCAAGATAGATATTAGCGAAAAGATCGATACTATAATTATTAATGTACATAACTTAGTCAATTATTCAATGGTATACACATGATTACTATTATCTAGGTGAAAGTGAATTTTACCGTGCAAACACAAGAAAATTTGTTGTTTCTGTTGTTTATGTTTATATTATATTATCTTATAATCTTGGTACAATATATTAATATTCAATATCAAAATATTGAGAAGGATTTTGTTCGTGATTGGTTTCCTTCAACAAACTCAATTACGTGGCGCCCATCCTACCCATTCTCCACTCTTGAAGAAAACAACCCACGCCCACCCCGATTAGATGCTTTGCCCGGCCATGCAGGTCAACATGTATTGTTCCCGTCAAATACGGGTGTAACAAAAATGGCGCCCAACGTTAAGGCACTCGATAGAAATTCCGCCTACCAATACGTCCCAACTGCAGGAATTTATTTGTCAGTTAGGCCTACTCATTGAGAATCATGACTGCATGTTTCATTTAAACAAGACGTGGAGATTGGGTAGATTTGTAAATAAATTTGTATTGTATAAGTACTCTATTGTGAACATATGGTTATAATTGTATTATGTACTATATTCCTACTTTATTGCAATCAGATAGCTGATAATTATTATTTAGGTGCAACTTACTGTCTGCAATATTTTAAGTGGAACAATTTATTCTAGAACGGTTTACCAATCTGTGCAGCTCTGCAGGTGGGTTGAATGGTTTAGTGAACTTTGGTTTGTTTACAAAACTGTACATCTTGAATGTATTGTTTAACTGTTTATTGAATGGTGACCAATTTAAGAACATTATTGCGGCAATAATTAAAATCAAATTGTTACCATGGCAGTTTATCGTTTATTACGCGATGAACTAGAATACGAATTAGAAGTAAAAGGTGTAACAGGGTTACCAACAGTCGATTCTATGCGCAAACGGCTACGTCAGTTTCTTAAAATTGAAAAAGAAGGCAAAACAGGAATATACCCGCCAATAAGACGTGACGCTAACGACGAATTAAAAGTATGTTCGACCAAGTTAACAGATATCGAGAATCTTCTTCAAGCAATTAATAACGATAGTACTTCTAGTGACATTGAGAAGATTGAAGTAAAATTAGACCACGTTTTTGAACGCGCTAAACGGATTTCAGGCGATGATACGATTAATGCAGCACGGTCAACTATATTAACAATGGCTTTAGACAATTATGAGTCACTTGAAAATTCACGACAGTTAATTGGTCGAGAAAATCCGACGAGTATAGTACATACAGCAACCGTTGCGCCTGAAAGCAGTTATACGAAAACTAAGATTCCTGTGTGTAAGTGGGATATCAGTTTTAATGGAGATCCTAGGGGCATAAGTGTAAACGCATTCATTGAACGAGTAGACGAATTAAGGATAGCTCGTCAAATTAGCAAAGAAGAATTATGGGATTCGGCGATCGATCTTTTCAAAGGCTCTGCAATGATATGGTTTCGCGCAATTAGACGAGAGGTACACGATTGGGATGAACTTCTAATTTCTTTAAGAAAAGAATTTCAACCGCCTGACTATGAAGAACAGTTATGGGACGAAATACGAGTAAGGACACAAGGTCCAGATGAACGAATTGGCTTTTATTTAGCAACCATGGAAAATTTATTTGCACGTTTACCAGGAAGAGTTGAGGAAGCGGACAAACTTAAAATTTTGAGAAAAAATATTGATCCATATTTTATAGATCGTTTGGCCCTACAGAAAATAGAATCAATTTATGATCTGCTAGAGGTATGCCGTCAGCTAGAGCGAGGAAAACTTTTGGTTGAGCGATTTCAAAGACCAGTCACCAATAAAAAGATACCGCCACTCGAACCAGACCTTGCATACTGTACGTCTAAATTCCATATTTCTACGGTAGAAACATCAAAAACCACCCCTCAAGAAGTAGGAAGATCACCTAAAGTAGATCAACCCTCTAAACAGGCGTCACGGAAATCCGCGTGTTGGAATTGTAAAAAAGTAGGACATGGATTTAGATCGTGCCGAGAACAGCCGTCGAGATTCTGTTTTAAATGTGGATACGCTGATGTATATATTGCTACGTGCCCACGGTGTAATAAACAGGGAAACGAGCACCGGTAATGTCTAGTGGTCGAACGCATTACCGTGCAGTTAAACAGGCCACCGACGAATGGAAACATTGGTGTAAGTTAGTATCACACTTTATGAAAAATGAACCCAAACTGAGCTACCTGTTAGAAAACAAGGAAGATGATGACCGGTTATTTGTAACCACAGATATTCTAGGAACTATATTACCAGGCTTACTCGATTCTGGAGCTAGTCGATCCGTGTTAGGGGAAAAAGGATTCCAGAAACTTAAACATTTACGCCTTAATATTCAGTCACCCGGAACACTGCAAATCATGACAGCTTGTGGACAGAGATGTAAGGTAAACGGGGTAATAGAGCTACCTATGAAAATTGAAGGAGAATTTAAATTGATTGAAGTATTGTATGTGCCTGAAGTCTCGACTGAATTGATACTTGGACTAGACTTTTGGAAGACCATGGGTATAGTACCGAACGTTGTCGCAGGTTCATGGAAATTCTCACGAGAGGAGGAACTCAGTTATATCTCGGGGATAACCAAGATCCAAAGTAACTTTACGGAAAATGATCAGGAAAAAGTTCAAGAGTTCCTTGCCAAGTATTGTATTCCCACAGAAGACAGATTAGGATGTACAACGTTAGTGAAGCATAAAATTGACACTGGCACAGCAGAACCCATCAAACAAAGATATTATCCCGTATCGCCAGCCAAACAAAACCTGATTAACCAAGAACTTGATTCAATGTTAACACAGGGTATAGTTGAACCGTCACAGAGTGCATGGTCTTCTCCTATCGTCCTGTTAGAGAAACCGGATGGATCTAAAAGATTTGTAGTAGATCTACGGAAGGTTAACCAAGTTACAAAACGAGATGCATATCCACTCCCCTACGTATCCTCAATTTTAGATCGGTTACGAGATTCAAACGTTCTCTCATCAATCGACTTAAAGAGAGCGTATTGGCAAGTACCTCTCGAGGAGAGTAGCAAGGAGAAAACTGCGTTTACAGTACCTGGAAGAGGTCTATTCCATTTTACTAGAATGCCGTTTGGACTACACAACTCTCCAGCTACCTGGCAGAGACTCATCGATAAAATTCTTGGTCCCGATCTTGAGCCATATGTATTCGTATACTTAGACGATATAATCATAACAACGTCAACGGTCGAGGAACACTTAAAAATTCTCGAAGAAGTGTTAAAACGATTACATGCAGCGGGTCTTTCCATTAATAAAGATAAATGTGTCTTTGGGCGATCCGAACTCAAGTATCTAGGATACGTTGTTGATAGTCATGGACTGAGAGTTGACCCAAGTAAGGTTGAATCAATCCTCCATTATCCCCGACCTACTACAGCCAAAGAAGTACGTCGATTCATAGGTCTTACGTCATGGTATAGGAGATTTGTACCGAATTTCTCTACTTTAATTTCTCCACTGACCCAATTAACCAGAAAACGACAAAAATTTGTATGGAGTGAAGAAGCTGAAGAATCATTTCGGCTGCTGAAAGAAAAATTAGTCGAGGCACCGATAATGAGCTGTCCAGATTTCACTCTTCCCTTTGTTTTGCAAACTGATGCCTCTGCATATGGATTAGGGTGGGTTCTCTCACAGAGCTTTGAAGACGGTGAACACGTAATTGCATATGGAAGTAGGAGTTTGACAAGGCAAGAACGCAATCTCTCTACGACGGAAAGAGAATGTCTCGCTGTGATATGGGGTATAGAGAAAAATCGGCATTACCTTGAAGGAACCCACTTTACTGTGATAACAGACCACTATTCTCTCCTTTGGCTACACAACCTGAACGATCCCGGAGGAAAACTGTCAAGATGGTCTCTTCGTCTACAACCGTATGATTTTAGTATAGTCCATAGGAAAGGAAATGAACACCTGGTGCCAGATGCATTATCACGAGCGGTACCTGTTGACTTGATAACCATCTCACCAGAAATAACAGATAAATGGTACCTAAAAATGAAGAAACAAATCCAAGAACATCCCTTACAATTTCCACTATGGAGATTGGACGAAGGTAACCTCTATAAAAATGTAAATGGATGGAAACTTGTAATACCAAAAGACTCCCGAATGTGTGTCTATAAAGAATGTCATGATGATCCAACATCAGGTCATTTGGGTATATATAAAACATACAAACGTATGTCACAACTTTACTATTGGCCCAAGATGCGTAGCGATGTTGGACGCTATGTAAATCATTGCACGATATGTATTCAGTACAAACCTGAACAGAGATTACCAGCCGGACTGATGGGAAAATCCCGTAAGATAGAACATCCCTGGCAACTCATTTCAACTGATCTCCTTGGACCATTCCCGCGCTCTTCGAAAGGGAATAAATATATTCTAGTAGTGTCAGATTGGTTCACCAAATACACTTTACTCTTCCCTCTTCGGTCCGCAACGGCTACGAGGATTTGCCGACACATAGAGGAAGATGTCATATTAATGTACGGAGCACCACAAATAATTGTGTGCGATAATGGTCCACAGTACGCCGGGAAAGAAATGAAAGCCCTAGCAAAAACTTACCAATCACATATTTTCTTTAACGCAAAATACCATCCCCAAGTGAACCCAACTGAACGAATCAACCGAGTAATCAAAACCATGATTGCGTCATATGTTGAAGAAAAGCATACGAAGTGGGATGCCCATTTGGCAAAATTAGGTTACGCACTTCGGACCGCAACACATGAGGTGACAGGCTACACCCCTGCGTATCTTAACTTCGCCAGAGAAATACATATTTCAGGAAAGGTATATGGAACAATATCCGCCACGGAAGAAGAGGTACCGGAAATAGCATCAAGATCCGAAATAAACCAAAAGGCAAAGACTTTAAAAGAAGTGTACCAAGAAGTAAATAAACGTCTTCAGCATGCCTACGAGCAAAGCGCCAAACGATATAACCTTCGCCGCAGACCAGTGCAGTATAGTGTTGGACAGAAGGTGTACAAACGCAACTTCGCCCAGTCAAACGCCCCGGACAAATTCAACGCTAAATTAGCACCAAAATTCATTGGACCTTTTACCATTGTGAAGAAACTATCACCAATCGTATATGAATTAGAAAACTGCAAGAATAGAAGTATAGGATATTGGCACGTACAAGATCTCAAACCGAACCCAGATTAATTTACCAGAATAAACATATACACCCCAAACTTTATAGACGTAAGGAGGGAGTGTGACGCCAGGGTTTGCGCCACAAAGTGTACTTAGAATTACCGGCCTCGAACTATACATGAATTACACGTCAACACTGATAAGAACGAATCGAGGGGAGGAACCAGTCAGTCAGCAGTCACTCTCTCGACAGACCAACGACCACGAGGACAGATCGCGGTGGAGCGGCGATCTACGCAAAGGCTTATACGAGGACTCAAAAATATACCAGTGTAAAATAGGAGTAGATTCGAACTTTCAGTGAATTACTTTCGTTTACCTGTGATCGATAAAATATATCGGAGCAATTTGAGAAGTTTCCACGTCAATACAGCCGCCGTTCATTCCACGAATCATTGATAGAAGGTAAGATCCGTCGCCCAATTATAGACTATTAAAGTTTGGCGTGTAGAAGAAATGGCCCAACACTGAAACGCCCGTTTTTTTTGGTTTCAGTGCTAAGTATCAGAAGAAGAGCACTTCTAGCAGACGAACTAGCCCTCCCCTACAATACACATACTCGCGCGTCACCGCGTCGAGTGTAAACAACAGTACGATACGTCACATCTATAGCCAGACAATAACAGTTACAATCAAGATAGATATTAGCGAAAAGATCGATACTATAATTATTAATGTACATAACTTAGTCAATTATTCAATGGTATACACATGATTACTATTATCTAGGTGAAAGTGAATTTTACCGTGCAAACACAAGAAAATTTGTTGTTTCTGTTGTTTATGTTTATATTATATTATCTTATAATCTTGGTACAATATATTAATATTCAATATCAAAATATTGAGAAGGATTTTGTTCGTGATTGGTTTCCTTCAACAAACTCAATTACGTGGCGCCCATCCTACCCATTCTCCACTCTTGAAGAAAACAACCCACGCCCACCCCGATTAGATGCTTTGCCCGGCCATGCAGGTCAACATGTATTGTTCCCGTCAAATACGGGTGTAACATGGGCAGTACAGTATTTAGCTGTTGTGCGTTGCCAGGGACCTCGACTTTAGTTCAAACTCGCCAACTCTCTAATTATTGTACTGTTGATTGCAGCTCCTCCGAACGAGATGGAAGGTATGCCTTGTGCGTCGGGTGGCGAATGTCTCGACGGTTTCAAGTGTGTCACCGTGAACGGGGTATTTCTCTGCGAGAAACCGCAGCATAATGTCGCACAGAAGTGCACCGCTCACAATATGGTTACCTGTGGCAGTCCAGACGGCAACTGTTTTGATAATGTGACTCAAAGGTGTGACGGGGTCCAAGATTGTTTGTCCGGCGTGGACGAAGCGAACTGCGGCAGTCATAACTGCTACCCCGATGAACTGATGTGCCATTCCGGTAATGGCTGTTACAAGATACACAAGAAATGTGATATGGAAATGGATTGCAGCGACTTCTCGGATGAAATTAACTGTGGTTAGTAAAATTAATACACATAGGTCTACATATTATCTTCAACTTCATGTAACCATAATTTTAGTAAACCAGAAGTTGTGGGTAACTAGGTAGTCCACTTTCAAAGCATGCTTATTGGCACGATGTAAAACAAAATATGGCATATATATAGAGGTAAAAATGCTGTTTCTTATAAATCTTTCTTTGTCTGGAATTGTCCCAATAAATATTTCCATTTTTTGTAGAAGTGAATTGGATTTAGGTGATTGATTAGCAAAACTTGCAACGTTACATAAATAAGAACAAATAAAAAAAAATGGACAATGGATGGCAACAAAGAAACATTCATAAGAACTCTAGAAGGTGACATTTGTTTGTTTGGCTTTGTGACAATTTTAAAGTCGATCGATGATAACTGCAAATGTAATATTTATCCTTCAAATTGTATACAGTACAGAAAGTTGAGATTGAGCTTGTGAATATTGTAGAAAAAAATATGTACCTAACGGTATTAGTTTTTTTATTTATTGAGTGTTGAAATGCCTTGGAATTCCCTATCTTCATTGTAGCTGAACAAAAACCTACACTTTCAATCGTATAACTTTGCGTAGAACTTTCAAAAAGTAATATATTTAAAACAATAATCTTTCCAAATGTAGATAACTTCATGACTAACATAAATACGTGTAAAAAAGATGGTCGAACGGGATACGTTTTCAAGATATTTGCGCTGGTGTGTCAATTTTACCTCTTAATGTACTCAAATTAGAAACTAAAAATATACTTTATTAATAAAAAAAATATATAATTTCAAGAAGTTCAGTATTAAATACTACTTACCTACATGTAATAATTCTTGAAATTCATAATTTAGAATAAACAAAAGGATTTTTTCATGTCCATTTAATTTGAATAGTTTAGTTGTTGTATTGAATGGGTAGTTCACTTCATCGATCGACTTTAAAGCAAATTTAACAGACAGAAATGTAAATTCTGCAGAGTAGTGGACATCCACTAACCCCCCAAGTTCGTCTAAGGTTCTGCCAACTCCTTCATGCGCTGCTACTCAGCCATAGTAAACCGTATAACCTAGTATATGGTTTCAAAGTGATTTTAGCTGTACACTCTCTGTATATGCATTGAATTAAATATATGTTTTTTTTTTTTAAGGTTTGTGTGCGGATGGACTAGTCCTCTGTAGTTCTTTAGACAGAAGGTGCTTCTCTCCTATCCTGGAGCGGTGTAATGGAAAGTTTGATTGTCTCTTTGGGGAGGATGAAGTCGGATGCAGTAAGTGATACAGAAACGTCTATGATGCACGTCAGTAGGTTAAAATGAGCAACAATGTTAAGTTTTAGGCATTAGGTAGCATTTTTCAAAATTGTTTACAAACATTCATTTAAATAAAAATATTTGACACATTTACTTCTTATAATTTTGTATTAAAACTACACCTCGTACTTGTAATGTTTGTTGTATACAACAAAAGTAATAAAAAAACATTTGTAAGCCATCAGCTATAGAAGCGAGGCTTGGATTCAACAGTTTGAGAAACACTGCACAGTATAATTACAGTATTTTAGAGCAATATTTGGCAAACATAAAAATTATGACAAACTAATCTCATTCACAAATCTTGAAGGCGGGCCAGAGAAAGAAGCACATATTTATTGGATAGCTAGGAAGAAAAATGATTGAAAAATCAAACTTTCGGCATAGAATATAAAAAAAAAATTCGTCTACCTCCCACATGTGTGTTTGACTGGTTGAACGTGTGTTACAGCGGGGAGCTGCCGTGAGGACGAGATAGCGTGTTTGACTGGTTGAACGTGTGTTACAGCGGGGAGCTGCCGCGAGGACGAGATAGCGTGTTTGACTGGTTGAATGTGTGTTACAGCAGGTAGCTGCCGCGAGGACGAGATAGCGTGTTTGACTGGTTGAATGTGTGTTACAGCGGGGAGCTGCCGCGAGGACGAGATAGCGTGTTTGACTGGTTGAATGTGTGTTACAGCGGGGAGCTGCCGCGAGGACGAGATAGCGTGTTTGACTGGTTGAATGTGTGTTACAGCGGGGAGCTGCCGCGAGGACGAGATAGCGTGTTTGACTGGTTGAATGTGTGTTACAGCGGGGAGCTGCCGCGAGGACGAGATAGCGTGTTTGACTGGTTGAACGTGTGTTACAGCGGGGAGCTGCCGCGAGGACGAGATAGCGTGTTTGACTGGTTGAATGTGTGTTACAGCGGGGAGCTGCCGCGAGGACGAGATAGCGTGTTTGACTGGTTGAATGTGTGTTACAGCGGGGAGCTGCCGCGAGGACGAGATAGCGTGTTTGACTGGTTGGATGTGTGTTACAGCGGGGAGCTGCCGCGAGGACGAGATAGCGTGTTTGACTGGTTGAATGTGTGTTACAGCGGGGAGCTGCCGCGAGGACGAGATAGCGTGTTTGACTGGTTGAATGTGTGTTACAGCGGGGAGCTGCCGCGAGGACGAGATAGCGTGTTTGACTGGTTGAACGTGTGTTACAGCGGGGAGCTGCCGCGAGGACGAGATAGCGTGTTTGACTGGTTGAATGTGTGTTACAGCGGGGAGCTGCCGCGAGGACGAGATAGCGTGTTTGACTGGTTGAATGTGTGTTACAGCGGGGAGCTGCCGCGAGGACGAGATAGCGTGTTTGACTGGTTGAATGTGTGTTACAGCGGGGAGCTGCCGCGAGGACGAGATAGCGTGTTTGACTGGTTGAACCTGTGTTACAGCGGGGAGCTGCCGCGAGGACGAGATAGCGTGTTTGACTGGTTGAACTTGTGTTACAGCGGGGAGCTGCCGCGAGGACGAGATAGCGTGTTTGACTGGTTGAATGTGTGTTACAGCGGGGAGCTGCCGCGAGGACGAGATAGCGTGTTTGACTGGTTGAATGTGTGTTACAGCGGGGAGCTGCCGCGAGGACCAGATAGCGTGTTTGACTGGTTGAATGTGTGTTACAGCGGGGAGCTGCCGCGAGGACGAGATAGCGTGTTTGACTGGTTGAACGTGTGTTACAGCGGGGAGCTGCCGCGAGGACGAGATAGCGTGTTTGACTGGTTGAATGTGTGTTACAGCGGGGAGCTGCCGCGAGGACCAGATAGCGTGTTTGACTGGTTGAACGTGTGTTACAGCGGGGAGCTGCCGCGAGGACGAGATAGCGTGTTTGACTGGTTGAATGTGTGTTACAGCGGGGAGCTGCCGCGAGGACGAGATAGCGTGTTTGACTGGTTGAATGTGTGTTACAGCGGGGAGCTGCCGCGAGGACGAGATAGCGTGTTTGACTGGTTGAACGTGTGTTACAGCGGGGAGCTGCCGCGAGGACGAGATAGCGTGTTTGACTGGTTGAACGTGTGTTACAGCGGGGAGCTGCCGCGAGGACGAGATAGCGTGTTTGACTGGTTGAATGTGTGTTACAGCGGGGAGCTGCCGCGAGGACGAGATAGCGTGTTTGACTGGTTGGATGTGTGTTACAGCGGGGAGCTGCCGCGAGGACGAGATAGCGTGTTTGACTGGTTGAACGTGTGTTACAGCGGGGAGCTGCCGCGAGGACGAGATAGCGTGTTTGACTGGTTGAACGTGTGTTACAGCGGGGAGCTGCCGCGAGGACGAGATAGCGTGTTTGACTGGTTGAATGTGTGTTACAGCGGGGAGCTGCCGCGAGGACGAGATAGCGTGTTTGACTGGTTGAATGTGTGTTACAGCGGGGAGCTGCCGCGAGGACGAGATAGCGTGTTTGACTGGTTGAATGTGTGTTACAGCGGGGAGCTGCCGCGAGGACGAGATAGCGTGTTTGACTGGTTGAATGTGTGTTACAGCGGGGAGCTGCCGTGAGGACGAGATAGCGTGTTTGACTGGTTGAATGTGTGTTACAGCGGGGAGCTGCCGCGAGGACGAGATAGCGTGTTTGACTGGTTGAATGTGTGTTACAGCGGGGAGCTGCCGCGAGGACGAGATAGCGTGTTTGACTGGTTGAATGTGTGTTACAGCGGGGAGCTGCCGCGAGGACGAGATAGCGTGTTTGACTGGTTGAATGTGTGTTACAGCGGGGAGCTGCCGCGAGGACGAGATAGCGTGTTTGACTGGTTGAACGTGTGTTACAGCGGGGAGCTGCCGCGAGGACGAGATAGCGTGTTTGACTGGTTGAACGTGTGTTACAGCGGGGAGCTGCCGCGAGGACGAGATAGCGTGTTTGACTGGTTGAACGTGTGTTACAGCGGGGAGCTGCCGCGAGGACGAGATAGCGTGTTTGACTGGTTGAATGTGTGTTACAGCGGGGAGCTGCCGCGAGGACGAGATAGCGTGTTTGACTGGTTGAATGTGTGTTACAGCGGGGAGCTGCCGCGAGGACGAGATAGCGTGTTTGACTGGTTGAACGTGTGTTACAGCGGGGAGCTGCCGCGAGGACGAGATAGCGTGTTTGACTGGTTGAACGTGTGTTACAGCGGGGAGCTGCCGCGAGGACGAGATAGCGTGTTTGACTGGTTGAATGTGTGTTACAGCGGGGAGCTGCCGCGAGGACGAGATAGCGTGTTTGACTGGTTGAACGTGTGTTACAGCGGGGAGCTGCCGCGAGGACGAGATAGCGTGTTTGACTGGTTGAATGTGTGTTACAGCGGGGAGCTGCCGCGAGGACGAGATAGCGTGTTTGACTGGTTGAATGTGTGTTACAGCGGGGAGCTGCCGCGAGGACGAGATAGCGTGTTTGACTGGTTGAATGTGTGTTACAGCGGGGAGCTGCCGCGAGGACGAGATAGCGTGTTTGACTGGTTGAATGTGTGTTACAGCGGGGAGCTGCCGCGAGGACGAGATAGCGTGTTTGACTGGTTGAATGTGTGTTACAGCGGGGAGCTGCCGCGAGGACGAGATAGCGTGTTTGACTGGTTGAATGTGTGTTACAGCGGGGTCATTTCATTGAATATGGTCCAAGGGTGGTTGCTGACCCATCTCAGATATTTTTTTAACTTTTACCATTTGTTCCTATATGTGTTTGGACTCTAGTCCCAAAGTTATAGATTTTTTTTATGACTCACTAAAAAGTTACAGGCTTTAGAAGCCAGGCGGTCGCGGCAAAAATCAGCATTTTGGACTTCTTCGTTACATCGTGTAACTCGTAAACTATTCGTCCAATCAGAACAGAGCACTGGACATATTTTGTTTAAAAGAGTCAGAATATTCCAAATGTGTTCCTAAAATATAGTATATGTCAGCCATATTGGTTCTATCCAAGGTCAAACATCGATTTCGGAAATCATTTTTTCATCAAGTTTGAAGCTGTATTACTTGATAAGGGTTGAAGATAAATGATAACTGTTTTTTTCTCCTTGCACATTGGGAACATATTTACCAGGAAAAAAATAATAACCCTTGTTTTTCTATCCCTAAATGGGTGAAAAAAAATCCCCAAAATGGGAAAAACTCAAATTTTGACATGTTCAAGGTCATGTATCTCCAATGGGGGTGAAGATAAAAAATTGAAAATAAGGGAATATTTTGCCCTTATGTAGGTATGTCAGTGACTAAAAAGTTTGGGTTGTTATTCAACACGGTTTAGAAAATACAGCATTTAGAAAATCGGTCAAAACAACGTTACGCACATGTATTCTTATCGTAAGAAGTGTACTTACAATAGCTCATGATTGTCTGAAATACAGCAGAAAACAATAATATTGTTACCTGGTTATAATTGATGGTTCTTCAACATTTCTTTTGAACTTCGATTTCATTAACGTGTCTATTTCTTCTTTCAAACGCTCGCTGATGTTAGGCGTTCGACTGGTCGCAGTTGAAAGTTCCAGGGCGGACAGTATTCATAACATATTTGTAAAAGGCACCAATGTCTTGTCATTTCTTGTTAATTGGAATGATGTCATAGGTCCGGGAGGGCTGAAGGAATGAACGTAGGCCTAATAGTCGTCGTCTGCTTCCTAATGTTTTAGCACTTTCCCTAAATACCAACGGTCATTATATATACATACACGCGACGTTATCGTACATTTTTATGTCCATGGGGATAACTTTACACACAGTTTCTTCCACATAATTAGATGGAGCAGATGAATTGGACACTCATCTTTTGGGATAAAACAGTGTGCTTTTCTCTAGTGCGAGATATGGCGAGAGCATGTTTAGTCTTATTGTAAGCGCAACTTTGTTAGTTTCAATTTCTTGTATCAATGTAGTTGTTCAATTTCTTCTTAATTTCTGCAACAGATGAACTGTTAAGATACCAATGTAACCTATAGGCCTACTCAGCAGGTTACAACTGACAGGTGTGACTGACACACAGTACGACTGCAGTACATTAATTCTAGAAACATGTCAGTAATCGACTTAAAATTGTTGCTCCTAATGTAAACAAGATTCCCTACTTTTCGGACGGGGCTGCCGGACAGTACAAGAACCGCAAAAACTACATAAATATTTTCAAACATAAAATCAATTTTGGAATGGAAGTAGAGTGGCATTTTAGCAAAGGAGGTACAGTGAAAAGGCTTGTTACAAAAGCAAGTCTTCAGTGTAGTACATCCAACCACATCATGAAACCACAAGGCATGTTCAGCTTCGGCAATAACAAAATTATAGGAATAACATTTCTCTACGTAGATTCTAAAGAAAACGAAACTAACAAAGTTGCGCTTACAATAAGATTTAACATGCTCTCGCCATATCTCGCACTAGAGAAAATCACACTGTTTTATCCCAAAAGATGAGTGTACAATGCTAGTTTGCAACACATCTGCTCCAATTAATTATGTGGAACAAACTGTGTGTAAAGTTATCCCCATGGGCATAATTTTTGACATAATTTTTTTTTAATTTCATTTCTCAATTATTTTTTCTTGTACTTGAGTTTGTTTTGTTTTTGTTGTTTGTTATTTATGATTTCATTATTATTAATTGTTTTGCATAGCCTAGTTTTATTTAAGGTCCTCCTTTGTAAATCGTTTTATAACTGAATAGGATTGACATTAAATAAATAAATGACCGTTGGTATTTAGGGAAAGTGCTAAAACATTAGGAAGCAGACGACGACTATTAGGCCTACGTTCATTCCTTCAGCCCTCCCGGACCTATGACATCATTCCAATTAACAAGAAATGACAAGACATTGGTGCCTTTTACAAATATGTTATGAATACTGTCCGCCCTGGAACTTTCAACTGCGACCAGTCGAACGCCTAACATCAGCGAGCGTTTGAAAGAAGAAATAGACACGTTAATGAAATTGAAGTTCAAAAGAAATGTTGAAGAACCATCAATTATAACCAGGTAACAATATTATTGTTTTCTGCTGTATTTCAGACAATCATGAGCTATTGTAAGTACACTTCTTACGATAAGAATACATGTGCGTAACGTTGTTTTGACCGATTTTCTAAATGCTGTATTTTCTAAACCGTGTTGAATAACAACCAAAACTTTTTAGTCACTGACAGACCTACATAAGGACAAAATATTCCCTTATTTTCAATTTTTTATCTTCACCCCCATTGGAGATACATGACCTTGAACATGTCAAAATTTGAGTTTTTCCCATTTTGGGGATTTTTTTTCACCCATTTACGGATAGAAAAACAAGGGTTATTATTTTTTTCCTGGTGAATATGTTCCCAATGTGCAAGGAGAAAAAAACAGTTATCATTTATCTTCAACCCTTATCAAGTAATATAGCTTCAAACTTGATGAAAAAATGATTTCCGAAATCGATGTTTGACCTTGGATAGAACCAATATGGCTGACATATACTTTATTTTAGGAACGCATTTGGAATATTCTGACTCTTTTAAACAAAATATGTCCAGTGCTCTGTTCTGATTGGACGAATAGTTTACGAGTTACACGATGTAACGAAGAAGTCTAAAATGCTGATTTTTGCCGCGACCGCCTGGCTTCTAAAGCCTGTAACTTTTTAGTGAGTCATAAAAAAAATCTAAAAATTTGGGACTAGAGTCCAAACACATATAGGAACAAATGGTAAAAGTTAAAAAAATATCTGAGATGGGTCAGCAACCAATTAATTCAAAATTGGACCATTTTCAATGAAATGACCCAGCGGGGAGCTGCCGCGAGGACGAGATAGCGTGTTTGACTGGTTGAATGTGTGTTACAGCGGGGAGCTGCCGCGAGGACGAGATAGCGTGTTTGACTGGTTGAATGTGTGTTACAGCGGGGAGCTGCCGCGAGGACGAGATAGCGTGTTTGACTGGTTGAATGTGTGTTACAGCGGGGAGCTGCCGCGAGGACGAGATAGCTTGTTTGACTGGTTGAACGTGTGTTACAGCGGGGAGCTGCCGCGAGGACGAGATAGCGTGTTTGACTGGTTGAATGTGTGTTACAGCGGGGAGCTGCCGCGAGGACGAGATAGCGTGTTTGACTGGTTGAACGTGTGTTACAGCGGGGAACTGCCGCGAGGACGAGATAGCGTGTTTGACTGGTTGAATGTGTGTTACAGCGGGGAGCTGCCGCGAGGACGAGATAGCGTGTTTGACTGGTTGAATGTGTGTTACAGCGGGGAGCTGCCGCGAGGACGAGATAGCGTGTTTGACTGGTTGAACGTGTGTTACAGCGGGGAGCTGCCGCGAGGACGAGATAGCGTGTTTGTCTGGTTGAATGTGTGTTACAGCGGGGAGCTGCCGCGAGGACGAGATAGCGTGTTTGACTGGTTGAATGTGTGTTACAGCGGGGAGCTGCCGCGAGGACGAGATAGCGTGTTTGACTGGTTGAATGTGTGTTACAGCGGGGAGCTGCCGCGAGGACGAGATAGCGTGTTTGACTGGTTGAATGTGTGTTACAGCGGGGAGCTGCCGCGAGGACGAGATAGCGTGTTTGACTGGTTGAACATGTGTTACAGCGGGGAGCTGCCGCGAGGACGAGATAGCGTGTTTGACTGGTTGAATGTGTGTTACAGCGGGGAGCTGCCGCGAGGACGAGATAGCGTGTTTGACTGGTTGAACGTGTGTTACAGCGGGGAGCTGCCGCGAGGACGAGATAGCGTGTTTGACTGGTTGGATGTGTGTTACAGCGGGGAGCTGCCGCGAGGACGAGATAGCGTGTTTGACTGGTTGAACGTGTGTTACAGCGGGGAGCTGCCGTGAGGACGAGATAGCGTGTTTGACTGGTTGAATGTGTGTTACAGCGGGGAGCTGCCGCGAGGACGAGATAGCGTGTTTGACTGGTTGAATGTGTGTTACAGCGGGGAGCTGCCGCGAGGACGAGATAGCGTGTTTGACTGGTTGAATGTGTGTTACAGCGGGGAGCTGCCGCGAGGACGAGATAGCGTGTTTGACTGGTTGAACGTGTGTTACAGCGGGGAGCTGCCGCGAGGACGAGATAGCGTGTTTGACTGGTTGAACGTGTGTTACAGCGGGGAGCTGCCGCGAGGACGAGATAGCGTGTTTGACTGGTTGAATGTGTGTTACAGCGGGGAGCTGCCGCGAGGACGAGATAGCGTGTTTGACTGGTTGAACGTGTGTTACAGCGGGGAGCTGCCGCGAGGACGAGATAGCGTGTTTGACTGGTTGAATGTGTGTTACAGCGGGGAGCTGCCGCGAGGACGAGATAGCGTGTTTGACTGGTTGAATGTGTGTTACAGCGGGGAGCTGCCGCGAGGACGAGATAGCGTGTTTGACTGGTTGAATGTGTGTTACAGCGGGGAGCTGCCGCGAGGACGAGATAGCGTGTTTGACTGGTTGAATGTGTGTTACAGCGGGGAGCTGCCGCGAGGACGAGATAGCGTGTTTGACTGGTTGAATGTGTGTTACAGCGGGGAGCTGCCGCGAGGACGAGATAGCGTGTTTGACTGGTTGAATGTGTGTTACAGCGGGGAGCTGCCGCGAGGACGAGATAGCGTGTTTGACTGGTTGAATGTGTGTTACAGCGGGGAGCTGCCGCGAGGACGAGATAGCGTGTTTGACTGGTTGAATGTGTGTTACAGCGGGGAGCTGCCGCGAGGACGAGATAGCTTGTTTGACTGGTTGAACGTGTGTTACAGCGGGGAGCTGCCGCGAGGACGAGATAGCGTGTTTGACTGGTTGAATGTGTGTTACAGCGGGGAGCTGCCGCGAGGACGAGATAGCGTGTTTGACTGGTTGAACGTGTGTTACAGCGGGGAGCTGCCGCGAGGACGAGATAGCGTGTTTGACTGGTTGAATGTGTGTTACAGCGGGGAGCTGCCGCGAGGACGAGATAGCGTGTTTGACTGGTTGAATGTGTGTTACAGCGGGGAGCTGCCGCGAGGACGAGATAGCGTGTTTAACTGGTTGAACGTGTGTTACAGCGGGGAGCTGCCGCGAGGACGAGATAGCGTGTTTGTCTGGTTGAATGTGTGTTACAGCGGGGAGCTGCCGCGAGGACGAGATAGCGTGTTTGACTGGTTGAATGTGTGTTACAGCGGGGAGCTGCCGCGAGGACGAGATAGCGTGTTTGACTGGTTGAATGTGTGTTACAGCGGGGAGCTGCCGCGAGGACGAGATAGCGTGTTTGACTGGTTGAATGTGTGTTACAGCGGGGAGCTGCCGCGAGGACGAGATAGCGTGTTTGACTGGTTGAACATGTGTTACAGCGGGGAGCTGCCGCGAGGACGAGATAGCGTGTTTGACTGGTTGAATGTGTGTTACAGCGGGGAGCTGCCGCGAGGACGAGATAGCGTGTTTGACTGGTTGAACGTGTGTTACAGCGGGGAGCTGCCGCGAGGACGAGATAGCGTGTTTGACTGGTTGGATGTGTGTTACAGCGGGGAGCTGCCGCGAGGACGAGATAGCGTGTTTGACTGGTTGAACGTGTGTTACAGCGGGGAGCTGCCGTGAGGACGAGATAGCGTGTTTGACTGGTTGAATGTGTGTTACAGCGGGGAGCTGCCGCGAGGACGAGATAGCGTGTTTGACTGGTTGAATGTGTGTTACAGCGGGGAGCTGCCGCGAGGACGAGATAGCGTGTTTGACTGGTTGAATGTGTGTTACAGCGGGGAGCTGCCGCGAGGACGAGATAGCGTGTTTGACTGGTTGAATGTGTGTTACAGCGGGGAGCTGCCGCGAGGACGAGATAGCGTGTTTGACTGGTTGAACGTGTGTTACAGCGGGGAGCTGCCGCGAGGACGAGATAGCGTGTTTGACTGGTTGAATGTGTGTTACAGCGGGGAGCTGCCGCGAGGACGAGATAGCGTGTTTGACTGGTTGAACGTGTGTTACAGCGGGGAGCTGCCGCGAGGACGAGATAGCGTGTTTGACTGGTTGAATGTGTGTTACAGCGGGGAGCTGCCGCGAGGACGAGATAGCGTGTTTGACTGGTTGAATGTGTGTTACAGCGGGGAGCTGCCGCGAGGACGAGATAGCGTGTTTGACTGGTTGAATGTGTGTTACAGCGGGGAGCTGCCGCGAGGACGAGATAGCGTGTTTGACTGGTTGAACGTGTGTTACAGCGGGGAGCTGCCGCGAGGACGAGATAGCGTGTTTGACTGGTTGAATGTGTGTTACAGCGGGGAGCTGCCGCGAGGACGAGATAGCGTGTTTGACTGGTTGAATGTGTGTTACAGCGGGGAGCTGCCGCGAGGACGAGATAGCGTGTTTGACTGGTTGAATGTGTGTTACAGCGGGGAGCTGCCGCGAGGACGAGATAGCGTGTTTGACTGGTTGAATGTGTGTTACAGCGGGGAGCTGCCGCGAGGACGAGATAGCGTGTTTGACTGGTTGAATGTGTGTTACAGCGGGGAGCTGCCGCGAGGACGAGATAGCGTGTTTGACTGGTTGAATGTGTGTTACAGCGGGGAGCTGCCGCGAGGACGAGATAGCGTGTTTGACTGGTTGAATGTGTGTTACAGCGGGGAGCTGCCGCGAGGACGAGATAGCGTGTTTGACTGGTTGAATGTGTGTTACAGCGGGGAGCTGCCGCGAGGACGAGATAGCGTGTTTGACTGGTTGAATGTGTGTTACAGCGGGGAGCTGCCGCGAGGACGAGATAGCGTGTTTGACTGGTTGAATGTGTGTTACAGCGGGGAGCTGCCGCGAGGACGAGATAGCGTGTTTGACTGGTTGAATGTGTGTTACAGCGGGGAGCTGCCGCGAGGACGAGATAGCGTGTTTGACTGGTTGAACGTGTGTTACAGCGGGGAGCTGCCGCGAGGACGAGATAGCGTGTTTGACTGGTTGAACGTGTGTTACTGCGGGGAGCTGCCGCGAGGACGAGATAGCGTGTTTGTCTGGTTGGATGTGTGTTACAGCGGGGAGCTGCCGCGAGGACGAGATAGCGTGTTTGACTGGTTGAATGTGTGTTACAGCGGGGAGCTGCCGCGAGGACGAGATAGCGTGTTTGACTGGTTGAATGTGTGTTACAGCGGGGAGCTGCCGCGAGGACGAGATAGCGTGTTTGACTGGTTGAATGTGTGTTACAGCGGGGAGCTGCCGCGAGGACGAGATAGCGTGTTTGACTGGTTGAACGTGTGTTACAGCGGGGAGCTGCCGCGAGGACGAGATAGCGTGTTTGACTGGTTGAATGTGTGTTACAGCGGGGAGCTGCCGCGAGGACGAGATAGCGTGTTTGACTGGTTGAACGTGTGTTACAGCGGGGAGCTGCCGCGAGGACGAGATAGCGTGTTTGACTGGTTGAACGTGTTACAGCGGGGAGCTGCCGCGAGGACGAGATAGCGTGTTTGACTGGTTGAATGTGTGTTACAGCGGGGAGCTGCCGCGAGGACGAGATAGCGTGTTTGACTGGTTGAACGTGTGTTACAGCGGGGAGCTGCCGCGAGGACGAGATAGCGTGTTTGACTGGTTGAACGTGTTACAGCGGGGAGCTGCCGCGAGGACGAGATAGCGTGTTTGACTGGTTGAATGTGTGTTACAGCGGGGAGCTGCCGCGAGGACGAGATAGCGTGTTTGACTGGTTGAATGTGTGTTACAGCGGGGAGCTGCCGCGAGGACGAGATAGCGTGTTTGACTGGTTGAATGTGTGTTACAGCGGGGAGCTGCCGCGAGGACGAGATAGCGTGTTTGACTGGTTGAATGTGTGTTACAGCGGGGAGCTGCCGCGAGGACGAGATAGCGTGTTTGACTGGTTGAACGTGTGTTACAGCGGGGAGCTGCCGCGAGGACGAGATAGCGTGTTTGACTGGTTGAATGTGTGTTACAGCGGGGAGCTGCCGCGAGGACGAGATAGCGTGTTTGACTGGTTGAACGTGTGTTACAGCGGGGAGCTGCCGCGAGGACGAGATAGCGTGTTTCACTGGTTGAATGTGTGTTACAGCGGGGAGCTGCCGCGAGGACGAGATAGCGTGTTTGACTGGTTGAACGTGTGTTACAGCGGGGAGCTGCCGCGAGGACGAGATAGCGTGTTTGACTGGTTGAACGTGTGTTACAGCGGGGAGCTGCCGCGAGGACGAGATAGCGTGTTTGACTGGTTGAATGTGTGTTACAGCGGGGAGCTGCCGCGAGGACGAGATAGCGTGTTTGACTGGTTGAACGTGTGTTACAGCGGGGAGCTGCCGCGAGGACGAGATAGCGTGTTTGACTGGTTGAATGTGTGTTACAGCGGGGAGCTGCCGCGAGGACGAGATAGCGTGTTTGACTGGTTGAATGTGTGTTACAGCGGGGAGCTGCCGCGAGGACGAGATAGCGTGTTTGACTGGTTGAACGTGTGTTACAGCGGGGAGCTGCCGCGAGGACGAGATAGCGTGTTTGACTGGTTGAATGTGTGTTACAGCGGGGAGCTGCCGCGAGGACGAGATAGCGTGCGCTGACGGCGGGGGCTGTTACTCGGTCACCCAGCGCTGCGACGGGGCCAGACACTGTCGGGACAACAGCGACGAGAAGGGATGTCGGCCCTGTGGGGTTGACGGGGACTGGCTGCGTTGCGACAACGGGCGCTGCGTCGCGGGTCGACGGCGATGTGACGGGAGGGACGACTGTGGGGACGACAGCGACGAGAGGGGCTGCCTGCCGACCTCGGTGGTCAGCGCGGCGATAGCTGGCTCGCTGACATGCGGGTTGCTGCTGGTGGTGGCGGCCGGCATAGCTCGCCGCCTCCACGCGTCACGTTCCGCCCCCCTCCGCCCCCACCCCCGCCCCCACGCGACGTTCCTGCACCGCGAGCCACCCCCGGCCTACACGGTCTCCGCCCCCGACTCACAGCCCCTCAGGCGCCTGCCAGACCCCGGGCGACCCTCTCGGTCCCACCCCCCGCCACCCCCGGCCCCCGCCCCTGTACGCGAGACCTCCCTAGAGGCCGGCGAGCGCAAGGCGGTGGACGTGGCCCCCTCCCCCACCTCCACCGTGTCCTCGCTGGATTCACCGGGCCGAGAGAGCGGAACATCGTCCACCAGTCTGTTGTCCTACCGCTCGGGCAACGACGACACAGAGCTTCTGATTCTCTGAAAGTGATATCTAGGCTTAGCTGCTCACAGTAGTACCACAAGATATTGCACCACAATGCTTCATGTTGTAGTATGTAGATTGTATCTAATGTTATCAGGGTATGAATCTTGTACTAATACCAGGCGATTCCCTTATGTACAGTAGATGCACTTGTCAAAACCACTGAATGGCCCAGTATTCAATATGCAACACAATTTTCAAACAGAAGAAGTTAAGAGAAGGGTAAGTAGCACGTTGAGATGGACTAGTTAAAATTTATCAACTTACAACTTGTATAATTTAGCTTCAGTGGCTAGACAATGCCAGTAAAGTTGCCCCAACGTAAGTATTCTGATGCTTACGACACAGCCGAGTCCAAGGTGATAACTTAATCTTCTACTTTGCTAATCTAAACAGGTCCATTGGGAATAATTCAAAACCTTCCGTTGGTTACCTGTAACGGTGGGTGTGGCCAAACCACCAGTGGACTCGCTAAACAGAACCATGAATTTACGAACGTGTGACAGAATGCCAGGTATCTGTTGATTTTCTTTCAATTGGCGCGGTTGAAAGGGGCAGTAGACAATGACCTGAGACCGGTATGCGAATACTTTCGTTGGGGCTCGTATGCATCACATGATTTAGTACATAATACAGATTACAGTTGTTGGCCTGGCCAAACCAAACTACATTTAAATTTACCTAGTTAGCTTCAAACATGCCACATTGGTTCCAGTAAATCAAAGTGCAAGTTTGAACTGTTCTAAGATGTAATGTGCACATAGATATATAATATGTAGTACCATTGAGTGTATAGTGTAGGGTAGCAGCTGTTGTCTACCATATTGTACGTAGTCGGCGAATCACATGGGGATCGGTGTGCGTATGTTGCGTTGTTACTGCGTGTGTGCCGACGAGCAAATGTTGCGTGATAGTTCAACAGTCGCTGGTGTTGTAACCCTATTCCCTAACCTACACTAAACACTCGTAACCCAATAGTACTTCTAAATGAAAATGTAATTTTGTTTGAATGGTGAGTTAAACATGAATTATCTGTTCAATATGATTGTTAATTATGTATATACATTTGCAGCAAACAAAGAAAGAAAGGCTTCAATACTTATTTTTTATTAACTCTTTCTCTTTTTGTCTGAATTCAAGAACTTGTGTATAAAAAAAAAACAGACAGTAAGATGGAATTGTTAAATTTATGCTTGGTAGGTAATCTCATTAAATAACAATTGTGTATTCTGTATACAAAGTAAATTTAAATATTAAATTATATTGATATAGATAGAATGATAAAGATATAGCCTGTATGTATATTGAATGTTGTATAGTAATTTAAATTTGTAAATGAACATTTAAAAGTTATTTTACTGTTTGTAAATGTGGAAAATAAATATATTTGTGTGTTATGTTTCAAGTATGAATTGTTTTTGTCTTCACAATGTGTGTTGATTATTTTATTTGAAGTAACAATAGTATTTTTTACATCAAAGAAAGGGGGTGCCAGCCAGTGGGTCGTTTTACCACCCAACCGTTTAACAAACAATACATTTATGCAAAGTTGAGACTTGGAGAATAAAATGTCATAATTTAAGTCCTTATCTTTTTTTAATCAATCATTATTCTGGTGCAACAAATAGTAGAGGTGCCGAGTACGTTGTAGCATTGTAGGTCGTAGAATTAATTTATGTTTTCCAGTGTGGTTTTTGCTATAAGTTATTTTGTGGAATTATCAGTCAGTAGGCAGAGGCTTGCTCACTAGCAAATGCTTGAAGTGTCGTGCATCAGATGAAAGTACGCGGGACTTGCCACAAATTAAGACAAAATAGGATAGGTGCTAGTGATCTTATTTTTTTTAGCTGCCAGCGGTAGCTCATGCGGTTGGGGCGCAGTTCCTAAGCATGTCCCGCTTTGGCATAAGACATGTTTTTTGTAATTATTCTTCATCTATCGCCCCCCATCGTCTCGAGTAGCATGATGGCAATGAGACTTCAAGCAACAAGAATCATTTAGTGGTGGTTTAGAATTTTTGTAATAGCTAGTGAGAATTTAATGCAGTTCAGCCACAATTGATGTTGGGCTAAAAATAATATTAAGTTTATGGATCATAATTCACAACTTGATGTATTATGTTAATGAATTTCTCAATAAGCGTCCGAGTGTACAGAAGATCCTTTTGGAACAATTCGGAGGTGACGGAACAGAGGCATTCGAAGATGTGGGACACTTCCGATGCAGAGATGTGGCGAAAGTTCAAGATAGGTGTGAATAGGTTGAGGCGATGCGTGACCTGGACAATTTCATGGCTCATCTCGGGAGGAAGACTCGAAGCCACTTTCTCGAGGATGATGTTCTTCACAGTGGTAGCCGTCAGTAGGACATGCGGCCTTGGATTGCATTCTAATGGAAGGTATGTGCGCAGTGGTGCAGCATCGGTACTGAACAATGGTTCTATATTCAGGTGTATTTTTAGATTGGGATGGGTGTTGATTTGTTCAAATTTGTTGTTTTGTTTTGGTTTATGTAAGATTTGTTCTTTAGTCTTTTGATGCAGATGCCGCATTATGCGTAATCGTTGAAAAAAGAGAAGTCTAGTACGACCAAAGAACAAATCTTAAATACAGTATTCATACAGTATACAGTATACTATATACAGTATACTTCTTAATTTTGTTTACACGTCCTGTGTCCATTTATTGGGTCGGGTCATAATATAAAAAAAGAATGCACGGCTCGAAACTAATGCTTCAGTCGTAATTTATTTGTCAAAGGTTTTGAATACATTTTCAGTGTACATGGACTTATTTGTAATGAAATAAGTTCTACCTTAAAAGCAATGAGCTGATAAATTTCAACCTACAATTAATCATGCAGCTTTTACAACTGCTGGGTATTACTGGTGTGGCCATTCTGGAAACTACTTGGAGGAGAATTGACCACGATGTTACTCAATGACGTGGAACTAGAACGCTAGATGTCCAGTCAGCCGGTGGGATCAGCACACTTTAAAAGCCATTTTTAGTTGGATGATGTATTTCAGGATTCACTTGTTTTAGTGGATTTCAAAACAAAGTATGTTTTTACTTTTTTTAATATCAAAAGATATTTTTAAAAATGGTCTTGTAAGCAGGAATGACTTCGGGTACCCGGAAACCGTTACTATTTTTTCAAAAGCTGCCTTTACGATTGATGCTACGTCAACACTAGCCCCGAGCCCCCGCGCACCACGTTCTGCGCAGTGTCGTCTGCAAGCACGAGCAAGTCGCGAGATCACCCTAGCTTGCGGCATTAGCTTTGTGCCTTTCGCCTTTGAACGGTGTGGAATAGGTATTTGAGCATCTAGCATTTTAGTTCCATGTCATAGCAAGCACACAACATACAAATGGTACCAGCCTTTAAATTACACCATTGTAGTTTTTGTCAAACATGATTTAACACTCGAGAGAAAAATTAATCTAAATACTGTATAAAAATCTAGTTTAAATTAAAAACTACAGTGCAAAAGTGTTAATTACAAATTTAAAAATGTAATTTTATAGGCTATGACCCAATAAGGCCCAATGCTTCTTTGTTTGTTGCATCATGTATGCCGAGGGATAACCAACCATTTAAAAATAGAACAAATTGGCAAGACCTGACAACTGTCTCCTGACATCAGTCGGTCTGACAACTGTCTTTCGATGTCACCACAAAAAGATCAGGATGATGAGTTGATCTGGACACGCACACTTTTATGATAGGTAGGGTCTACATACATAGTTGTCTGGGAAAATAGCTTACGTTCGTCAAAAATATAACCTAAGGAGACAAAATGTTTATGCCGTTCGTAAACTTTACTTGCATACAGAGGCTATCAAAATTGGATATACTTTTGCAGCTGTACAGTTTGTGACTGGATGTCAATTTGGTGGCAGTCCAATAAATTATTGCATACTTACTACTACAACAGACAAGATCCTTTCCGACATAACAGTACTAATTGAGTTACATATAATAGGGATGTGCGAGTACTCAAAAAGCAGAGTCGAGTAATTTGGTACTGGACGCGAGCAAGTTTTTCCTTATTTTTGAGTAGAGTTCAAATAATCCCGGCATTTTATTTGAACGGATGTTGACTGAACGCCTGTGCAGAGAAGGTACAGACTACCATTATCGACATAGTGTACTAAGCTCAGCTCAGCTGATCGGTAGTAGTCATTAAGTGACACAGTTGCTGGGAGCGACCCCAAATGCATTTCGGCTGTTTTCATTTACAACTCGACTAGACTCGGCACTCTTGAGTAGTCGATTGCTCGACTCGAACCAAAAAGACAAAGGTACTACTACTCTACTGCACATCCCTAGTTATAATTATTTTTTCTTGGGAGGATGCAAGGAAAACTTAATATTACAGTATTTATCTTATTGGCTTATTGGTAATCAGCTGCATTCCAGAACTCATCTTGCACGTAATCTTACATTACCTGTCGTGACGTCAGGTTGGATTGGATTGACTTCATAGAAGAGACACTTGTAGGATTTGTTTTGCTTTGCATTTAGGAGTCACATTCGTAGCAAAGTGTATTTCTTTGTCAGAATCATCATCTAGACATTCCATGGGTAGCAAAGCAAACACCCTTTCAATTATAATACGGCATTAGTTTGCCATACAACTCAATCAAACATATAACTATCAGGAAAAAGTTAATTAATTCAAATTTCAAACTCGTGCCACAACGAATCCGAGGAATCTCGATTAAAAAAAGGTTGAGTTGGATGAGAGTGGGATTAGCTTGGGACTGATTCTGGAACATGTAAGAACCCATCCAGTATGAATATTGGAACACTTGGATTATTGTTGGCAGAGTGAAATTAGTAATAAATGAATTCTGGAACGCAGCTTTTTTCTTTCTTTACATAAAAAAAGTGTCCAACACTATGTAAGTGGATAATTAGCATGTTTTTGATATGTGGACAGTGATACAATGGAATGGTTTTCTATGTACAGTTATTCCACAGCCCTCGCTCTCTCCCTCCGCAGTTTATTATCGAGGTCAGCTAGCTGTCGAAGAAACCCTTCATTTGGTCGAATATCCCGGCTACTCCGAACCGTTCTCAGCGCTTCTGTCGCACACAGACCTTCCTTGATCATCAGGTACGACAAGACGCAAGTGCTCGACCTTGACATTCCCATCAAGCAATGCACCATCACTTTACCTACAACAGAATAAGAGGAGGTAATTTACACTTTACATAATATTAATACGCTAATGCCAAACTAGCGTTTATGTTCGATTTGCAATTATTGACGACTTTAGGTAAGAGAATTCTTTATGCGCTGTAAAGATGGCGCACCCGCTGTAGTGAACACTTGTCCTTAATGAACGAAATTGATATTCTATGTGTTGGGGTGGCCATGGTATTTTGGGAATTTTCAAGAAACATCTACCTGGACGTAATTCAAAATAGCTTACCTCCATTTTTCACACCCTCTTCAATAAAATCAGCAGTTTCATGAAAATGAACACCTATATTCGTCATAGGCAGATCTATTAGATGTACACCCATGTACTTTATTTCTGTGTCTTTGTAGTAATTATGGCTGGTGTTTACCATTCCAAATCGGTTGCCCTCTGCAGTATTAAGAACATGAGTAACTCCAATCCGCTTGAGGTATGATTTATCCTTAGCAGCACCGCTGAAAAATGATTTAACCTATTAGAATGATGTAAGCTACAATAATCCATTTTCACTGGGACTTGAGCCTAAATGTTCTGCTTTCTGGGCAGAAGATCGGGGTCTGACTCCCCGGGGTGATGTAGTGTTTGGCATTGTCTTTGTATTGCTGAACTGGGTAATTATGGCCTGGAGCTGATTCGTTTTGAACTCACCTTTTTTCTGTATTCCTTTGCGATATTGATAATTTGCGTAATACATAATTGTTATTTCATTATTTATCTGTAAGCTACAGTGATTTTCAATACAAATAGTATCTTCTTTCATATTAAATTATCATTTTGAAGATGCATCGATTTCACAACACAATCACGTTAAATATGGCAATATGGCGTACGTACGAGTGCGCAGCTGGTTCGGAGCACACAAGAAGTGTGCTACCAACTTACGTACATAAAAAAACCCTACATCCTCTGTTCTCATCTGTGTATCCGTTGCGCTCCAGATTCGAACAGTTCATTTGTTCATTCTTACCGTGCAGTCAATCATGTCGTGTGAGGGTGAATGTAATATTACTTTTGTGAAATTTATTGAATTGTGTGGTGATATCGAATCGTTATGGAAGTGGCTAGAGAACCATGGCGTAATTTCGAGACAACTTCAATGCAAATTGTGCAATAAACAATTAACCTTTAATAAGAACACCGGAATGTTGTCCTGTTTAAAGTCAATGGCCTACCATAAGAAATGCCAATATAGGGTCTCGGTGAGAAAAGGCACATGGTTTCATAAGTCAAGTTTCTCAATCGAAGTAATTTGTAGATTTACGGCTATGTGGGTGTACCTCCGACCTCCGAGGCAGGACTTTATATACCAAGAGTTAAATTTCTCTAGTAGAGCAGTGGTTGATTGGTCCTCTTACTGTAGAGAGGTTTGTGTAAAATGGTGCACGGAGGTAAGGGAGAAGATTGGGGGCCCTGGTGTCGTCGTAGAGATTGATGAGGCCAAGATTGGGCGGCGAAAATACAATCGAGGCCGTATAATAGAAGGCAAGTGGGTATTTGGTGGCATTGAAAGGGGATCGAAAAAATTGTTCATTGTTGGGGTCGCTGACAGGACCAAGGAGACATTGTTAAGCATCATTAAGGAATGGATTTTGCCCGGGACTACCATTATGTCCGATTGTTGGCGGGCATACGATTGTCTAAAAGACGAGGATTTGCCCATTTAACAGTTAACCATTCGGTGAACTTTGTAGACCCGGACACTGGGGCTCACACCCAGAACATAGAGAGGGTGTGGCGCGAAGTAAGAGGCAATGTTCCCCGATACGGGCGAAAGGAGGCCCACTACGACGGGTATCTGTGTGAGTTTATTTGGAAGAGGACATATCCCAAACATTCGGAAAGAATGCACCAATTCTTTAAAATGGTTGGAAAAGTATACCAGCCTGGATCCGAAATCCAAGTACCTGAAGAAAGCAATAGGCCTAGCGATGAATCATCAGATACGTCAGAGTCTGAATGGTAGGTGCAAACTAGACCCCTATGATTAAATACACCTTCTTCAAATTATGCAAGTGAACTAACCTGCAGGTTAGGGGGTCAATTATACTAGGTTAAATTGACTAGGCCTACGCCTAGGCCTAGCTGCCTGCAATTATATTAGGTTGAATTGGCTGGGCCCACGCCTAGGCCTAGGCCTAGCTGCCTGACAACCGCCAGGATGGGTGACACTGAATCAAAGTGACTTTGCCCAGCTACCTGACATCCCACGAAATTCGGTTAGGTTAGGGGAGCAGGTTGAGGATTGCCCACGAAAGTTAGTACGGTTACTGGCTCTGGTTATAGCTCCAGTCGGCCTCATGAATCAAAAATTGTGCGCAATTCTAGGTTTCATACGTTATCGTAGTGTCGCCAATCCTGGCCTAAGTCGAGGCGCACTATTTTCGATATTTGATTCGATTCGATTAGAACATTTCTTCGATTCGACTGTAATCTAGTGATTTCGTTGTTTTTCCTTCTAGATTGGCAGCACTGCAACGAACACGAAGCGGATAACATGGAAGAAGGTGTAAACTTTTACCATAAAAACTTTAACAATCATTTAATAACTTTAAAAAGTAAATACTATATCATAATGTACATCAAAATAAAGGCAATTAAACATTGAACAATAAAAATAACACTTCAAACAAAACTTCGGCATTTTTCAATGAAAAAAAGTGAGTTCAAAACGAATCAGCTCCAGGCCATAATTACCCTGAACTGAATAGTACAGAGGAAACAAATAAATCCCCAATAAACAAATGTGTCTTTCATAAAAGATGAACATTATCAAAACATAACGGCCTTCAAATACACAAATTCAACTAACTTAATAAAATGAACACAACTAAGTACTTTCATGGAGCTATCTCCAGAGGAAACGATAGTTAGTACTACGTACTACAATAATTGTACAAAATCCTAAAATCCAAGTGAGCGAAGTCACGGCGGGCAACTGCTGGTTAAATAATTTTAAAACGTTTTCCACAATTGGCTACCTACTACCTAGGAGCCTTCAAAACAAAAAATATAGATACTTACGCATCACCTATGAAAATATTCGGATAAACTTCGTCACAGTCCAGGCCAGAGGAAATTCTATCTTGCACATCCACTGGGCGATCTTCGAAGCCTGGTAATGAACGGAAAACTGGCCTCGTACTTTTGATTGTTTGCATTAATATTTTAGGAGTGGTATCATCCCCATTACTTAAAAACGCCTTGGAATGCTGTAAACAAACAAAACAAAGCAAACCAACTGTAGCCTTCAGGTTCCAGGGAAGATGTTTTAAATTTTAATTGTGATTATTATGCACATTGAACTTAAAATTATGCTTCATTAAATGGTTGTGCTTTAATACTTTCTTTGCATAGGCCTACACTGAGCCTATAAAATACAATTCTCTTTTACTAGCAAGAAAAATGAATGGCTGAAAAGTCATCATCGCATAAGAGGAAAAAAAAAACTTTTACATAAAAACATAGACTAAAAGAAGTACACATGATGGTAAGAACGTAGGTACTGCTGTACCAACAAATCTATCAAGGGCATCCGATTTCAGTTAGGCCTACGATATGAACCACAATCAAACTGATTGACTATCACCGTCCATTCCTACTGAACGAGGTAGGCCTACCCGTTCCCTCAATTAATTGAAGAACTCACGACTAAAGCTATCCAAGTTCATCGTGATCTGAAATCGGATGATAGACTTGAAGACCTCAAACAATGATGCCTGCGGCCCGACGAACAACAGCGCACATGGAGCTGAAGACTCAACAATCGCAACCACCTCCATCTTGCCGAGAAGTCAAATGCTACAATTTTCAAGGGGTATGATTACTATTCATACTTCACGTAGCCTCTTCTTACCATGCGTATACAGGAGATACGAGTGGCCTTCAGGGAAACGAGGCGGGAGGGACAGCCCTAGTAAAAACCTCGCCTTTCCTATGAATGTAGCCTCCAAATGCAAATTTCAATCCATTTACAAAGCAAGACAAATTCAATGAGTCCCTTTTTATATTGTGTCATCCAATCTACCTTGATGCCACGGCAGGTAATCCGATATTACGAAGGTAATCCGGTATCATTTATTAGGCCGTACACTTCATGTTATGCTGACCTAAGCCTAGGAGTTTGCGTAGGCCTAGGCCTACGTTGTTAATAGCCTAGGCCTACCAAATAATCTATTATCAAATCAACCCTAGTATGTATAGGCCTAGGCCTATAGCCAATTAGGTAGGACCTAGACAGGGCCCGAATGCATAGTTCACACTCAAGCCCTCCTCAACTCAGCCTCTCCTCAGCCTCACGTAGCCACCAATCACAGAGCTGTCCGCATGGCAATGCTGTTCCGTGATTGGTGGTTGGGCGAGGCTGAGGAGAGGCTGAGTTGAGGAAGGCTTGAGTCTGGACTATGCATTCGGACCCTAGGCATTGGGTTTGAAGGGTCAAATGGGCCTAGGCCTAGGCTAGGCCTACCCTAACCTCCCTACCTTGTCCCTCCAAGAGCTCATTCTTCCCGTTGTTCAGATCAAATAGAGATTAAAAATAAACAAAAAACTTCTCAGGTGATGAATACAAAATTAGAGAACGATAAGAACTAGGGCCTAAGATGTTTTGCCCTTTTATTTCCGTTCAAAGTAGATCTCTTGGCACGGCACGTACTTGGCACAGCTGATTTTTCACAGCTTGCTCTTTCGTTGTCAACGGAGTCACGTGACTCACGTCTATTTTCACCGCGTGGTGCAGATAGAGTATAGACATAAGATGGGCGGAGGGGGTTTCCTCCCTACCTCTATGCTCCCTACGACTTTGTTAGGTGCGTTGGTTGAACCCGGTGCCGGATCCCGAAAATGAAAATTAATAATACCCTTCAACCATTGAGTTTGTTAACTCAATGCTTCAACCTTATTCCCTACGCACACAACCATCTTTTTGGATACTTCCCGTTCCAGCGCGGTGTAAATAGTAATTTTTCGTTACTTCCACGATTCTCAACGTCAAAGAATTAAAACACTACAGAAAATAATTCGCTAAAACATCATCAGTTGTTTTGGTATGTAGCGTATTTGGTGTGTAGAAGTTGGTGAAATCCAGCGCCATCTTTCGTCGGTGTTTTAATTTGTTTTCACAGTGGTCTACAAGGGCCGGAATTTGTCAAGAATTATAATTTTGTGTATATATAGACCTGGCCTAGACCACGGTGTGGACCTTCAAGAGTTTGTTTGTAGGGTTAACTTGCGTCTAAGCTAGCCGGTTAGGTAGGGCCTACCCTACTACAGCCCTAGCCTAGGGCCTACTTGGAGCTGACTTGGAGGCTTGGAGCCTAGGAGGCCCCTACCTAGGTCTAGGGCCTAGGTGAAAATGGCAGCTTATCAAGAACCTTTGAAGAAGTTGGATTATGTTATACACAACTACTCCAGTTTTTCTTCAGCCTACATTCCTGAGTGAGTTATAGGCTAGAAGCAGTTCTAGGCCTAGACCTAGGACCCTAGCTCTAACAATATCTAGGTTATGTCGACCTTATCTGTAGGTGAACAACATGGACTAGGGCCTAGGCCAGGCCTACATATAGGCCTAGGCCCTAGGCCTATCACGCAAGTTTAACGCGCATTGGATGAAGGGGTTGGTTCCAATCGGTTGCAAAGTGTGGTAGGCCTATAGGCTATCCGCTCCGTTTTCCATCACGTCAATCTGAAGTGTCCTCATCTAAGCCGACTGCGAATTCAGCCAATCACATCACAAGGCCGAGGCTGCGCGGTGTGAGCCGCTTTGACATATAGGCTATAGGCCTATCACTAAAATCAACTAAAATCAAAGCAAATTCTAACCTCCAACTCATTTGCCATAGCGTATTGGATCGGAGTCTCCTTGAGGTAAATTCAACATGTATACCAAACTGCAACCGATTCAAACTGAGGCCCCTTCATCCAATGCGCATTAAGCTTGCGTGATATACGTAGGCCTAGTTGATGTTAAAACAATGTTAAAAGTAACCGACGATATTTACTCAGTAATGCAGGGTTCTCGTGCTCTTAGCGCTGCAATATCCTGTTACGTTGTTGGCCAATCCGGCAACGGAAAGTCTTCCACTTTTTGGATAGAATTCATTTCTATTTGCTCTTATTTTTTTATTTGCTCTTGGTCTTGCTGCTTATAGCGTTAGGGCTTTTGAACCCTGTTTAATGCGTTCCCATAAAAGTAAAGCAGGGTGCACAATATCCTGGGAACTGGAATGAGAATGGTAAACAACGAGGTACCGTACAACAACCTGAGAAATAAAACAGCTGCAACCTGTGAGATACTGGTATATGCCATAAAGTTGGCAGTGACTATGGTAGATGATTACCACTGGCAAGGTCCCAATGAATGAGAAAAGATAAAACTTTTAATTACTTTCCCATTCCCGTTCTTTGGATTCGCTAATGAGCAGGGCATTGCGCACGTTAACATACGCAGGTATCTTAATATTCTCGAGCTTCCTGTTTCCACTCTCTTTTTCTTTCCTGGGTTATTGTGCACTCTGCAGTACTAAAGAAATAACCCGTTGCCGACTTGCCAGTAACACGTTTGGTAAGTTAAGTCTACCTAACTATGGATCTTTTTGTTAGCTGGAATGTTGGAGCTACAGTTGGTTATAGCTATGTATTATTTAAATTATATAATATTGGATGTAATATACATCGAGACAAGGGAGGTTTTGGGGATGTAAGACCTGTGGAGAGATAGGCTCCATCTGTCCAAGGAAGTGGCAACAAAGCAACTGGGAAATTATAATGAATGAAAGTGGTGCAAGAAGTTAGTAAAGATAGAGAATCGAAGGAGGAGGATGTAAGTAGGGATATATATCAGTCCACTATGACTGGGACAGACGAGGAAAAGTGGAGTCAAGAGGAGGGGGCAAGACAAGAGATGGGGAAATGGGAAGGGAAGAGGCAAAATCAGGTGCTAGAGAGAGTTGAAGGTGTGGACAAACGGACTGGGCAAGGAGAAGGAAGCCAGGGGGGGGGGTAGACCAGAAGGAAAATAGGAATCATGAGTAGACCTACAGGTAGGGAAGGGAGTGGGGAAGGGTGTAAGAGGCAGAGAGAAGAGAGAAAGTAGACCCGAGCAAGGAGGATTGGGGGTTGCAGCCACAACAAGCTGAATGGAATATTGAACCATTTAATAGGGATGGGCGAACGTTCGAAATTCGGAACCTGAACCGAACTTTTTTAGAAGTTCGGTTCGGTTCGAGTTCGAAATTTAAGGTTCGAGTTCGTGTTTGATCAAAATAACGAACTTTGATCGAACTTCAAATTTGACGTAAATAATGTTTCCGCATAACATTCACGTAAAACACAACAAACGATGAACGCCATATTGAATATCAATCACAGCTGACTAGTGACTTTGCGGTGCCTTGAAAATGTACGTAGTCCCGTGTAGCGGGCTGTGCGTGGCTGTGATTGGCCGGATCAGCCATTTTCGCACGGCTTGTGGTCGAGTGTTTTAGTACATTGGATCTACGTAAGGTCCCGCGAGCGTGCACAAGCCGATAACAGTGTTGTCCTGCTAGATCGACTTAATCGTTTTCACTTTTCGACTAAACGAATTTCGACTTTCAAGTCCGCCTCCAAAAGTTCGGTTCGAGTTCGAAGTTCGAAACTTTTTTTGTTTGGATGTTCGAGTTCGGTTCGAAACCAAAAAACCAAGGTTTGCCCATCCCTACCATTTAATATAAATGTTTTACGACAGGCTTGCTGATTTAAATTCCAGTCAATAACGTTTTGATTTTTTTTTACAGAAACATCCAGGAAGACAAGTTGAATGACCAGTCCTCTCGTTGGTCCTCCGAAACTAACAACACTCCGCAGTTCCTTACGCTAAAACTTAACAATTATGCCATAGTCAAGGAAATTATGTTTGGCAAGTACGAGAAGACCCACGTGTGCAATTTGAAGAAGTTCAAGGTTTACGGAGGAATGACGGAAGAGTGTTCCGTGGTTCTGTTGGAGAGCGGACTTAAAAACGACTGCATATCCGAAACGTTTCAATTGCAACACAAAGTTGGAGACGGCTCATTCGCATGCCGCTACATTAAGATAATGCCGTTGCAATCTTGGGGCTCGAGTTTCAATTTTAGTATTTGGTATGTTGAACTTCATGGCGTCGAAGATTGGAGCTATGTCAAACCTGCGATAAACTGGTTTAACACTGTGAGTACTACTGTAGGCATACCGTCATAATAGTAGGCTAGACTACAAAGATATAATTAATATAATAATAGCCATATAACAATAGTCATAATTTTTTTGGTATTATATCATGGGATTGGATACAGAAAATAAAAGGCAAATCTTAGGTTGGGTACTAAAAGGCTAACAAAAGTAGTCCTATAATAAGTTGACACTAATTTTTTGCAGTACCGGGAAAAAGAAGTTGTTCGCCTCTGTCTTAAATATTTTCGACAACATAACTATCAAGAAGCATTTGGATCTCTTCAAAAACAGACTCAAGTGCAACTGGAGGGACCCATATTGAGCAATCTACATGACGTACTTATTACGAGTGGTGACTATGAAGAAGCCGAAAAGATAATGGAAAAATCTATTAAAGGTACGGTGGGTGTGTACATGCGTGGCAATTTGGACTATCACTCAATTTGACATGTGCTGATCAACTTTTACAAGTTTTGTTTTATTGGTTTTTCATTGATCATCAATTTGAATTACAACATTTTTGAATAGGTATATTAAAAAAAGCATTTAACAGGTCAGTAACTATTCTTGTTTTTTTGTCAAAAGCTGTAGATCTACATAATTAATCTAAAGGTGATTTTTGATTCATCCGGTTTTTCCTAAAGGTTCCCACGCTTGCGTATTCCGATATAGCGCAAAAAGAGCTCAAGTCACACTTTGCTAAAACTATTCATTGGCTATAAAACCCGATCTAATAGAGCTGTGCTGGCGTGGTGGAGCCATGTGCTCGGAAGACTGGACTTTATAGTTGATAGCCCAGTAGCTCAGAAACTAATATATTGCAGAATAAATTAGGCCCGGTTTTTCAATTGGTCATTAACGGCCCCATTAACTGATTGAAAAACCAGATCTTAGTGCATATGCCGAAAATAAAATAATGAAAATCTTATAACGTGTTGATTCTTACGCTTGTACTCCCAGGTGGCCTACAGAACCATTACATCGACCAGCAGAAGTACCGCCCCAAGTGGCAGCTGATGGAACCTTCGGTAGACTCGGACGTCCACCCCGAGATGCGTGGCGGCCACCAGATGTGCCTGGACTCGTACTCGGAGGCCATCTACCTGTTTGGGGGCTGGGACGGTCACCAGGACCTCAACGACCTGTGGAGCTACCACATCCCCACGCAGAGGTGGACCGTGATCACGAGGGACGCGGAGGCCGAGGGGGGGCCCAGTCCACGCTCCTGCCACAAGCTGTGTCTAGACCCGGAGAGGAGGCAGATCTTTGTGCTCGGGAGGTATCTCGACATGCATCGGAGAACACCAGAGTCCCTCAAGGTATTAGTTAGTTGTTAATTAAATGAATGATTGCTTTTATGACACGACAATTTGTTACGAATTAAAAGAGTTTTGAATGAGGTTCAACTGTCTTTAGGAATCTGTAATGAATGAGCTAAATTAATAATCTGAGATCATGGGTTGTTTTGTGTTCTCTGGTTTTGATATTATGGAAAAAAGGTTTTGACAGCATTAATGTTAATCTATTATGTTTATTATGTTTTTAAAGTGATTGATATTAGTGTTATGATGGGCCCAAACCAAATTGAGCAAGACTTCTTTTAACATTAAGCTGCAATTACTTACTACGTTTACGCACGCGAGCCAAGTCCGTACCAAATCGTATGGACTCGGAGTCGTATCTTTATAATATATTGTTTATATTGTACTACAAGTACTTTTCAGTAGTCAGAAATTAAATATTAATCTATCTTATCATCCTTATGTTACTTCTAGTACAATATAAACAATATATTATAAAGATAGACTAGGGATGTCAATACCCAGAAATATTTGTACCCGGGTACCCTCGCGCCGTACCCGGACTACCCGGGTAGTAAATAATACTAAATACGCAATTTATCATCATGGGTGTCAAATGATTTGCAAAGTTGTGGAAAGAGACATTATATTGTTAAACGGTATCAGGTTGCATTGTCTTCGATGCAAAACGATCGCGGAAGTATTCAACAAAGCTTCAAAGCTTGCGTCTCCGCTACGGTAGGCGGTGGTCGGCCGGGTCAAGCGATGACGTCATAGTCCGAGCTCGAACACGAGAACATGATCGCGGTAAAGCTACGACGGGCGGCGGGTGCGCTCCCTCGGACTCGCAACCGTTCCGCAGCATTCTTCCATAGGCCTACAGAAGATGATACTAATTGGGCTTTACGTCTCATTCGTCAGCGGCGCTGTTGAGGGGGGGGGGGGGGGGTCAAGTTAAATGCCGGCAAATTGAAAAGAGTGGCTCGTACGCTCGCACAAAGACGCCAGTAGGGAAATATCGCAATGTTGAATTAATTTCGTTTTGAACAGAAGAAGGGAACGGGTAGTACCGGGTAACGGGTATTGAAAAGTTGGAACCGTACCCGTGTGTACCGGGCGGGTAACGGGTACCCGTTGACATCCCTAAGATAGACGTCCGAGTCCGTACAGACTCGGCTCGTGTGGTAAACGTAGTAACTAATGTGTATTCATTTTGATTTTGGTTTTCTTGACTTAATTCTTGAAACAGACTTTTGAACCCCTTGTTGTTCCAGAGCGACTTCTACATGTACGAGATCGAGAGCAACCGCTGGACGCTGATAACGGAGGACACGGGCGCGATGGGCGGACCCCAGCTGGTGTTCGACCACCAGATGAGCATGGACACGGAGCTGCGCACGATCTACGTGTTTGGGGGCCGCGTTCTGACCCCGACCCCCGACCCCGGCAGCGACCCCGACGGATGCCTCCAGCTGGTCGGGGCGTCCGAGCCGATATTCTCGAGCCTCTTCTCGTACCACGTCCCGACCAACACGTGGACGCGACTCTGCGACGACTGCATTCGGCTGGGCAGCGCGGGGGTGCCGGCCATCCGGTCTCGCGTCGGACACTCCATGCTGTTCCACCCCGTGAGTAGGCCTCCACTCATTAACTTAATAATAATAATATGTCATCAGGAAAATTTTAAACCCTACGTCGGTAAACCAGCTAAAAAGTGTGTTTTTAAAACATTGGTTTCTATTTTTTCTTAAATAACTAGGGCTGCCCAACAATATCGATAATTCGATACAATATCGATAATGGAAAAATAATTCGATATCGATATAGAATTATTATATCGTAGGCCTACATATCGCGATATCGAACTTGCGCCTTATAAGCTAATTGTTTAGAAAGAAAACGATTACGTCACGTTACGCCAATCACAATATCGCTGTTTTGTGTGGATATTTTAAATTTTGAATAGTATACACACAAATTGACACACATTATAAGACATTTCAAAGTTCAAACATTTATTTACGTATTACGGTAATGTTGTTTATAATAAGTGGCCTCTGGCTGGTCTGGAAATTCTAGAAACACGAGAAAAGTTTCGATATCGCCGATATCGATTTGTTTCTTGATAAGTTCGATATCGCTACATGATATCGATAATTCTTCCCGCGATATCGATATAATCTTTTTTATCGTTGGGCAGCCCTAAAAATAACCAATGGGTTGTGAAAAACATGTAATTGATGCTCCAAGCTGTGTTTACAGTAGGCCCACCAGCAAATGTTTAAGGGCTGGCTGGACAATGTTGGTTCCAACTAGGCCTGTAAGCAGTAAGATTATAGCTGTCTCACTTAGTTCACTGGCTTTTTCTAGGGCTACCGAAAACTGTACATCTTTGCTGGCCAGAGGAATAAGGATTATCTCAACGATTTCTTCACTTATAACGTGGACACTCGAGAGGTGGTGCAGATCTCGGGGGTCGTTAGGAAGGAGTCGTGTAACCTCCCCGCTGCTGGTTTCACACAACGGGCGACGATAGATGCCGACCGGAATGAAATCTACGTTCTCTCGGTAAGCGTAGGCTACATTACTTTACTACACGATGTCTCACTTTGTACTATTGTCACTCTAGCCTGTATTCTTTTTCTGTTCACAATAGGGACTAAGTAAAGAAAAGGAGAAAAAAGACAACAGTATTCAGAACTCGTTTTGGGTCTACTCGATCAACCAAGACAGATGGTATGTGTGGTGATAGTTGATAAGGCTCTTACATTGTAAATTGTAAAAATAAAATGTGCTGAGAGATGTGCATTTTTAGCCTTAAAACTAAACCAACAAATTTAGCATTATCCCTTGAAAACTTAGCATTAATTAATAATTATTTTATAAATAGATCAGAAAACATTGGTTTTAGCATTAACATTAACACAACATTGACCCTTAGCATTAACATACAGCTCTACGTTCCACTGTGCCCAATGAAAAAGTTATTATTTTCATGTTTTTAGGTCATGTGTCTACAGAAATGAAAACACAAGTGATCAGTATTGGAACAAGATGAGAAACGTAGAACCTTGTCCAAGATTTGCCCATCAGCTGGTCTACGATCAAGTGAACAAGACCCACTATCTTTTTGGTGGCAATCCAGGCAAGGCATCCGCTCCCAAATTGCGCCTTAATGATTTTTGGCAGCTACAACTCTGCCGGCCAACACATACGCAGCTTTTACGCCAGTGCAAGCTCCTGATTAGAAAACATAGGCAAGTTTCGTTCGTGCTACAATGTAGTACGTAGTTCGTTTACGTTTAGCATTTATGGATCAAAGGCTCTTGCTCTTTCTACCATTTCCTCTTACTGATGGGTTAGGTTGATAGAATAATAAGATCAAAGAAACAAAAATAAATATCACAGATATATAAGGATGTTTTAAATGCGCTTAAAGATGCACAAAACATGCACAAAGAAATTTCTAGTCATAGAATAGTCTTGTCACCTTGTTTGATTTGGTAGAATGCCAATTGGCTGGGTTAGATGTACATTGGGGAAAGAAGAAAGGAGACCAACAGCTTACCTGAAAGGTTGTGGGTGGTTGCTTGAGGTGAAGATTAACACAAATATATACACATGATGTCGAACGTTTCGGCCTACATGGCCTTGGTCACCGACCGTCGAAGAAGACTGGCTACACTAAAACTATTTCTATTTAAAAGTACTATCTATACGATATTTACAAGGCGCTGTTGGGGGTTGTGGGTTGTGGTGGCGGTGTGGGAGGAGGGAGGGGCCTAGGGGTAGGTGGCCTAGGCCTACCTTAGGTTGAGGTTGGGCTTTTGGCACGAGTTGGTTACTATTTGATGTGCCAGTTCCCATTGCCTCAGGTGCTCCTCGTTGCAGGAGGGGGGTAATGATCTTACTACCCTGGTGGTGTAGCAGTCATTAAACCCCCTGTTGTGGGTGCCTGCATGTTGGGCCACGGGTTTGAGATCAAGTTTCTGTACAGTGTCCTGGGTATTTAAATTAAATTGACAATTAAATAGGCCTAATTAAATGTAAATAAAAAACGGTATTCGATGAGTACGGCAAGAAAGCTCGTTCTTTTCTTCATTGGTTACAATTTAATTCGTGTATGGCTTCTGTAAGTAACTATCACAGAATTTAAATGAGAGAGAGTTATACAAATCCATGTTACTGGTCGTGCATGTGCAGATATATCACTTGTCTGCTGAATACGCTTCTTCCGTACAATCCTAACAATGGCTGTTCTCTTTACTACATCCAGTACCGGTACTGGGTAGTGCATTTCCCTAGAAAAGTACCAACCAAGTTGATCGATCAATCTATTCACAAATTTTGGTACTTTTCTGCAAAGAAATTTGTTCTTGTGACACTTTTTGTCCAAGAGACACCTGACCATAATGAAAAAAATATTTTCTCTCTCAGAATAATAATAATAATAATAAAAAGAAATGATCAGCTTACTTACATGCTTCTTATATTACAGATTTGAAGAACTGGCATTGAAAAACAAAATGCTTGCTTTGGAATACCTACAGACAAGTCTTTGTGAAATTGTGGACCACGAGGATGCTGAAGAAACTAAACAGGTAATAATATTCATGGGGTCATGGTGCTTGGCCTAAAGGGCCTAGTGCCAATTCAATTCAAGTGTTTAGGCACATAGGGTCATAGGCTACCTGTAGTAAGGACAGTTAGTGTTCAATAGTGTTATTTCATTCTGTTCCGAGGGCAAGAAGACTGCAAGTAGTTTAGTAGCTAGCTTATGTCCGGTTATCAGTTCCAGCTGCTGGCGTCTGCCCTGTTCCGAGGGCAAGAAGACTGCAAGTAGTTTAGTAGTTAGCTTATGCCCGGTTATCAGTTCCAGCGGTTGGCGTCTGCCCTGTTCCGAGGGCAAGAAGACTGCAAGTAGTTTAGTACTGTAGGTAGCTTATGATGCCCGGTTATCAGTTCCAGCTGCTGGCGTCTGCCCTGTTCCGAGGGCAAGAAGACTGTTTGCCCAGGGAAGACAACGAAGAAGAAGTGCATTGCCACAACAAACGTTCACAACTATTTGATCAGCTGGTAGCGTTCTTCCCTGAGTCCATGACGCAGCCTACAGGAAACCTAATAGATCTCATTCCACTCTAGCAATAAATAAAAGTGTCATGATAGCTCATGATACTGTGTTTTCTATCTGCATATATAATGTATGCATGTACAGATATATGAGTTATCCTTGAAACTATTTGTTGGCTCCTTAAGGTGGATAATATTCACTGCAACTGCAAACGATGCGAAGTGCCAAACCAGTAAAAGAATGGGACACATTTTGGTAGAATGTGACATTTCAAAATAACCACCAGCGCATGTGTAACTTAAACTAGGGATTGAAAGAAGTAAGGAGATTGTTACTTGAGGAACTTTTGCTCTCTATTTTCTATCTACAATAATATGGCATCTCATTAATAATCTTTGTGTACATGATCTTCACCCTAAAACTTTGCCATATAGAATTTGAATTTCTTCTCTTTGTTACAAATTTGGTTTGAAATTATTTTCTCCATTATTATGGATATATATAATATATATATATGTATATCCATATATCCATTATTTTCTCTCTTCTGCCACTCTTTTTAATTTCTACGTAATATCGATTACAATTGCAGACCTAGATTATCTGTTGGACATATTCCGATCTTGGTCTGGCTCTACTGTTTATTTCCTTCTACTTTTTGCCCTTCAATTATAAATATTCATTAGTATTTCTTTGTGGTCCATGAATGTCCAAATAAACAATCGCTTTGTTCAATTTAAATATATTTTTTAACTTATAGTTTCTAGTACGTCCTCATTTGCAATGTTGTAAAGTAGTGTGCTACTGTGGGACGGTAGCACGCTATATTACAAGAACGTGGTAGCATGGTGAATATAGCGTGCTACTGTTTTTTAAGTAACTCTATTGAGAAATTATGCTAGTTGCGTGTGACTTACATTCGAGTATATACAGAGCAAAACAATGGTCGGATATACCATCTCTTTACTCTTATCAAATCTCTCCTCCTCTCACCTTATAATTGTTCTGGATCAATCTAATTTATAAATCGATTACCAATAGGTAACGCACATTGGTCATAAATTACGATCAGTAACCATATCGAGGGAAAAATGAGTACAGAAGAGTTGTTAGAGTGAATACGTGTTCTGTCCAACTCATGGTTTACTTCTGTCGCAACCATACCGGGCCAGGAACGAAGTTGCCTTCCAGATTGCATATAGGCACTACAGTAAGCACCACAATTGGCGCATGGGCAAATCCTAGTTACGAGAAATATTATACCATGGCTTTGTCGGTAATAACTCTCAGCATCCAAATTCTTATTGATTGACTCTCATGTATGGACATTTCATCTTTCTGATGTCATCTTCATCTGTGGTGTATCCTTATCATGCTAAACATGCTCTTTAACATGCAGATTAAAAGAGCTACATTATTATTATTATTATTATTATTATTATTATTATTATTATTATTATTAATATGATGGGATTAAGTTCCTATCCCCTACCCGACTTCATTGTTGGACACAGGGAGCAGATATATAAAAAAAAAATTAATACATAAATTTGTATACATAGTAGTGAAACGTACAATACTCTATTTGCTAGTTCACAAGTTGCCTTTCTCTACTCGGAAAATACTCACAAGCCATCTTAATCAAAGTCAAATCAAAATACAAGTGCAGATTTGTAAAGGTGTGTTAAAAACAAAACTGCTTTTTCACAGTAAGGTTCGTAAGACCCAGGATAGTCTCGACCCATGGTCGATTGCTTGTATCGACACTTGCCTCATCCCCATTGATAACTTGCTCTGTGGTAGTTGCTTGCTAGTAAGGCTGGGCATCGATGTAAATCGACAACATCGACATCGACGGCAAATAATCGATGTCGAATTGCGATGTCGGAATATTTTCGACATCGACATCGAAACGAAAATAATCGACATCGTTTTTTTTTAAATTGATAATTAATCAATTATTATTAAAAAGAACTTTGTCACCTGTTAAATGTAGGGATGACGACGGTTAAGCATTTCACTAACCGGTTAATCGAACCGGTTTTTAATCAGTTAATAACGGCAACAAAACTCAGTTTTCGTCTGCAACGGGAGATAACTGACCTAGGCCTAGGCTAAGCCTCCTAGGCCTACGTGACGGCCTTGCGGGCCGGTCAGCTTATTTTTGTCGTCATAAACACAATTGTGGATATTGATTTCAATTTATTTTAACGCAATATCCGATTGTAGAGGCTTATTCAAGTCGTTTTTCATTAATCCGTTCTTGATTACTTGTTGCGTAGTGAACTGTCAACAGGCGGCCGCTTGCATTCCACTCGCTCGCGTCTATCGCGATCTCGCTTCCACTCACGCGTCCTGCGACTAGCGCTTTCTCTCTCTCTCACGGCGGCCGATAGCAGCCGACACGGCGAACTACTTCGTCGCGTCTCGCTCAGACCATTGTTCTCTCGCTCTTTCTCGTTCGGCCGCATCTGTTCTCACTTGCCGAGTGCCAGCCTGAACCAAGGGATGGCTCGCGCTTTAGTACGCGCGATCTGCAAATATTTGGGGGGGGGGGGGGGGGGGGGGTTGAGAGTGTGCGGTATCCTTTGATACGGGTCAGTTTGGACTAAAAGCGGCCGTGGACGAATAACTATGCCGCCCCGGCGTAGTTTAAAGTTCCCATTTCTCGCGTGAATTGATAATTGATTAGTTATTTAATTAATTGACGAAAAAATCGATTAAAACCAAAAAAAATCGATGTCGAAAATCGTCACCGACATCGATTATTAATCGATTAATCGATGTCGACGCCCAGCCTTACTTGCTAGTCGCCTTCTCTCTCTCGGAATCTCGCTTACACTAGCTGCGCTTTGGCTCGATCCTTCTCTCTACCTCGTGTGCTGTGCGAGCAACTGCCCAGTCCGCTAGTTACTGTACCTGGTAACTATTAATAACAACTATGTATGTAATAATATAGCAATTTGAATTTTAAGCCTCAAATAATAAGTACCCTTGATTTAGTAAAGGGTATAAACTTGACTCGACTCCAAAATCCAAGTTACGAAATAATGTGGTGGCAATCGGCACTCGCAACTTATATGATGATTGATGATGAACTTTAAATCGTGAGTACATTTGATATTGTTTGGATGATATAGGGGATAAGTGAGCTGTATCTAGTCTTGTTAGTTAATTCTTCGTTCAGTACATGTTTGGAAACCTGGATGCTGTTTTGATGTAGTTTTCTTATTTGAACTGAGATGTTATCTATAGGCACCGTGCGTTGGTACTGAACAAGTTGCGGCCGTAGGCTGGCGATATTTCAAACAAAAGAGATGATGGCCAGCAAACGGCGTGATTTACGTGTGAGATTTGTTAGCAGTGCCTGTTTTGAAAGTATATACACGAGAAATGAGAATGTTGTTAAAAGTTACGTATTTGTAACGTCCTATCTGAGTGTCAAATATTGGGGAATGTTACATTTGGATAGTCGAAAACACAAAAATGTAGACCAATACTAACAAACACTAAAAAGTATTAACGACACTTTGCTCTAAATAGTAGAAATTGGTAGTTGTACGAGGGGGGGTAGCACACGTCTCGTGGGTGGCTAGCTAACTAGGGAAATGATAAATACGACACTGAAATTCACATCTCGGAGTTTGACCAACTTCAAAGTTCTATTAATACATGCAGCTATACAACTGTGGAAAAATATATTTTGTATCTACCAATTTCCACTTCTTACAGTAGTTGGAAGTGTAGTAAATAATTTGTGTTGATTATATTTTCAATTATGTATAGGGTTTCAAGGGTTCGATTATCCAAAAGGAACATTTCCGATGAAAAATGTTTAGTTAACTAACTTAACTTACCTTGTTGTTACTACATACATATTCTGAAACTTTTTGCTGCTTGTAGAACGTAATGCAACATCCTTTGCTACTTGAGGAGATGGCCGTTTAATAATCTGACATATGGTACGAGGCTATTCATTAAATAAATGCTTACTTGGTCCACTAGTCACACAGCCTGTTATTAAGTTGTGCGGTCAGTGGCTACTCTTGGTGGCTATAGCAGATAAAGTTTGTATTTTATTTTATTGTATTCTATGTAAGATAAACATGTAATAAATGTAAACTTTGTGTAAATTTATTGTATTATCGCAGTTCACACGTGAACTATTTTATTTCTGGCACACGTGATCCATGTTTTCAAATTGATTAAAAACGTGATTTGAAAATAAATATGTAATCTTTACACACGTTGTTCCTTCAACCATTTTTGGGATGTATAACCTTCAAAATATGTACTATAGACAAAAATACATATTTTGAAGGAAGGGAGGGGTGAGGGGGAGGGGGATCACCGCTGAATCAAATCAAGCTCTGATAACCTGGATCCTCAGATCATCAAAGTTTGTGTAATCAGGAAACTTGCAAGTTCCTGTCAATGTGTGTAGATAGGATCTATGGAGACTGGAATACCTAGCCAACTGATCCTATGCATGTCTGTGAACCACACCAGTTGGAGGTGAGCGCGTGAGTGGATTTTGACTCACTTCGGGTCAGAACACGAGGGAGCATTATTCAACCACGCAAGTCACGCATGCAAGCTTCCAGTCACTTAACATTCACGTTAGTAAGTCGCATTTCTCTAACTCACTCACACATCATACACTCACGCACAAGTCACGGTTGTACTCACGCCGTCACGCACAATCAAATAATAATACAAATAATATATTAATTTTTAATGCTACATTACAATTTTGCTCTTGTCAAAGTTAGCGTAAGACTGCGACTGCATTAATGCACATAAGTTCTTCTTCAACACTCTTACCTTTAGCATTAAATGTCAACTCAACTAGGTAAAGTTTTTCTCAATGAGTGATTTTGTAATGACTTCTTGAGACAATAATATTACTCAAAGACATTCACGATTCACTCTCATAATCACCAACAAATTATTACTATATTATAAAATTAAAATTTAATTTATTTGAAACATTAAGTGAATTACTGACTATTACTAAAATAAAGTCTGAAAATAAACTTCGAATTCCAGCGATGAAATACCAAACCAAAGGTTGACTTCGAGCTCCAAGCAAGACGTCAACAGAAATGTAGCACCTGAAATGCAAAAATATCCCCAGAAAATTAAATTTTTGTATTGTTCATTAGAAAGTGACACGCACAATCACACGTGGTATTATTCACGTGTGAGTTGAATATCATATCTTGCGTATAGGGTTGCCAACTCTCCCGTATTTCCCGGGAAATCCCGTTTTCTACTGTGATTTCCCGCTTCCCCTATCCACTCTACACGGGAATCAGTTTTCCCGTATTTTCACAGTTTGTTTTAAAATACACATTTTGTAAACTTCTGCCTACTAACAGTAACAGTACAAGTTTTCAGCATTTGAGCATTTTGAACTTGAAGTCTTATGTTGAGACAATTGTTTCATTATGCATCATAGGGTAGGAAAATTCGGACATAATGGTACCTACATAAATGATTAGACAATAGAAACAGATCAACCAGGTAAGTTACAAGTTGTTGGTATTTATTCTCTTTCGTGTCAAAATTTGTATAATTATTTAAAACGGGATATAAAGATTCTACGTGATGCAAAATAGCTTGACAAAATGTAGAAGGTAGGTACATATTAATTCAATTTACCCTCCCAAATAAAACATTAACTGAATGAGAAAATTACACCTGCAAAGTTAATATCAAATCGGTATTCACGGAGTGAATCTAAAAAACTTTTTTTCAACGAAATGTAACAAAAATCACTTTTATATGTTACCTGTTACTGTATCTTTCCAATTATGTAAGGCGCATGCTTCAAAAAGTACATATTTATGTTTTAAATCAATTTAATTCTGTTGAATTAGCTAGAGCCTATGCCTAGGCCAATGCACGCCATTCGCCATTGTTCAACACTAGGATGAAGAGAAATATCTCTGCAGCAAAATAAGTGCTTTGGTTCTTTGTTATCAGCAGATGCACCAACTTAAACATAAGTTACTGTATAATAATCGCAGTATTTTCGATAATTTACCCCTTCTTCAAATTTGAAGAAGGGGTAATTTGAAGAAAGGGTTATTATTTTAAAAGAAATTTATACCCAAAAAATAAATTACCCCTTCTTCAAGTTTGCGGGCGATATTCGGTTTCATTTCCTACGTTGGCTACTGAATCAACGTAGAACAGCTGATTGTGCATCCAGTCGGCTGTGTGCATGTTGCTAATGGTGAATGGCGTGCATAGGCATAGGCTCGAGCCAATTCAACATAATTAAATTGATTTTAAACATAAACACGTACTATTTGAAGCATGCGCCTTACATAATTGGAAAGATACAGTAACAGGTAACATATAAAAGTGATTTTTGTTACATTTCGTTGAAAAAAAGTTTTTTAGATTCACTCCGTGAATACCATCAAATCCATAAACTCATTTTCTGGGACCTAACGTCGCGATTTGGCCTTCGGCTAACCGAGACATATCGCAGTCCTCTTTCCCTCTACATTTCAAATCAATTTTAAAATTCCCGTATTTTCATATTCAATAGTTGGCAACCCTACTTGCGTAGTCACTCACGAACGACTTTTAATTCAGTGTGCACTCATGCACCGACACGCTCTTAGTTCTTGAAGATTTAGGGGATCCCTTGAAAACAATCCTCAAAACATACTTCAAAGTTCAAACCACAGACAATCAAATTCAAACTTGGGATATCCGTTCCCGCTTCAAAGCTAGGGTGACGCGATCCACGAGATCTCGTGTACGCACCCCAAACCATTTTCAACAGGTTTTCGGACGTGGACATTGCAGTTCATCTTTGTGCAGATGCGTGGTACAAACTGCGTTTTGCTACATAACCTTAGGCCTAGCCGAGCTGTCATCCACCAGCTGAACGCAAGTAGGCTAGGCTAAGATTTACTTTCTGATGATTATCTGTTGATTTTTAAAGTGAATATGGTCGACTGGATATTTATTAGGTACAAAAAATCATTTAAAATAATAACCACTCTCAGGTAGCCCCTGCAGGCGTAGGTTATTACCGACATTAGCTTAGGCCGAGGTCTTGCATGCAAAACATGGCATCTTCGGGGGCTGATCAGCAAAACCCAATGATTGATGAACTGAAACAAGAAGTTGAACGATTGAGCCGAGAATTGGATCAAGCAAGTAGTGAAAAAATACAATCTGCTCAATATGGGCTTAGTCTTCTGGATGAACAAGGAGCTCTACAGCTCCGTTGTGAAGACCTCGAGACCTTGTATGAGAACACCAGACATGAACTTGAAATCACCCAAGAGGTTAGTTGTGCATTGCCTTATCTTTCGGATGTTCTCTAATTTAGTTTGTTCATATTTAATTATCTGTATTTTGTAATTTACTTTCTAGGCACTTGCTAAGTTTCAAACAAGTCACAAGGTCACAACGAAGTCGGGTATTGAACAAGAAGAATCGCTCATTTTCGAATCGACTGCTCGGGAGACATCCCTCAACTCTCAGATACTTGATTTGGAGAACGAATCTAAACAATTTCGTCAGGAATTGGAGAGAGTCAAAAATGAGAGAGACAGAGTTCTTCAAGAAAACTACGATCTGGAAAAATCGAAAGAAGAAGGCGAGTTGGAGAGAAGAAGGCTTCGATCCGAACTCAAAGAGATCAAGTTTCGAGAAACTCGCCTCATAACAGACTACTCGGAACTAGAAGACGAGAACATTACTCTTCAAAAGCAAGTGTCTGTTCTTAAGTCATCTCAGGTAGAATTTGAAGGGATGAAGCACGAAAGTCGCCGACTACAAGAAGACGTAGACATATTACACCAGCAGGTGGAGGAGATGACTAAATTGAAGAAAATTGCAGAGAAACAGATGGAAGAAGCCTTGGAATCCTTGCAGGTAAAGTTGGAGCAATAGCCTAGCCTAATTCGTTACAAACCTGAACTGGTGGCATTTGCCATGGTTACAACTTTTTCTCTCATGTCAACGATATCTTGTTGATAGCCTAATGCGGACTTTACACTAATTTGCAACGTTTAGTCGTAGTTCTATGGTTTAAGATTTTGGGGTGTGGTTCGGTGGTAGGCATAATCGTAAGGTTTAACAAAAAACTTTCAAAGATGCAACATTTTTCATCTAGTTTCTTTAAGCCCCACCCACTATTGCGTACATCGCGATCATAATTGTAGAAAAATAACCTGTTTACAATTGATTCCGATTACGGCCTACTGTAACTATGTATTATATAATATGTCCTTGTTTCTAGGCTGAACGAGAGGCCAAATATGCACTTAAAAAAGAATTGGACCAACGGATCAACAGTGAATCAATGTATAATCTCAGTAACTTAGCTTATAGTATTCGAGGTAATATTTGTTTTCAATTTCAATAACTAAGCCTGCTGAACTACTATACGCTACGTTAAAGTACACATTGCGTTACACCGTTTTACTTTTTTTCAGGAATCACTGATGACCAGGCAATGGGTAGTGATGGAGAAGACGACCTGCCCGTTCTTAAGCGCATCGAAGCGGACCTCAAGAGTGGATCCAACAGTGACGCCGCCTCTCCAGATGGCAAGCAAGTGGATCTCTTCAGCGAGATTCATTTGAACGAGCTTAAGAAACTAGAGAAGCAGCTGGAACAGTCCGAGAGCGACAAGCAACTGTTGACGCAAAGTTTACGGGAGTCTCAGCTTCACGGCGAGCGTAGCCAGGGTGATCTGAAAACGTTCACGGCTAGACTCGCGCAGTTGGCCGCACACGTGGACAGCCTGCAGCACTTACAACAGAAAGCAGCTCTTCAATCGGAGAACAACAAGAACAAACCGGCCAATGAATTGGGCTCGGTCGTTGGTCAGTACCAGCAGTGGTTTGCTCTCGCTTCCCGAGAAATCGAGCAGCTGCGTTTAGACATTCAAGAATTAGAAAAGGGTCTCGGCTGCTCGGATGCCACGCTTCAACTCCGATCCGAAGTGACAAACCTGAAAAATAAGTTATTAGACGTGGAATCGCGGGCGCAAGACTTACAAACCGATGTCCGGTTACTGGGCGAACTGGTTGACGAGGCTAGTTCTTCCCTAGACACCTCCCAGAATGATCTTATCTCGATATCGGACGAACTGGCCCAGTTATATCATCATGTTTGCACTGTCAATGGAGAGACGCCCAGCCGTGTCCTACTTGATCACGAAAAGCACGGTGGAATGACTCCTAGCTCCGAGTTAATGTCTAACACTGGAAACGACCAGTTTACGCTATCAAAGATCGAACTGTTGCGTAGTCGGTTAAAAACGGGTGTCCAGTTGAAGGACCTGGAGAGCTTGACGAATGCTGCTGGCATGGCAAAACATGTCCAAACAATCCTAGATCAGATAAAGTACTTACGTACAGCTGTTGAAAACACAATAGATCTGTCCAAGATGAAGGGAGTTCGTGCAAACATATCGGAAGCAATCAATAACGACTCCAAGGAAGTTGAGCTTGGAGAACTTCAAGAGCAAGTTATCAAACTGAAGTCGCTGCTCTCGACAAAACGCGAACAAATAGCCACTCTTCGTACAGTGTTGAAGTCCAATAAGAATACTGCAGAGGTAGCGCTCAACAACCTAAAGTCCAAATACGAAAACGAGAAGTCCATTGTGAGCGAAACAATGATGAAAATGCGAAACGAGCTGCGGTTACTCAAAGAAGATGCCGCCACGTTTTCAAGTTTGCGTGCCATGTTTGCTGCACGTTGTGAGGAGTATGTCACGCAGGTACTGTGCACCATTTAGTACTTACATTAGTTATATTTTAGTGTGTAGTTTGTGTCTCAATAATTTGACCAACAATTTTAACTTCAAACTGAGTGTTATAGTCTTGTACTCTGTAGATTGATGATTCAAGTTTTATGTAATTCCTAGAAAGGCATCAGTTACAGTTTGTTAGTAGGCTACACACCTATATAACTCTAGCCTAAACACACAATGTACAATGTAGACCTGTACCTGTACCTGTAAAGTATAGATAAAAAAGCAGGCCTACCTATGATAAATATCAATACGCAATGCTCCAATACATGTTGCGATAATCGTACGATATTATTTTGCTTCTGTAGCCTAATAAATGAGATTGGTAGAAGGATAGACCCCAACAGCTTAGGCTACCTGAATTCTAGACCGTTGTCATGGTAGAGAGATTAAATAAGCTAACAACAAAGGACAACACAAGTTTTCCAAGACGTTTCAGTACAACACGTTGATTTTGATATTTTCTTAGTTTAAAATTTCATGTGCAAAGATTGTCTGCATCCAATGCCAGCTGAGTATGTGACCTGACCTTGACCTGACCTTGCTCCCAGGTGGACGAGCTGCAGCGCCAGCTTGTGGCCGCCGAGGAGGAGAAGAAGACTCTGAACCAGCTGCTACGGCTGGCGGTGCAACAGAAGCTCGGCCTCACTCAACGTCTGGAAGAGCTCGAGGTCGACCGGGAGATCCGCAACGCCAGGCGTCACGTTCCAGCGGGCGGCCGCGGGGCCAAGACTCGGTTCCCGCAGCCGGGGCGATCACACGCCGGCAGGGACTACTTCTAGCCTCGCTCGGTCGCAACGCTCGCGGACAGGGGAGGCAGATTGTTACTACTTCTAGCCTCCCTTGCACCCACTCGCGGACAGGGGAAGCAGATTGTTACTACTTCTAACCTCCCTTGCACCCACTTGCGGACAGGGGAAGCAGATTGTTACTACTTCTAGCCTCCCTTGCACCCACTCGCGGACAGGGGAAGCAGATTGTTACTACTTCTAGCCTCCCTTGCACCCACTCGCGGACAGGGGAAGCAGATTGTTACGTGCTCGTTTCGGTAGGGGCGCCGGTTATCAAACTGCGGTTATCATTGTCGATCGCTACTATCGGAACGTTTCGAACGTGTTCTGTAAGGTAGTAATTTTTGGGGATGAATTGGGCTTTGCACGCCAAGCTCGAGGTAGACACCGTGGTTCGAGCCCAAGTACAGAGTCTGCTGTAAGGGTGAATTAGCTCTACGTTCATGGCTCCGTTACGTGGAGAACGAGTAGACCTCGCTTGACTCTGGGTCTGAACGAGGCCGGCTCTGCGAACGGGGAAAAGTCGCAGTGCAAAGCCCAATTGTGTTAACACACCGTCTTGCAATTGTTTCAGCTCTTCCCGGATTTCGGTTTCTCGAATAATTTATCTCCAAAGTAAGGTATTATTAACGTGCCACACGGATCAAATTCAATTTTTTTTTTAAAATTGCTATTGTCGAAATTATCTGTATACTGTAATCAATACACCGATTAACTGGGCGATAAGAAAATCAATATTGATAATCCAAATGCTAGCCAATTTAAAATATCAATTGAGGAAGTGAATAGTTCTGCCCATCCATGACTTGGATCCATCTAAACCCGAGGCCACTGTGGCATTTGCAACTAATGCATTTCAAACAAATATACCACTTTAGGTCAGTAGTAAATTTAAAACCTTGATACTTCTACTTGGACAATTTGAAGTTTGAGACATTTGAAATGAAAGCAATGGTGCCAACAACTACTAATATAGCCCTTGCATTTTATTTTACAATCTATAATGTTAACTTTTACTTTGAAATTCGTTGTAAATAACGTAACTCAAAATAGTTACTGGATCTAGTACTTTAAAGTATTTTTTTCCAATCCAAATCAATTCCAATATGATTGTAAATTATAGGGCACGACCATACTATAAGGAAGCGATTTGGAATAACAAATACTGTTAAAAGATAAAAGAAACATACTAAGGTACAGAGGTTCTTTTATACTTGGAAGTGCCCGCTGAGCAGGTATCAATACACACAAGCAGTACTGTGTTGGCTGTAGCATATTATTGTAGGGCCTATATTGCAACTAATTGGCTTATAAGACTACGTAATGCAATGTACAGCGTCTTTGCATTTCCTTCATCGCACGTAATGAAGATGATGAGGTAATCATGCATTTGAATTTTGAAACAATGTAATAATAGACTTCCCCTTTTCCAAAAGAATACCTAGCCTAAATGAGTAAATATGGTAATAGTTAAGTGCACCAGCACAGGTGGACTCACATTGTAATGGGCAGCATTGTGTATATACTTGTATTAATTAGCTGAACTGTGAAGGGAGAAAGCGTACTCGCGTCATTGCGTTCGCCGTGTTCCTTTCAGCTCGTGCGCAGCAATGGCGGTCGGAACGAACGCTGGCAAAACAGCCGATACTTTCTCGCGTTATGATACTAACTAACCAACATTTTCCAATTAGTGTTCATAACTTTTGTACCTACCTAAAGTAAGTATACATTGACGACTTCAAAATTAACACGTTGTGAAAGCTTTTTAAATTATTTTATAGCTGTGTGATAGTTTCTACTAAAATGTGTGTAAAGGTTGTTAATTTTTTGTTTGATAATGCTATGACTGAGGTTAATGATGTTGCTTAGCCTAGCCATAAATTATTAATGATGGTACGTATTTGTGCAGATGTGAATAGCATAGTTTATAGAGTAAACCCTTTCTAATTCGTTCTGGAATCACCTGTTTTGTTATTTCAGTCGAGAAGAATGCGTTAAACTCTCGTCATATAACTCTTTTCTCACTTGACTTGGTTGTTTGAGAAATTTGTTTGAATGATTTTATTTTCATGGTATATTTTAAAAATATTTATGTAAAGTGAAAATGACTAACAGAATTTGTATAGAATACTCCAATTTGGTAGCTATATGCTTTAGCCACACTGACAACAAATATTAATATTGTGAATGACTGAATATTACGTATTAGTAAAACAACTGTTGCTAAGACTCATCCAAGAGAACCCTCTGCATGTGTTGTCGGTGTGTCTAAAACTGTACCGCAACAATCGTAGATATATACATTTTTTTGTTCTAAATTGTTGATCATGTATATTTTGCCAAGTACTATGTGGAATTTGTTTGCTTTTTAAGTATTTGTATCTATTTAATACTAGAATATGAGAAGCGTCATGAGTGTTCCCAGTATGTTAGGCTAAGCTGTATGTGTAATATCTTCCCACTGGTCCGCTCTGGTTGTCCAATGATCGTCGAGTGTCCGAGCCACACAGAGCGGAACAGCCGTCCCCCTAGAACAATGGTCCGATCGGTATCTATAGAGTTTATATCATTCTAGATCACTATCTCTGTTGTGTCAATACTGTTACATAATGTAGTATTTGGTAGTCAAGTACGATATGTAGTGTTTTGTTTTATGTGAATACTGAGAAACCAAAATTTGTCCACTGGTTTTCACGATTTTTATAATGTTTTTTTAATGCATATTATGGTAATGTACTAAAGTAACTGAACAGCTATTTATCTGGCACGTTATTGTTATATACTGTGTAATAATTTTTTATCTCATATCTTTTAACATGAAGGTATCGTACCATAACCATACAATTCTAGTTGTAGGTTTTAATTAGGTAATCAAAGAAAAATAGTGCATTAAATATCCTATCTGTATGGGGCACTACTAGTTGCAACAATATTGCAGGACCTATAGAGTAGTGCTGAACTACATACTGTAGTATACTACTGTCTAGTTAGATGAGCAGTACAGCAAACAAACGGCTCGGAGATGCTGCTCGGCAAAGGTTAGTTCTGACATATATTGTTATCTGTGACACGGTTGATTTGTTTTGATATGCCGTGGATTTACTTAACCACCTTACGAGCTGCCTCCGTGCCGTTTCCACAGCATACAGAATAAACGCTGCGGTTTACCGGCCGTGTATTTAGTGCATACATCAATCAGTTACTGTTGAACTAGGAAGTATATTATGACATGAATAGTGCCAATTGTGAGCATATGAATAGAAGAAGAATTAATTATTAACTCTATCAGCATTAATTATAGAATTGGTTTTATATTTTGTAAACGATAGGAAAGTCTCATGAGTCATGATTCGTTTGTAATTTTATTATCATAGGGACCACTTTCTAAGTTCTTTTTGTGTGTTTAAAATCTTCGCCAAAAATTTGCACCTCAATGCGACGGAAGAAACAGGGAAAGACGTCACTGGTCAATATGTGTTATTCACCAGTCATAATAAAGAAGATTACTAATATAAATGTATTATTGATAAAAAATTAAAAAAATATGTTTTTGGTATTAACAGACAGATGCTAATTTTGCTAATTTCAGACATGAGACTTCCCTATTGTGACAGTATGAGTTGCGGTTTTTATTTTCTGCAGTATCTAGGAAGAGTATTAATTTATTTAATTATTACAATTTACCTGTGACCTGTTGGTCATTAACATGTCTGTCTACCTTAGTCTTAAGTTTTGTTTTTTGCTTTTAACCACAAAAAATATATTAACCATTACTATTATTGTACTTCTGGGGTTTATAGTTTAATTACATTTTGGTTGGTATAGAATAACTTGACCGGTAGTCAGTACCTACAGTGTACGTATAATTGACTTTGTTTTAACCTTTGTGGCAGCTTTTTTCGACGACTGTGTAACGGTCGTCCAGTGATTTTCAGTACAGTCAATAACACAGTAATGTGGAACAAGGCAAGAAATCAACATTATCTGGTTTTATATAATTGAGAATTGGCAGACTGACTTATTGCATTATGCTCTATATTACTGTGCTAAAGAAAGTAAAAATATACACAATATTACATGAAATAACTGGTGTAATGATCTTACCTTTCCTATCCTATGTTGAGTTGCTGCAGCTTATTGTTACTTGTTAGTACTGTAGTATGTAATATGTATGCACCCGTTTCATCCCATTACATGAAAGAATTTGCCTCAGCTGACTTGATACCCCGTTTACAGGGCTGCCACTGGCAACTACTTTCAACTATTTAGCAACTTTTTAAAAGAAAGCAACTATTCAGCAACTATTTTGGGCAAAAAACCCTAAAAGCAACTATTAAGCAACTATTTCTACCTTCACATGTGTTTTGTACATACATTAAATGCCAAATTGCAGATTCTACCAAAAAACCTAAATCTTGTTTTTCATTAAATACAAAAATTATGCTATTTTTAAGACATAATAAAAAAAACTACAATTTTTTTGCGAATATGAAAATCCCGCCTTTTACAGCCTTGTATATTTTAAACTTTTAGAGTCATTTATATCAGAGATTCTCTCCTTTTTTAAGTTCCGAAAATATAGTTTTTTACTTGTTCGTACTGTATTTATGTCACATCATATGAAGTAAATGATGTTTACTAAAATGCCTTTATGTTTACACAAGTCATACCCAAGGTAACACCTCCATTGTCCTAGCTCCCATATGCGGTAATCATATTTTTTGAACTAGATTGTACCCCGATATTTATATTTTTGCGTAAATCGTTTGGAATTTGGTTGCATAAGCAACTTTTGGGCAACTATTTTATTGCATTTTTGCAACTAAAAAGCAACTTTTTTTAACATTATAGGCAACTAAAGCAACTGTTTTTGAAGGTGTCATGCAGTGGCAGCCCTGCGTTTATATTACTGACGTTTAGGCTGTATGTTCGCCTATCCTGTAGAGCACCCGATTTCGATGTGTTAAAATTGTTTTAAAATGTTTGTAAGCTGTTCCAAATGTAAATCAAAATGGGTCTTGCTCTAGACTAGAGAATTCAGTGCTCTTTCTTTGTTCCAAGAATTGGTTCCATTTTTCTAATGTTCCTAATTAGGCATGAAAGGTGTGCAGCAACATCACTCATTTCAAAAGGTAATCTGAAACACGTTAAATTCTGTAGGGTGACGTTTTGATTTACATTGGGGACAGTTCAAAAACATTTTAAATCAATTATACGAGCTCTGCAGCCATACAGCCCTAAGATGCATTTAATTCTTTTATGGGCACACCACGATTTAATTTTTAGTACCACAACCAAGCATGTCAAAAACAAACATGCCAAAAAAGCTTTACAAGTTCCTTTTACCGTCGTCCCGCCGAATTCCAGTACCTGAAATCGTAAAATTGAGTATAAAAAAATATCTTGGGACATCCCGTATTTTCAAAAATGGCGCCACTTCCTTGTCAGAGCGGACGGAGTACGGGATTTTAAAAGGAACTAAGTTTCTTTTGAGGAACGTTTCAGTTCTTTTTTTGGAAAGGAACTGTAACTTGGATCAGTTTCTTTTCAAGCAGAAGTAACATAGCTTTTCAAAGTTCGTTTTTTGGGGGAACTTGCCCAAGACTGGTTTTCTGTTACTCTGTACACTGTACACATTCTGTGACTAAACTTTGACATACTCCCTTGCTTTCGAGATAGTACATCATACCTTGATACTACTGCTATTACTTTATGCATGTATGGGCACAGATTTCAAGTATCTGTGTGTCGACATATACCACCCCTTTATATGCACTTCTCCCAAAGGCGAACTTGGGCTACGTCCACTTCTCTATGTTGTCCTTTTCTTGCCTAATACGTACGCTACGCCACTGGTCCTCCATTCCTCTGATGACGCCACTGCTCCGTGACGTGGGCTAGTGTTGTGCGCTACGCCACTGGTCCTAGCTTCCATTCCTCTGATGACGCCACTGCTCCGTGACGTGGGAGTGTTGTGCGCTACGCCACTGGTCCTAGCTTCCATTCCTCTGATGACGCCACTGCTCCGTGACGTGAGCTAGTGTTGTGCGCTACGCCACTGCTCCGTGACGTGGGAGTGTTGTACGCTACGCCACTGCACTCGCGGCTCAGCTGGACTCCCGCAAAGCGATGCGTTGCCAATGAATTCCTTCCCAAGACGCCATCATAGTTGGAATCTAGTCGTAAAGTTCGAATAAACCATTGCATTGGCATTAAATGATTACACTTGACATGAAATCACAGTTTTGAAGCATCTATTCGTCGTGTGGTGTAAACATTCGTTCCAGTGTGTTCGTCCGTAGCAGATTGGGTTTATTTTCAGGTGGCGATTTGCGTTGGTCCTACTGGGATACCTGGCCACGTTCACTTCAATGCTGCGGTTGGCGCCGACAATATTTCATTCTAATCAAATTGCCGCCCTGTCTTGCTATGTTTGGTTTATTATTGGATATTGTTTATCAATCACATAGACAAGTAACTAAACAGATAATCATTTTAGTGATTGGTCATTTATCATACCGCCAATAGTGATGCATTAATAATTTGTGTCTAAAAACCCCGCGTTACACGACTGATAAACTCGAACGAGTTACTTGCTCGATTTTCTCTCTCGAGTCTTACGGGGGGGCCGACCGAATTATGCCCCCCCCCCCCCCCCCCTCCCCCTTTAGCGCGTTAAGTCCACATCTCCAGCGTTGGGCCGCGGGATTTAGAATAATTCCATAGTAGCTCTGCCAGTCGTAAGAGGTGACAAAGGAACTGATGTCACCAATAAATATGCTAGCTGACCGTATTACAGCTGTGTTCATTCGGGTGATACAGAATGTGAAGGACTTTATAATTCTTGTCTGTAGGTTGTATTACAACTTGATATTTGCTGTTGGAATTAGTTTCTTTGCAAAAATAAATACACCATACCCATAATAGCTGTCGACGAGGAAAAACAAGGCACACCTTTGATTGTTTTTTTTGACTTTAGGTCCCTCTCTGCTACAATGTACAAAGTAGAGACCACATTTTGAGCAATAAAAGGTTTATGGAAACATTTAAGGTTATACCATTAATAAATCCCCACAAATGATTTTATTCCACGAAAGCTCCATGATGACAATATTTAAACGAATTGATCTCCAACCGATAAATCGAGCATTTACACGATAATATATTAAAGTTGGCCCAACGTAAGTATTCTCATGCTTACGACAGCCGAGTCCAGTGGTACCAACTTAATTGTCTACTTATCTAGTTCACCATCTATTATTGAAACAGGCACATTAAAAGTAATTTACGACCTTCTGTTGGTTACCTGGAACGGTGGGCGTGGCCAAACAGGTGGGTTCACCCTACTCAGCGGAATACTACAGTGTGAAAGAACGCCAGAGGAATCTGTAGTGTAGATATTCTTTGAATCAGCGCGGATGAAAGGGCAGTAGATACGACGTATCTGGGGTAAATTTGAACAATGATTACAACAAACGTTATTTACGGTATTCACACTAAAGTACTTGCCGCGCATTTCACCATGTAAACACAGGTTTCGTTTGACCGTGCATAATAATAACAAACCTTGAACAATAATAGAAATTCCTGGGTACCTAACAAAAAACTAACTCTGAACAATAAACAAATCGAGCTCAGAATACGTTTGATTCGAGTGGAATGTCTCTACCATCGACACAACACAACCCTACATTCCTCCGCTCAGCGGTAATTACGCGGGACTCTATTTCGAGAGGTCGCCGGTTCGATTCCGGCCACCGGCAGTCCTGACTGAAGGTATGGTTTTCCTCAGTCGTAAAAGCAAACGCTGGAACTGAGTCATACCATCAGCCCTCGGACATTCCTTCCCAACTATCCAAACACCCTAATATACCTAGTTAGTCACCTGAAGAGGGGCACATCAGGTAAAGTTGGTGTGCACCCTATAACAGTGATTCCTACGAAAATATTATTGGTATTATTTTTATTATTGTTTATTATTATTTTATTGTTGCAATACATACAAACTCGCTCAAAACCAGCGTAAACATTTGTTGTACGGACATAAATGTCAAGTATTTCCATGTGTTTACCTTACTAAAGTCTACTTAGAACTAATTAAATATATTATTGTCCATATTATTTTTCCAAACTAAACTGTGGATGCTATGTACGGTCGTGGCCGATTTGTACTCATCCCAGCATTCGCTCTTCGTATATAATAATAATAATAATAATTATTATTATTATTGTTATTTATTTCCCACGGCGAATGTAGCCTACAGTCGGGGATCGCCCTGCGAGTGAGTCACTGTAAGCGGAGCCCGCTCAGTCTGTCAGTGTGGCGGTGCTATATAGAGTTGAGTTGGCAGGAAAGCGCAAGTGCCCGGGAGAGCGGGCGGCCGACGCAGCGTCGAGTCAGCGCTCAGTATTGAGGCATCGCTCGCGCTGACAATGTCGGCTCGCACGACCACGACGACCGGCCGGAGTGTGAGTGCGGGGGGGGCGAGTTCGGGGGGGACCAGTCATCGGCGCCACCGGTCCCGCTCGACCACGAGACATCAGGACGAGAAACCCAAGAAGAAGAAACATGGGGGGAGCACCAGCGCTTCACTGGCCTCCATTCCCAACGCCATTCGGCTGTCCATGCTCAACAGCGGACTCATGCCCTTGGGTGAGTCTCTCTCTCTTTTGTCTGTCTGTCTGTCCATCTGTCGTCACATAGTATTCTCTCAGACACATTCCTCATTCAATATATTCATATTTACAAAATTTTGCATATTTTTTATATAACATGCATAATCGTATTTCACATACACTCACCCTCCACACGACGAAATTCTCTCGTCGTGGTGACCGGCCCTCGTACAGATCTTTGATAATTCCTTTGTTCACATCTCCCTTTTCTCTCTCTTCTCATTCTCAATGAAGTCGGCTCTCTTTGCTCCCCAGGCCCCTAGCCCCCCCTCCCCCCACAATATATTTTCCTTCCCCTACGATGACCGGGCCGATGTGGCCGACGTCATATGACCTAGTTGTGTCTCGTTGTCAAAGAACAAACGTACCGGTATCTCAAAATAATGGTGATTATATTTTGGCTTTTCGTCTCTTATTTGCCAACATTTTAACAGACACACAAACAGTCATAAGCCTGCATTAATTAGGGTATCATACCCACTTGCATACTCTTGCAGTCACTTTGTCTCAGCACTCATTCATATGCGTCCCTATACTCCTCGTTGAGATGGGTCACTCGTGGTGACCGGTGCCCGCCATGGGGGCTCTCTTGCTTACTTTAATCATCCCTTAGCTGATTTATCATGATCTTGTTCACTTCAACTCTTTCTTGTCTTCTCATTCATGCGACCTGAACTCTCCCCTCCACCTCACCCCCCCCCCCCCCTAACTGACCTCCACGTATGACGTATGGTGATGAGTGATGGATCTGACGTTATGACGCGACCGAACTGTCAAATGTAACTCAGAATGTAACCGTGCAATGTCAGCCCCACGCATCCCAATTACTTCCATCTCATGTGTTGACGGGTCAAACCGACCACACATACATTCATAATGCGTCCACCAGAGTTTGCAAATATAGACGAGCAAATGAAGCGGCGACGTGAACCTACGTGACTCGCAGACACGTGACCAATGACTGTCAGACACGTGATACGTGATGTGTCTGTCAGTTACGTGACCGAGTTAGCCATGTGACATAATATGACTGTGAGACATCACGAGCTGGCTGTAGTCAGTGGAATATTTAGCAATGACATGTACATAATTGTGTCTGTTATTCTTGGTATGGTTTGCAATATTCTCATTTGTCTGTCTACAACAATGACTTGGTGTACGGCAATATGGCCGCCAACAATGCCCATGACGTCACGTGAATATAAAGAATATGGGTGTTCGTAATGTTCGTTTACCCGAATAGGTGCAATGTAATGTTATTAGGATGAAGGAAACGCATTGAGGCTTTTTATTCAATAACTTTTCTAAATTTACGTCATACATTATCAAGGTGGGGTGACTGAGTGAACGGAGGCTGATGTATAAAAAATATGTATAATATGTGTTTGTGTACTCAGATCTAGTAGAAAACTACTTTGATTCTAGTCTCGACCTTCTTCTAAATAAAACCTTTAGTTTATCCCAATTATAACTGGGCGAAACACGGAGAAGTGTACAAATATAATTTTAAAATATAATTTTAATTTGGTAATGATCCTATTTAAAACTTAGTAGTACCGATAAGTTCTTGTTTTTCTTAAAATATTGGACCTGTTCATAGGGGCCTTACCTTATCGTGGTGGGCGTGTTTTGGTGATTCCTAGAGCTATGCCGGCGGAAGCATATGCTTCGTACCCTAGCCGTACTGGTCGAAGTAGAGAAGCCAGGCGAATTACAGTCCACGTCCTCCCCTGGCATTTTCTACCCCGTTACGGTTTACTTGTCCGTTTCCTCCATCATCAACCCCCGACGTCAAACATGACCTAGTTGTAGAGCTCGCTACGTCGTTAAACTCCAAATAAAAGAAGAAAATACTGGGGCCGTGGTATATTACCGACACTTTAAATAATAAAAGTGCGCAGTTGAACTGGATCTTGATAGTCAAGACCAAACTTTGGTTTGAGAGGTTTCTAACTTCGTCAAAAAAACTACGAGTTTATAATGTACGGTACTTATGTTTTAGAGACGAACAAATCAATTACTATCTGATTGGTATTGTATATTAGCACAATCATGCATAGCTGAACTAAACAACGATTCTGTAAATAGCACGTTGAAGTTTGAAGCTGTTACAAAACTAGATATTCATTGATTTAACATCTGTAGCGCAATACTCTATTTTTACACATCTCTAATGATAGACTGTTGAGTTGGTGAGTGTATCGCGGCTACGTAGCTCTGTATAGGACGCCGTTGTGCTATAGAAGTAGACTAGATCGGCTGCACGTGTATACTATAGCTCGATCACTACTCAAGCAGTGATCTCTCAGAACTCATGAGTCTTGAGACAAAAACGTCTAAAAAATTAAAGACTTTGTAAGCGGTAATAAAAGTGAGCAAGGCAGCTATTAGATGTAGTTTTGAGATCACGTGACCTCAGAAAATGTTTGAACATTTTGACGTTTGGTTTAAGATTTGTCCGCCGTGAGTTTGGACCCACTGGGCAACTTACATGCCATGAAAATCTTGTTGTTTTAGTTGGCTCATCATATAATTAAGGGTATAATTAATATAAAACAGATATTTATTTTCTTCTAGGTGTTACTGTCTTTATAGTTTATCAACATCTGATTTTGGAACTGTGTGTGTTTATTATAAAAATATTGAATTACGGAACAAGATCGAACGTCGCCTGGCAAAGAGTCACATCTGTTCTTTATCTGTGGTCACATCGTATTTTTTCCGTCACACGGTCACACACGGTCACACGGTGGTCACAAGAAGTCTAGCTATCTTAAACGTTTAGAAAATTAATAATTGCGTGGACTATTTTCTCATGTGTCAAACGTTTACGTCAGTAGGTAAAATAATTATAATTAAAGTGCGATCACTTTGAAATAAAACCAAGTAAGTAGGGCCTATCCAACGCAACGGATCAAATAGGCCGGACGCTGTAACAAAGAAGGTTGTGTCGTCACAACTAATTACTCTGGCCGGCGTAGTGATATGTGGACGTTTACGCAGTGCTCATCCGCGCACTATACCTGTCAGAGAGAAAATACACTGATCGGCAAGGCGGTGTTAGAAAATACTATAGCTTTGGTAGGCCGTGACTTAAAAATACTACCATCAAGAAAGCTTTGACTTCTGTGTGTTGCTAGGATACTTGATGTATTTCTTTGTCATTTGATGGTCTGTTGTCTTTATTGCCGTTTCGTGTTTGACAGGAGTTGAGTTCACGTGGGGGAAACATGGCGGCGTTTTTCTCCATGTGACGCCCGTGTTCGGCTGATTTACCCTGTAATATTATTTATGAAAATTTATTACCGATATCAAGAAACATTAACACTGAAAACATTACTCGGGATCTTTCAGAGTGGTCATATGCGTACCCTGTGCCTTTAGGGTACGACAATATGCAGACAGACAAAGCAATTGACAAAGGTAGGTCGTCCGTAGCTGTTCCTTCTTCATACCTTCATGCCTAGCATGATGGGACGGAACTACTTTAAATTTTCCCAAACATAATTAAGTAGTTGTTAATTTATAAGTGAATATAATAAATTAGATAATACAAATCTAAAGTTTATTCCTGCATAATTAAACCGCAAACACATACCAAGAGCGAGAAAAATAGCATTTAATCCAGGGCCCATGTCCACCAACCTATGAAATAACAATACATGACTACGTATATCACGCAAGTTTAACGCGCTTGGGATGAAGGCGCCTTGCTTTTAATCGGTAGCCGAGTGAGGAATCTGCTCCGTATATCACGTCAATCTGAAGCGCCCTCATCTAAACCGGCTGCGAATTCAGCCAATCACAACACAGGCCGTGCATCGCGGAGCCGCTTTGACGTGTATATCACTTAATTCAAAGTGAATTCTAACCTCCAACTCGCTTGTCCAAGCGAGTTGGATCGCCGCCGCCTTGAGGTAAATTCGACGTGTATACCACACTCTGCAACCGATTGGAACCAAGGCGCCTTCATCCTAGGCGCCTTAAACTTGCGTGATATACGTAGTCCATGTTTACTTCTGGTAAGGCAATGAGTAGTAGTCTCCATTTAGGTTGGTATTTCAAGGTGTGAGGTCACTTGCTATTACATCATCTGTGACGACAACACCTTCTTTGTTACGGCGTCCGGCCTATAGATAAAGGTGCATTCATCAAAAAGCAGTCTTAAGTTTATTTGCAATGCGTGCTTCCTGTTGATTTTAACACTGAGATTATAAGTTGGCTATATTCTGTAGGAAGGTTATTAATAAGACTTAAATTTAAACTCTACTTATAAATAAATTGCGTTTGTACACTGCGTCCTAAGGTTTTCAATTCACATTCAAAGGAGGGGACATTTAGCTTATATGGCAATGAATACAATTATACGTGATATTTTCTTAGTTTGACACTCCCCTGCTGCTCCCCTCCGTCGCTAACTAACCACCACTTACTCCCTTGACATTCAGACCGTTATATCATATTTATCAGTGGATATTATATTATTTACAATCATTCATATTTGTTAAGCTGGGTGATAATTACAAGTTATACACTTTCTTCGTGAAATTAATGGAATAGCATGTAGGCTTCTTTAAACTTTAAGTTAAAGTGACACAAATGCGTGGGGAAGTGTTTGGAAATACTCGAGTGAGCAGCTTGTCTAGCAAGCAGGAACCTCCCACCTCATTAGCCCCTTTGATAAGACTAGTGGGGCAGCCACGGGGCAACGCGGCCGATACAGTCCCGCTGGCTCAACTAGATATCCAGTCAACACAATGCGCGGCGCCTCCACCAAAGTTGTCATGAGCGGATCTTACGGTCATTGACGTGATTGGTCAGTATGAGGAGTCGAACCCGACCCCCTGGCGTGAGATCTAGTGGATTATTTACTGCTTCCAATGCAGAAGGTCCATGGTTCACATCCCGGTTCGGGCACGGATTTTTTAACTTTGGAAATCGACTTGAATCAATCATTGTGATACTGGTTCATATGTAAAGGTGACTTTAGAGCCTTCATAGCAATAACTACGAGGTACATAATAAATGGTATGAATTTTCCTCACTGAAAATCAGTTCTAGAAACTGAGAGGGATGATTTTAAATAGAAATTTATTTCATTTATTGGGGCGTAGCTTACTATAGAGTGATAGACCTTCTGTGAAATCCGTACGTGCTGTTCACATACAACAGTTCGAGAAGATCTGAAGATACTGTAAATTTATCCTATTCAAACATGAAAATGATTTACAAAATTTGACAAGAAATACAACTAATACAAACTTCATATGGAAATGGAACTGATGGTTTTCGAAAGGTGTGTTGCATGGCTTCACACATTTATTTGTTTATTTATTTGAAATATATCGTAAACAGGGCAAAACCACCATTTTCTACATTTTTCTCTGCTATAAACCGTAATTAATATTGTCGATGTTATCTGTACGACCGAGATTTATTTTTATTACAAAAGTTTTCTCTCTGGCTGCCAAAATCTTTCCTTGAGATCTAATACTGTAAACTGTCTTCCGTTGTCGGGATCAAGTGCATCTGTGCTCCCTTCCAAGAACCCGACTAAGATCACTGGGATCAACACTCCATCTTCTTCCTCTACATTCTCCTGTTTTTCAACTGTGCCCAGCCCAGTCGGTAGATCTGCGACCATATTAACAGTTATACGGCTCGCGGAAAGTCAACCTAAGGAAAGTGGACAGTTACAGGAAGCCGCTATGAAAAATAAACGGTTAGGGGGGCAGTTTCATGTACTGTTGAGTTTCTGCAGGTTGACTTTCCGTGTTTTTGAATCGGAAAATGTTAAAAGGTGTTATTTGAACCCACACTGTCGACTTTCCTCTAGTAGACTTTCCGCTATAATACACTTGTTTACACGTGTGCCTAGGTTTAGCTGACTTTCTGCAGGTCGACTTTACGGGTACCCCAGGTTATTCGGGGTCTGAAATATTAATGTTCATCTAGATATATAGGGGTTCTTCTTCTCCCTGTGTGAGTATTGACTGAAGTAATGCATTGGTGTCGATATTTGTGCTGGAAAGGTACTAAACATGGCTGTACACATTTGCTTTTTAACAGCAATTTATTCGTACAGTACTATTCCAATAGCTTTGATATCCATAATCAAGTTAGGTTTACTGCAGATTTACTGTGTGCAGTCTACCAGACCAAATAGCCTTAGTTATTGCATTCACAACTATTTTAATATCAGTCGTTATTCCGCTGTTATCTGAAATATTAAGCCCATTACAGAGTTATTAGCGTTACGGATGTGATTTTAAAGCCGTTTTCAGCAAATACTACTAAAACTGATATAGTATATGTGGTTTTGTTTTTTCTTTGTTGATTTTCTTTACCTCAGAACTAAACTTTTCTCGCCGGTGTACACATTTATTTAAAGTCACCAAGAGTTTAGGAGGCCTACTAAGCTTAGGGTCGGTTTCAGTGGTTTTCCATTGTTACCCCGTAAATATAGGCCAAGACCTCATACTACCAACACCCGATTATCCGAGTTATCCGCGAATACACATCGGTCATCGAATACATTTATCACATTATACAAGCATATTATATTTTTCTGCATACTTAACACTAAAAAATGCGTATTCAATAATAGTCATTAAATCATTATTCCTTTGACACTTTTGGAAGTTTGATTATGTTCCTCGAGATTGGAGCTTGGGTTTTTGGAGTGTTGGTGCAATGTAGAGTTATCAGTAGAGATTCTCACGATAATCGATATCATCGTTCGATATTCGAGATTCAATCAAATTATTTCGATAACCGATAATAAAAATAAATTTACTGTCGAATGGTTTGTTTTATTAAACCGTGTTTGTAATGCAATATTTCGTTCTTCTCGGGCCTTTGTGTGTTGAAATACTAGAAGATACCATCAAAATACTGGGCCATATATTATCATCGATCGATATTGCAGTAATTTTTTCGATTATCCATACATTTTATTTTATCAGTGTGCATCATAATGTAGAGATTAAAGGAAAATCTGAGATTTCCGTTGTCTGAGGCCCTGTTGGTCCAAGTTAGGTCCGAAACTAAATGTCTTACATATATCGCTCTTACTTCTTGGCGACTACGTTACTATACGCGCTGTAATAAACCGCGTTGTTCGTTCATGTTTAAGTGATAACAAACGTTCCTAATAGGTTCACTTACTTCCCGACATCTTTTATGTGTTGGGAGATCGTTTAGCAACTCTCATATAGACGAGTTATTGATGTTTTATTAGCACAATAATATCAGGTCATCAATGATTATTTCCATCTTGTCAAACGTTCTCAGTTAGCGGTGAATAGCCTATTACAACTATTGAATTAAACTATTAACGCAAACTTAACATGTTTTAGTGGTGTCATGAGAACGCTGCATAATATTGAAAACGTGGCTACTATGTTAGTACTAACCAACATTTTAGTATCGTAAGAACCATAAACACTGGATCCAAAAAGTTTCAAATATTTAAATCCTCACGGATGTCGTAAAGAATTATTTATTTTTCCTAAAAACAAACCGTAATGATTGAAATATTGGAAATTTTGTTAATCTAGTTTTTATGATACTAAATGTTGGTTAATAGTTACCACTTTTTTAATATTTAATCTTGTATAAAATCTTTGATTTGGTGCAGTTTTAAAACAATACTATGCATAACCGACATAAGAATATGGGGTATGTCTAGCGACGGTAGTTTCATTTCGACTGTCTTCCCTCGGAGGACTTAGATTTCAGTTCCCTCTACCGGGTCGCATGTTGCATGTAGTGTCAACGTATACTGACCTCAGATCCTTCTACAGCTCCTTGCAATCGCGCTAATTCAAAGAAAATTTACAGATTCCTGGCGATCTTTCACATATTCGTAAATTCAGTCTTCCCTAGAGTGCACAAGCCTCATCAGCCACGCCCACCGTTCCAGCTAACCAACGCAAGGTTACAACAATTAAAGGTAACAAATAAACCTGTTTCAATTAGACGATAGGAAATATAGAGAAGTGGAAAATTAAGTTGGTACGGTTGGACTTACCTCTCGTTAAGCTTTATAGTCGATACGCTCAATGTATAATGACCTGAATGAATATCAGGGATCACCAACACAGCGTCGTCATTTTCTTCCGAGCGTTGTTGTTGTTGTGCTTAGGGCGGAGCAGACGAGAGGCCTTGACCTCTCTCTTGAACACAAAGGTTTATAAGAATAATAGGTTGTGGATGTGAACTGAGATCAATATAAAACTTCTTTATTCGTATAGGGTATTTGAAAATGAACGAGTTAGACTTATTCCATTTCGACGCCCAAACAATTTATTATCAATATTTATTTAATCAATACCGACTATATAACTATGTTGTGCGAGGGTGTGACATTTCTCTCTTACTAATACTATGCGCCTTACTTTGTGATTTTTAATGTTTCAAAGTAATTTAAAATAGAAGCGTGGCTCGTTGGTCTAGTGAGTTTATTCCTGCTTCCGGTGCGGAAGGTCCAGGGATTCCCGGGTTGGGCTGGGGATCAATCATGCATATCTTCTTCTTGTCTTATGTCCACATTGACATTCATTCACGTCCTTGACGCTGCTTTACTCCCAGCCCCGGTCACGTCCTTGACGCTGCTTTACTCCCAGCCCCGGTCACGTCCTTGACGCTGCTTTAATCCCAGCCCCGGTCACGTCCTTGATGCTGCTTTACGTCCAGCCCCCGTCACGTCCTTGATGCGGCTTTACTCCCGGCCCCGGTCACGTCCTTGACGCTGCTTTACTCCCGGCCTCGGTCACGTCCTTGATGCTGCTTTACTCCCAGCCCCGGTCACGTCCTTGATGCTGCTTTACGTCCAGCCCCCGTCACGTCCTTGATGCTGCTTTACTCCCAGCCCCGGTCACGTCCTTGATGCTGCTTTACGTCCAGCCCCCGTCACGTCCTTGATGCTGCTTTACTCCCAGCCCCGGTCACGTCCTTGATGTTGCTTTACTCCCTGCCCCTGTCACGTCCTTGATGCTGCTTTATCCCAGCCCCGGTCACGTCCTTGATGCTGCTTTACTCCCAGCCCCGGTCACGTCCTTGATGTTGCTTTACTCCCAGCCCCAGTCACGTCCTTGATGCTGCTTTATCCCAGCCCCGGTCACGTCCTTGATGCTGATTGCGCCACCGAGGCAGTTCAGCCATCTAATGTAATGTCATTTAGATGGAGCAAGTCAAAGTTTGGAAGTGGTCTAGTCCATTAAGAGGCAATAAGACGGGGGGTGGGCTGTGCGCATCTATATTGCCTTAATGGGGGGCGGATAGTTCTACAGTCTACGTGCTATTAGAGCGGTGACAACGAAGCTCTGCAAGACACTATCAACCCCATCTGAAGCGTCCATCCCTCTCGACGCTTAACCAGGGGAGAGTTAAAGAAATTTCCAGAGTTGCACAAAATAAGAGTTCATTCAGGCTAACAAATGACTTGGAAAAAAAATATAAATCGTTATGTAATCAGATTTTCAACACGTCCTTCCTACCAACAGTCATACTAACAACACCATATTTGTTCATGTGACACTGTCTGATGATGCTGAAAGTTATTGGCTCACCGCTACATTTCGAAATGAGCTTTAGTTTGTATTAATTGGTCGCCGCAAAGTTTACGAGCCAGTGATAAATCTGGCGTATCCTGATGTAATTTTTCTAGAGTCAGGTCGCGTTGTTTGCGGTGAGAGGCGCCGCGACGCCTATACTTGGTTGCAGTCTAACCGGTGAGTGGCGCCGCGACGCCTATACTTGGTTGCAGTCTAACCGGTGAGTGGCGCCGCGACGCCTATACTTGGTTGCAGTCTAACCGGTGAGTGGCGCCGCGACGCCTATACTTGGTTGCAGTCTAACCGTAGAGTGGCGCCGCGACGCCTATACTTGGTTGCAGTCTAACCGGTGAGTGGCGCCGCGACGCCTATACTTGGTTGCAGTCTAACCGGTGAGTGGCGCCGCGACGCCTATACTTGGTTGCAGTCTAACCGGTGAGTGGCGCCGCGACGCCTATACTTGGTTGCAGTCTAACCGGTGAGTGGCGCCGCGACGCCTATACTTGGTTGCAGTCTAACCGGTGAGTGGCGCCGCGACGTCTATACTTGGTTGCAGTCTAACCGGTGAGTGGCGCCGCGACGCCTATACTTGGTTGCAGTCTAACCGGTGAGTGGCGCCGCGACGCCTATACTTGGTTGCAGTCTAACCGGTGAGTGGCGCCGCGACGCCTATACTTGGTTGCAGTCTAACCGGTGAGTGGCGCCGCGACGCCTATACTTGGTTGCAGTCTAGCCGGTGAGTGGCGCCGCGACGCCTATACTTGGTTGCAGTCTAACCGGTGAGTGAGTAATATAGGGTAGAGTCGCAACGCAATCGTCGTCTATACTTGGTTGCAGTCTAACCTTTGAGTGAGTAATATAGGGTAGAGCCGCAACGCAATCGTCGTCTATACTTGGTTGCAGTCTAACCGGTGAGTGGCGCCGCGACGCCTATACTTGGTTGCAGTCTAACCGTTGAGTGGCGCCGCGACGCCTATACTTGGTTGCAGTCTAACCGTTGAGTGAGTAATATAGGGTAGAGTCGCAACGCAATCGTCGTCTATACTTGGTTGCAGTCTAACCTTTGAGTGAGTAATATAGGGTAGAGCCGCAACGCAATCGTCGTCTATACTTGGTTGCAGTCTAACCGTTGAGTGAGTGATATAGGGTAGAGCCGCAACGCAATCGTCGTCTATACTTGGTTGCAGTCTAACCGTTGAGTGAGTAATATAGGGTAGAGCCGCAACGCAATCGTCGTCTATACTTGGTTGCAGTCTAACCGGTGAGTGAGTAATATAGGGTAGAGTCGCAACGCAATCGTCGTCTATACTTGGTTGCAGTCTAACCGGTGAGTGAGTAATATAGGGTAGAGTCGCAACGCAATCGTCGTCTATACTTGGTTGCAGTCTAACCGTAGTGAGTAATATAGGGTAGAGTCGCAACGCAATCGCCGTCTATACTTGGTTGCAGTCTAACCGTAGAGTGAGTAATATAGGGTAGAGTCGCAACGCAATCGTCGTCTATACTTGGTTGCAGTCTAACCTTTGAGTGAGTAATATAGGGTAGAGACGCAACGCAATCGTTGTCTATACTTGGTTGCAGTCTAACCTTTGAGTGAGTAATATAGGGTAGAGTCGCAACGCAATCGCCGTCTATACTTGGTTGCAGTCTAACCTTTGAGTGAGTAATATAGGGTAGAGACGCAACGCAATCGTTGTCTATACTTGGTTGCAGTCTAACCGTTGAGTGAGTAATATAGGGTAGAGTCGCAACGCGATCATCGTCTATACTTGGTTGCAGTCTAACCTTTGAGTGAGTAATATAGGGTAGAGGCGCAACGCAATCGTCGTCTATACTTGGTTGCAGTCTAACCGTTGAGTGAGTAATATAGGGTAGAGTCGCAACGCGATCATCGTCTATACTTGGTTGCAGTCTAACCTTTGAGTGAGTAATATAGGGTAGAGTCGCAACGCGATCGTCGTCAATACTTGGTTGCAGTCTAACCGTTGAGTGAGTAATATAGGGTAGAGTCGCAACGCAATCGTCGTCTATACTTGGTTGCAGTCTAACCGTTGAGTGTGTGATACAGGGTAGACTCGCAACGCAATCGTCGTCTATACTTGGTTACAGTCTAACCGTTGAGTGAGTAATATAGGGTAGAGTCGCAACGCAATCGTCGTCTATACTAGGTTGCAGTCTAACCGTTGAGTGAGTAATATAGGGTAGAGTCGCAACGCAATCGTCGTCTATACTTGGTTGCAGTCTAACCGTTGAGTGAGTAATATAGGGTACAGCAGCAACGCAATCGTCGTCTATACTAGGTTGCAGTCTAACCGTTGAGTGAGTAATATAGGGTAGAGCCGCAACGCAATCGTCGTCTATACTTGGTTGCAGTCTAACCGTTGAGTGAGTAATATATGGTAGAGCCGCAACGCAATCGTCGTCTATACTTGGTTGCAGTCTAACCGTTGAGTGAGTAACATAGGGTAGAGTCGCAACGCAATCGTCGTCTATACTAGGTTGCAGTCTAACCGTTGAGTGAGTAATATAGGGTAGAGTCGCAACGCAATCGTCGTCTATACTAGGTTGCAGTCTAACCGTTGAGTGAGTAATATAGGGTAGAGTCGCAACGCAATCGTCGTCTATACTAGGTTGCAGTCTAACCGTTGAGTGAGTAATATAGGGTACAGCAGCAACGCAATCGTCGTCTATACTAGGTTGCAGTCTAACCGTTGAGTGAGTAATATAGGGTAGAGTCGCAACGCAATCGTCGTCTATACTTGGTTGCAGTCTAACCGTTGAGTGAGTAATATAGGGTAGAGTCGCAACGCAATCGTCGTCTATACTAGGTTGCAGTCTAACCGTTGAGTGAGTAGGGGTAGAGTCGCAACGCAATCGTCGTCTATACTAGGTTGCAGTCTAACCGTTGAGTGAGTAGGGGTAGAGTCGCAACGCAATCGTCGTCTATACTTGGTTACAGTCTAACCGTTGAGTGAGTAATATAGGGTAGAGTCGCAACGCAATCGTCGTCTATACTTGGTTGCAGTCTAACCATAGAGTGGCGCCGCGACGCCTATACTTGGTTGCAGTCTAACCGTAGAGTGGCGCCGCGACGCCTATACTTGGTTGCAGTCTAACCGTTGAGTGGCGCCGCGACGCCTATACTTGGTTGCAGTCTAACCGTTGAGTGGCGCCGCGACGCCTATACTTGGTTGCAGTCTAACCGTAGAGTGGCGCCGCGACGCCTATACTTGGTTGCAGTCTAACCGTAGAGTGGCGCCGCGACGCCTATACTTGGTTGCAGTCTAACCGTTGAGTGGCGCCGCGACGCCTATACTTGGTTGCAGTCTAACCGGTGAGTGGCGCCGCGACGCCTATACTTGGTTGCAGTCTAACCGTTGAGTGGCGCCGCAACGCCTGTACTTGGTTGCAGTCTAACCGTTGAGTGGCGCCGCAACGCCTGTACTTGGTTGCAGTCTAACCGTTGAGTGGCGCCGCGACGCCTATACTTGGTTGCAGTCTAACCGTTGAGTGGCGCCGCAACGCCTGTACTTGGTTGCAGTCTAACCGGTGAGTGGCGCCGCGACGCCTATACTTGGTTGCAGTCTAACCGGTGAGTGGCGCCGCGACGCCTATACTTGGTTGCAGTCTAACCGGTGAGTGAGTCGTCTATACTTGGTTGCAGTCTAACCGGTGAGTGGCGCCGCGACGCCTATACTTGGTTGCAGTCTAACCGTTGAGTGAGTAACATAGGGTAGAGTCGCAACGCAATCGTCGCCTATACTTGGTTGCAGTCTAACCGGTGAGTGGCGCCGCGACGTCTATACTTGGTTGCAGTCTAACCGGTGAGTGGCGCCGCGACGTCTATACTTGGTTGCAGTCTAACCGGTGAGTGGCGCCGCGACGCCTATACTTGGTTGCAGTCTAACCGGTGAGTGGCGCCGCGACGTCTATACTTGGTTGCAGTCTAACCGTTGAGTGGCGCCGCAACGCCTATACTTGGTTGCAGTCTAACCGTTGAGTGGCGCCGCGACGTCTATACTTGGTTGCAGTCTAACCGTTGAGTGGCGCCGCGACGCCTATACTTGGTTGCAGTCTAACCGTTGAGTGGCGCCGCGACGCCTATACTTGGTTGCAGTCTAACCGTTGAGTGGCGCCGCGACGTCTATACTTGGTTGCAGTCTAACCGTTGAGTGGCGCCGCGACGCCTATACTTGGTTGCAGTCTAACCGTTGAGTGGCGCCGCGACGCCTATACTTGGTTGCAGTCTAACCGTTGAGTGGCGCCGCGACGTCTATACTTGGTTGCAGTCTAACCGTTGAGTGGCGCCGCGACGCCTATACTTGGTTGCAGTCTAACCGTTGAGTGGCGCCGCAACGCCTGTACTTGGTTGCAGTGTAACCGGTGAGTGGCGCCGCGACGCCTCTACTTGGTTGCAGTCTAACCGTTGAGTGGCGCCGCAACGCCTGTACTTGGTTGCAGTCTAACCGGTGAGTGGCGCCGCGACGCCTATATTTGGTTGCAGTCTAACCGTTGAGTGGCGCCGCAACGCCTGTACTTGGTTGCAGTCTAACCGGTGAGTGGCGCCGCGACGTCTATACTTGGTTGCAGTCTAACCGGTGAGTGGCGCCGCGACGCCTATACTTGGTTGCAGTCTAACCGGTGAGTGGCGCCGCGACGTCTATACTTGGTTGCAGTCTAACCGGTGAGTGGCGCCGCGACGCCTATACTTGGTTGCAGTCTAACCGTTGAGTGGCGCCGCGACGCCTATACTTGGTTGCAGTCTAACCGTTGAGTGGCGCCGCGACGTCTATACTTGGTTGCAGTCTAACCGTTGAGTGGCGCCGCGACGCCTATACTTGGTTGCAGTCTAACCGTTGAGTGGAGCCGCGACGCCTATACTTGGTTGCAGTCTAACCGTTGAGTGGCGCCGCGACGTCTATACTTGGTTGCAGTCTAACCGTTGAGTGGCGCCGCGACGCCTATACTTGGTTGCAGTCTAACCGTTGAGTGGCGCCGCAACGCCTGTACTTGGTTGCAGTCTAACCGGTGAGTGGCGCCGCGACGCCTATACTTGGTTGCAGTCTAACCGTTGAGTGGCGCCGCAACGCCTGTACTTGGTTGCAGTCTAACCGGTGAGTGGCGCCGCGACGCCTATACTTGGTTGCAGTCTAACCGTAGTGAGTAATATAGGGTAGAGTCGCAACGCAATCGTCGTCTACACTTGGTTGCAGTCTAACCGTAGAGTGAGTCATATAGGGTAGAGTCGCAACGCGATCATCGTCTATACTTGGTTGCAGTCTAACCTTTGAGTGAGTAATATAGGGTAGAGTCGCAACGCAATTGTCGTCTATACTTGGTTGCAGTCTAACCGTTGAGTGAGTAACATAGGGTAGAGGCGCAACGCAATCGTCGTCTATACTTGGTTGCAGTCTAACCGTTGAGTGAGTAACATAGGGTAGAGGCGCAACGCAATCGTCGTCTATACTTGGTTGCAGTCTAACCGTTGAGTGAGTAATATAGGGTAGAGTCGCAACGCGATCATCGTCTATACTTGGTTGCAGTCTAACCTTTGAGTGAGTAATATAGGGTAGAGTCGCAACGCAATCGTTGTCTATACTTGGTTGCAGTCTAACCGTTGAGTGAGTAATATAGGGTAGAGTCGCAACGCGATCATCGTCTATACTTGGTTGCAGTCTAACCTTTGAGTGAGTAATATAGGGTAGAGGCGCAACGCAATCGTCGTCTATACTTGGTTGCAGTCTAACCGTTGAGTGAGTAATATAGGGTAGAGTCGCAACGCGATCATCGTCTATACTTGGTTGCAGTCTAACCTTTGAGTGAGTAATATAGGGTAGAGTCGCAACGCGATCGTCGTCAATACTTGGTTGCAGTCTAACCGTTGAGTGAGTAATATAGGGTAGAGTCGCAACGCAATCGTCGTCTATACTTGGTTGTAGTCTAACCGTTGAGTGTGTGATACAGGGTAGACTCGCAACGCAATCGTCGTCTATACTTGGTTACAGTCTAACCGTTGAGTGAGTAATATAGGGTAGAGTCGCAACGCATTACGCAATCGTCGTCTATACTAGGTTGCAGTCTAACCGTTGAGTGAGTAATATAGGGTAGAGTCGCAACGCAATCGTCGTCTATACTAGGTTGCAGTCTAACCGGTGAGTGACATAGGGTAGAGTCGCAACGCGATCATCGTCTATACTTGGTTGCAGTCTAACCTTTGAGTGAGTAATATAGGGTAGAGTCGCAACGCAATCGTTGTCTATACTTGGTTGCAGTCTAACCGTTGAGTGAGTAATATAGGGTAGAGTCGCAACGCGATCATCGTCTATACTTGGTTGCAGTCTAACCTTTGAGTGAGTAATATAGGGTAGAGTCGCAACGCAATCGTCGTCTATACTTGGTTGCAGTCTAACCGTTGAGTGAGTAATATAGGGTACAGCAGCAACGCAATCGTCGTCTATACTAGGTTGCAGTCTAACCGTTGAGTGAGTAATATAGGGTAGAGCCGCAACGCAATCGTCGTCTATACTTGGTTGCAGTCTAACCGTTGAGTGAGTAATATATGGTTGAGTCGCAACGCAATCGTCGTCTATACTTGGTTGCAGTCTAACCGTTGAGTGTGTGATACAGGGTAGACTCGCAACGCAATCGTCGTCTATACTTGGTTACAGTCTAACCGTTGAGTGAGTAATATAGGGTAGAGTCGCAACGCAATCGTCGTCTATACTAGGTTGCAGTCTAACCGTTGAGTGAGTAGGGGTAGAGTCGCAACGCAATCGTCGTCTATACTAGGTTGCAGTCTAACCGTTGAGTGAGTAGGGGTAGAGTCGCAACGCAATCGTCGTCTATACTTGGTTACAGTCTAACCGTTGAGTGAGTAATATATGGTAGAGTCGCAACGCAATCGTCGTCTATACTTGGTTGCAGTCTAACCGTTGAGTGTGTGATACAGGGTAGACTCGCAACGCAATCGTCGTCTATACTTGGTTACAGTCTAACCGTTGAGTGAGTAATATAGGGTAGAGTCTCAACGCAATCGTCGTCTATACTAGGTTGCAGTCTAACCGTAGTGAGTAACATAGGGTAGAGTCGCAACGCAATCGGCAGTTTGTCTATCGCCTTATGCTGCCCAACGTACTTCAATCGGGTAGTAGAAGTTCGCCAAGCGACGCGATGACGGAGTTTTCGGCTGTCTTCGTATATCTTCGGTGAAGTAGCCGACCAATCAGGCTCCGTCATCGCGTCGCTTGGCGAACTTCTACTACCCGACTAAAGTATTTTGGGTAGTAAAAGGCGGTAGACAAACTGCCGATGGCGTGGGGGCCTCTACCCTATATTACTCACTCAACGGTCTAACTAACACCCGGCCAATCACTAACCTCAAAGGGAAGCGATGGTATTGTGGAGATTATAAATGCAAATCATCCCATTATATTTTAACAAAGCACTCACCTTCTCAGCCGGTACGCGCATGGAACTACGGAACTACGGGTTCTGCTAACCCTGGATGGAAGGTCCGCTGTTTGTAGCTGTGCCCACCCCATGGTGTCCACCCACCACCCAATCAACTGTCGTATGAGAGTTTAGACACGACTGACAGTCACAACTTTCAAGAAAGGAGACGCTGCGGCTAAACAGACCTCTGAGTCTCGTTTATCAGGGGTGTTTCTTAGACTGAACGACCTTGTCGGCGAAGGCATTGAACTAAAGGAAGAAGAAACCACCTCATATTCAAAGTTTTGACGGGAAGAAAAAAATTGATGGTACAAAATGCTAAATTTAAAATGATTGATGCCAAATAGTAAATTTAGATAAAATGAACGCTAAAAAAATCTCATCCATCCGTTTCGGTGGCAGCAAACTCAGTAATCTTTGGTGACAGGTCGGATTTATAGCGGCATCCATTGAAGGGTTGTTGTTGAAGTATTGATCTGGTCCTATCGTATTCATTCGTACGACTGAGCGGCTAAACACTTAACATTTTGATTTCACATACATTAATATATACTTATTTTTTTTTTTAAACTAGCATTTAACAACGTACGTGTTATTAAACAATGTGTCTTTATGGTTTTGAAAGGAAAATATACCTTATATAGTAGCCCCAACGTAAGTATTCGCATACCGACCTCAGATCCTTATCTACTCTCCCTTCATGCGCGCTAATTCAAAGATTATCAACTGATTCCTGTCGTTCTTTTCACACATTTGTTAATGCAGTATTCCGCTTAGAGTGCACACACGTGTTTGGCCACGCCCACTGCTCTAGGTAACCAACGGAAGATCGTCAATTATCCCTAATGAACACGTTTTCAGTTAGATGGTAGGAACTGGAGAAGTATAAAATGAGGTTGGTACCAATGCATGAGAGTACAATTAGGTTGGGCCAACTTTAACACCGAACTTCATTGAAAATGTAAACGCGGCCGCTTGGAAGTGGTAATTTGTATGTTGGTGCAAGAATGAAGTATTCTCGGCAGGAACATCCAACATCCTACATGTATATGAATACTTGATACAACCGCGCATACAATAATACAATAACGTGCAGAGAAGAGCTCGTCAGCCGTATAATGAGCGCAGCTTCGTTCTAGTATACATGACCTACCTACGTATAATATAGTCTGTAGAATGACGGAGCTTGGAGGATTTCAAACACATCGTTTCAGTTTTAATGAAAGAACATGAGATTGAATTTTTTAATATAATTTATAGATGATTTTTAAGAATTAATTAATATTATATCTACTTACTTTTCGGTCGTTTTGGTTTAGCAATTTCGGTGTTGAAAAATATTGATTGCTTGATTTTGTAAAGACAAAAAACAATACACCTTTAAATAAGAATTATCTGGGAAAAGCGCTTGGGGGGAGTGGGGTCGTTATTTCAATTTTGAAATTTGTTTGCGTACATTTGTAAAGACTACAAAGTATAAAATGAATTAATATAAAAAACAGATATTTATGTTCGCGATTTTATTCTATTTAACAATTCACTAAAATAAAGCATAAAATATTCTTTCCCGTTTTCTAGGACATGCTTGGTTAATGGGACCAAAAATACAACAAATAGTGATTTTGAGGTGTTCCCTGTTCATGAAAAAATCAATTATGCATTTATTTCTTTTATGGGTTTCTCATGATTTATTTTTAGTCGTAAATAACAAACAAAAAATGCTACACTTATTAGTGCATTTTTAAATAAAATAAAACTAGGAAAACGCTCTGTTTGACGCGTTGATAAGCGAGCGCGTCAATATCTACGAACTTTCTGGCGAAAAGTTTTCAATGCTAATACGAACAACAATTAACAACAATTCAAGAATGCGCATTGCAAAAATTGTTCTTATTTCCATGGCTATTATGTTTTCCGACATTGTTGTATGCAGTGCAATGTGCGTTGCTAAGAATTTTCGTGGTCATGTTTTCAACACGGTCCGCCACCGTTACTAACACTTATTGACAGCAATAGAAATGTAATTTCTGCCTCTAATACGTATTGGATCGCGTTTACATTAGTATATTCGTGACCGGACAAACATTTACTATAAGATAGCCACCTCACATTTTGCCGTTAAAGCGTTTTAGACAAATATTTTCGAGTAACTTTCGTGTAACTTTGCCAATACTTATCACATCGCCATAACATTAACATATTCGTGACCGGAAAAATCTGTAGAAAAATCTGGCTACCTCACATTTTGCCGCCATTTTGTTTCAGAAAAATATTTTGCAGTAACTATGGTGTAACTTTGTAACTTTTCGAACGATTTTGCCTCAAAACTATACACCTTCAATCCACATCGAGGTTTGTGGATGGTCCAAATTTCAAGTTGATCGGACTTTCCGTTCGACCGCTATCGACGGACATAAAAAAAAACAAAAAAACAAACAAAAAAACAAACAAAAAAACAGAACGAAGTGCCATAAGAGTCAAGTGGAAACGCTCGCTTCGCTCGCTTAATTATGACACAATTTTTTGTTTATATTTCTTCAAAAGCGTGTAAATGTTCGGAAACGTGCACCTCCGTCGTCAGTCTCTGAGCGGGTTAGACGACGTCGTTGACTCGTATCAAAGCGAGACAGTCAAGTCTTGGCAAGCGGAGGTAAACCAAGAGTTTATTATTCTCGCCAGGAGTGGCCAAATATAAAACGGGAACAACGGCCAGACCGACTAACCGCTGCACAGAAGCCGCGTCGACGTAGGAAAGTAAATAAAGCGCGGGGGGGGGGGGGGGGCGATGTTGGTGTACCAGCTTGAGTGATAGCGAGTAGACATTGCAGTGACCTCGCGGCGGGGGTGTTGATTTGACTTTTGTTTAGCGACGTACTCGACTCGGGGAGGAAAGGGTCAAGTAGGACGTAAAGGGGGGTACAGGGAAAGTACAGGGACGTGGACTACATTTCATTACCTCAATTTCTTTTCGTGCTTCACTGATCCTGAGAGCTATGCCGGCCCAAGCGTAGACCGGCGCTGTTTTGGAGGTTCCAAATCACTGTTTAAATAATTAAATTCACATTTAGAGTTTACCCACTCAGTAACGAAACTGATTTTCAGTGGGGGACTTTAATTTAAAGCGACTAAACCAATCCTGTAGGCTCCGAACACCATCGACGAGTGTGCGATAACCAATCAAAGATCGATATGTCAAATATGAAACACATGAATTAGTGATTGGACAGTGCGAACACATGAGAGGTGATAGGCCTATGTTCTTATGGATCTAAGAATAGTTCTTCTTGAAAAGTTCTTCAATTGAGTCTGCGGAAGTCTGAGCTCGCAAAGCGAGAAAATTTAAGGTTTTCTGTTCATATCTTTTAAAATCGAAATTGTGTGTGAGTGTGATACTCCAGCTAGATAATTATTCACCAGGGTCTACAGATAACGTTTTTTTTCAATATTCATTATACGTTTTGATAAAATCTGGTGATAAAATAATTATCGGATGTTATAAAAATCAAAGAATGTTGAATACAGTTTTAGTCGTTATCTGTGGTACCTGAATATATCTAGCTGAGGTATTACACACAATTCCATTTGTTTTAGTTGTTTTAAAGATACAACCCACTTCGTGAGCTCTGCTTTCCACAGAGCGGGTTTCACTAAACTTAATCTAGAGATTAGCTGCTAATCTGAGATCAGCGAGTGATAATAACTGGAAACCTACGGCAGTTGATCTTGCTATCATTTAATCTCCGGTTATAATAGTTAAGCTACTAAACCGGGCTTATCAAGATTAAATTAACTTTCTGATTTTGAAGTACCAATTTATTTGTTTCCATAAAGAAGTTAAATTTTGAATTTTCTCATATAAAATATTGGCAGAAATATTTGATTCCGAACATCTCAAATTGTTGTGTTGTGAACCACTTCCACTCTTGGCAAACAAGTTTGAATCGTCGTCGTTGATGAAGTTGAAGACTCCAACAATAACGGCCTCTAATACTTTCTGGCCTTGGGTGAAGAACTTTCTGTCAGTTACTCAGCTCCGAATAAAGAAGTGTTACGACCCTGCGAGATGATATTGTCAGATATTACTATTCACAGGGAGCAATGATCATCACTATCAGTTAAAACGATCATAAGTACTTGGTTACGTTTTACGACCCTTGTTTAGAAGGCTCGATATCCCCCCCTCACCCCCCCCCCTCGGAGCCAGTGGCGTACACATTAACTTACAATCGGGAGGGTCCCCAGCTGGCGGAGGCCTTTACGTCACAGGACTTTTTTATCTCTATATTTGACAAAAATAACATAATGTAAGTTAAATAATAATCACATGTAAACAAAATCCGTTTGACGTGTATGCTACAGAAAGTAAATCATATCAAATCATGGCAATTATAAATTGAAACACTCATCAATAACTGGCATAGAATTAATTCCACCTACAAAGACGAAACGATTTTGCATCAATGGTTCGCTGGGTTGGTTTAGGTCGAGCAAGGCAAGTATGCTGCTTTAACAGATGGGCAGGACACTTTCATTGACTTGTTGATTAAACCACCCAGTGAAGCATGTGGACGCCTTTCATTATACGCGTCTCAGTCCCCCCCCCCCCCCCCCCCCCCCCTCTGCTAGGACACTCACCCGCTACTCACGCAGTCACAGAGAAGTGAAGGGGGGGAGTGGAGGAGGGGCTCTTTACCCGCATCCCATCACGTCAGATCCCCCCCCCCCCCCCCTGCTAGCACACTCACCCGCTACTCACGCGGTCACAGCCGAGGGGGGGGGGGGGGAAGGGGGGCTCTATTTGAGTAGAGAGGTGCTCTGAGTAAAGGAATGTGATCTAAAGTGGACACAAGATTACTTTACACCTGCTTTCGTCACATCCAGGGTAGTCGTAGCCAACCAGCGAACCGTCCGAGACACATCCGGGCCAATACCGATCACTGATTGGCTACGAACCAGTCACCTGTGATGAAAGCATCTGTAAGGTAGTCTTGGGACAACTATATCTTAGTGGACGGGGTGCTCAGAGTAGAGTAAAATGCTCTGAGTTGAGGAAGTGATGCCGCATGTGTTTGTGTGTCTGTGTTGCGTCTTCACTCAAAGCCGTGACCTAATTCACCGGTTGTCTGTGACACCGATATTTATCGTGGAAACATCGAGATCGTTACATACATCCGAACAGAATGGTCGCGAGATTCCTGGTGCCGCCATTTCTTGCGTCGCGCGTCAGACGCCGGCGTCGGCGTCGGCGTCACTTCTATACGCTCCTCGATTAATAACAGGTTGAGTTCTGTCGGTCTGTCTGTCTGTCTGTCTGTCTGTCTGTCTGTCTGTCTGTCTGTCTGTCTGTCTGTCTGTCTGCTTCAATCTTGATATTGATTCCGTTTGCGCAAAACATTAGTTATTTATTTATCTCAAATCCGTTTAGTTTCGTAAGTCCTACATATAGTCGCGTCGCGTTAACTCGCAAGGTGTTGTCGTCACGGATTATGTAATAGTGAAGTGACGCGTGTGAAACTACCAACCTAAATCTATTCGCATCCCGTTCTCCTGCCTCAAGTATTGTAGTGATGATATCGCCCGCATATTGTCAGACGTGGTGGGGTCGCATTCCATTCACGGTCGGTGCAGTCAATACAGTGGACAATAACACTGCAGCTTTCGGGCAATCTCGAGTTGAATACCGTTGAAATAGACCGTGTGGAGCGACCGTCTCTTCTCAGAATTTTAAGGGACACTTCGCTTCTTACGGTGTCGCCAGTATAGTTATTCGTTGAATTTAACTGTAAGACGCCATGTTTAATGATGGAAGCTTCACCTTTACCTTGCACAGTTCCCCACGTTGAATAACATACTGTAATTATGGAGCTTTACAATCCCTTGTATACATGTTTCAGAGGACACTGAGAAAATAAAGACATCAACAAGAGTGTGAACGGTGGTGTATTCATGCAAGAATATATTACTAAAAGCTCACCCGTCATTCAGATAATGAACCCATTAACAAAACCAACACGGGAACACGACTCAATTCAACGTGTTTTGCGTTACTTCTCTTTCTCTCGGGCAAATCATTCACGACTACATCTTTGATATTCACATCTCTCTACGGCATCATTTAAATTACAATGTAAGCCTGAATTATTAAAACATCACCCTCAGCAAAGATGGCTTCCTATTCAAGAAACACTTGACCTCACTTCAACGGAGCGCTCTCTGCTATGCATCCCACAATAGCACTTGTACACCCTCACCCTGCATATACAACGTAGAGACAAGCCCTCGACATGGGAGGGGACACGAGTACTGCATCCCTCCATGTACTTCTAATTGTAACTGTGTTAAAGCTACTGTTACCTGTGTACTACAGTTAGGGCCTGTCTTACAATATCCTAATAAGAAAGTTATTTGTAGCAATTAAGCTATTTCGAGGATTTCAACGGTTTTGATTGGTCGTTGCCATGGAGACAACAAGATATTCCACGAATAAGTAGTTATTGGTATATTGTAAGACTGGAGCTTACTGTTCTAAGTCCATGATCCTACCATGAAGTAATACCTTGTTCATATTAAATGACTACGGCCACTAACAGCAGTTGCTAACAATAGTTAATTGTTGTAGCAAGGCAATGTTAAATTGACCTCTGGTACGTTCACATTACATTCTTAAAACAGTAGTTAGTAGCTTAACTTTTAGTGTCAACAAGATTAACGAGGAGATAACGAACTTGACATTTGATTTATCATATTGGTAGTTATTCTTGTTGTTCGTTATGAGCAGTAATGTCACTGGCATTAGTCTATGTTTTTATGGATTAACTCGTCGAATTAGAATATTATTTCAAAATACTTTTAATCAAAATTTAAATTAATACCTCAAAGTGCGCATGTAACTTTGTACCAAAGATTGCCAACAATACAAGGCATATATAATGTAACCTACCATATACTCTAATATTATTTGTGATTCTTCAAACGTTCTACAAGTTTCTTTCGTATATATAATTGTGCATTACCAAATTAAATCAAATCTGCAGTCCCCTTTTTATTTTCAAACAATTACTATACGAGTTAGATTTCCTTCAATGAGTTATCCGATCATCTTTCCACGTGAAACCTGCCATAATACGTCACTTCCCGGCAATAATGGCAAGAACATGTTTGGTAACATGAGATAATAATATGCATTGTTAGTGGAAGGGAAGGGGAAAGGGGGGGGGGGGGGGGAAGAGAAGTATCATTCACTGTGTAGAGCTGTGGGAAGAAATTGAACCCGGACGGCTGTGGAGGACAGAGCGTAGTGTATAGATGGGGTGAGCTTGTGGGACGAAGCAGGAAAATAAAAGAAATCGAGAAAGACAAAATAACAGCTGCCTGGCTGTGTGTTGCCAAGAATCCAACATAAGCAGGCGTATTGAAACATATATTGAAATGTTTTGTTACATCCGGTGGCAGTGGCATAATTTAAAAAATCGATTCTGGAACAAAACAATACTAGGAAATCCAATTTGTAATGTGTTAGGATAAACATATTATGTAAGCTTACAAATAACGTTAGTTACTAATTAACATCACATCCTGATAATCCGAATGCTAATATTGCACACAATCAGGCATGAGTTTGCTTTACACACCTCACCATGTTTTGGGGTTTGTGGAGTTGCAGATCACCTGTCTTATAGGATAGGACGTATCTCAAATGTCTATTTTGACTCAGTCGATGAGCCTAGTCGACTAGCCTAGTCAACTACACAGTCAACAACAATTAAGAATAATTGCTGTTATTAATTGTTACTAATTGTTGCGTTAGTCTGCTAGATACGTCCTAAAGTCTGTGCTATTGATTACGACATTTTCTCTGAAGTAACTTGATACATTTATTATTTATAAATAATAGATTGTTATTTTGTGTTGGATATTTTTATTCAGTATAGGTTTAGTTAAACAGACATTTAGAGGATGCATTGAAATGGTGGCCTAACCCCTCAGCGGAGATATGATGCAGTGAGTGTTCGTATTGGACTGTCTGCTTTCTTTATGCACCACGGTTTGATCATGGACTTGACTGTTATAAGTCCATGGTTTAATATCGCCTCCATGCTTTCATCTCACTCTCATACCTCTCGGCCAATAACAGCCAACCGGAACAACATAGTCTACCTACAAGATTTGCTTTACAATTTCGCAGTAAATTTGGGTAATGAATACATTAAAGCTAAGTTGTGTTTGTTTACATTGTTGTCACGTAAGTAACACCAGTTTGATAAATATATTTCTCGTTGAAATGTTGTGAGATCGCCGGACCCAAGTTGCACCGCAACCCCAATACTGTCTTATGACGTAGTGAGTACACAGTACCCACCCCATGCAGCGTACGAACAGAGATCGCTTATCCTATAGCGGCGGACTCGCCTCAGTTCCTGCCAGCTCAAACTATTCGAACACATTTTTGGCAATGTGCTCTCTGACGCAAGTAGACTGGGATCCTTCTTTCCCCTTCCCTCTTCCCTCTTCCTCTTCCCCCGCCGAGGAGCTGACGTCAAGCGGTCAACGCATATAGCGGGCAGACGTTTATACTAGGTCGGAGCTTTGCACTAGGGTATGCGCATCCTGTAGTATATACTAGTATATGTATAGTATATACTACACGACTTCAGGCACGTCCTTCACATGCTTCGCCATGGTTAACATTGTTGCCTGCATCATAATTCGTAGTTAGGAACCCCGAAATCGCGAAAAGTGCTGATTTCAAGGGAAGCTGTGAACAAAGTATGTATGTATATATTGCCGATTTGCACCTCAAAGACACCGAAATTCCACCACGAAATTCGCCGTTTTAAAGTCATAATATCGATATTTGTATAAATTAACGAAGTTATCGCAAAATCTCGTTTCTTTACCTTTTAGCCTTTCTCTGTGATAGAAATGCTTTTTTAACTAAAAAATCGATGTTTTTTTAAGACGTACGAATATTCCGTATTTTATAATTATGTTATGTGATCATACTTACAAGCCTACACCACTGTACACATATTATTGTGTAACGATTCCTTTTGAATTTTAACGTTTCTGGTATAATTTACTGTGAAAAAATCTCGCCAAAGAGCCATAATACCGCCATAACATCAAAATGGTTACAGACACCTCTCTATTCTTAATGTATGAAGTATGAACTATGAACACAATCATGACATTATGCGATTTCGTTTATTTTTTTATTATTATGACATCCACTTCCTAAAACCTAATACACAAAACACGTTGGGAAGATCAATGGAAGAGAATTTATTTGTTTACATCTACTTAACGAAGATATTTTTGGATGTGGCCAAAAATATCTTTCAGTGCCAAATCCCCGCGGCTTCCCAGGAGTTGAGTGGAAGCGATTTCGAATTACTGAATTGTTCTCTGAGATAGTATTTTAATTAGTCCTGAGTAAGTGGGCGATGTAGGCCATGCTACTACGTGATGTAGACCATGATACTACTTGATATCTAGGCTGCTACATGAGATGTAGGCTGCGATATAGTTGTAGACTGTAGATCTGCATATACTAACCGCGCCGTAAGAAGCAAAGTGTCCCCTAAAATTGTGAGAAGAGACGGTCGCTCCACACGGTCTATTTCAACGGTATAGGGTACGCACATATGACGTAACAGCCGAACTACAACAATGGAATAAATTAATTGAACTGGTGGACAAACAACAAGCCGTCAAAGTAATATCTTTGCAAATAATGAGGAGAAACCATTAGTTGTAACGATAGTAACTGCTCGCCAGTTAAAATTTATGTTAAGTAATGGACAGCAACTATCTGAAAGTGTGTAAACGTTCTGAACGTTTGTTTTTTCCAACTTCAGAACTTCATATTTTGTTTTGACAGCTTGCTTGTCCATCGGTTCAATTCATTTGTTTCATTGTTGTGTTTCGGTGTTGAGCGTACCCTATTCAACTCGAGATTGGCCGTTAGCTGCATTGTTATTGTATGCACTGCATTGACTGCACCAACCGTGAATGGAATGCGACCCCACCACGTCTGACAACAGGCGTGCGATAGTATCACTCTGAGGCAAGAGAACAGGATGCCACTAGATATAGGTTGGTAGTTGTTACAAGCGTCACTTCACTATTAGATATTCTGTGACGACAACACCTTGCAACTTAATTTGACGGGACTATAGGAGTGTGAGACATATGTGTGTTGACATGGGGCAAAGCTGAGATGAACATTACATTGTTGTTTGTAGATGTATTGTTTATTACATGTGAATGTCAGACTACACTTCCCACATTAGAATACTCATGAACTTTGAAAACTTTCCTGTTACCCCAGAATTGGGACATTTGATGAGAAATACGGTTTTTGTAGAAAGTAGGTCACTATAGGTGACCTTGACCAACTCCCGTGATCGAACTCGGAGTTTCGTTACAAACAAATATGGTGACTGCTGAATGGAATGTATGTTGTAACCATGGTTACAAACTCAAGCTTTTTTTTCATTGTTTCATTGCTCCAAGAAATCTTTCTGTTTTTCAAACTCACTTTAACTGTTGTAATTTGCTGTTGCAAACCACCATTCGCAATAGTAAAGAAGTAATTTAAAAAACGGAAGTATTTTATTGGAGCAGAGAAACATTCAAAAGAAAGAGCATTCATCTATGCAATAACATATTTTTGTTTACTTTTTGACAATTTGAAAGCATTTTAGCAGACAAAAATCAGGAGTTCGCCAACATACGGCAATGTTGGTGATTTCGGACTAATGCTTATGCCTGTTATAATGTATACGAACATCATATCGTCATAGATAAATAACAGTCGGTTGTCTGTGATAACGCCTTATGTGTGCGAGTGTCTAAGTTGTTTGTCGAGAGAACAGCTTTGCTGCATCTGCTTCCGTCTTAAGCTCTTTGCTCCGAGCGGTATTTACGAGCTGTAGCTGAAGCGCTGGACTAGATGGGCTATGCGCGCCATAAATAGCCAAGTTTCCAACCCCGTCGATTTTTCCTTCGTTGGTCCTTTCCGCATGGATGGACAATGCTGGAAGCGACAAGAAAACTCTCTAAAAACAAAACACTGTGTTGGTTCAGTGCGGCACCGCCAGGGCGACGCGCGATCTTGACTGCGCGATATATGTTGCCTATCTTGCTCTGTCTTCCGTCCCACGCGTTAGTTATATTTATAGCTTTGTGTTTATCTCTTCTAAAGTAGGTACATAAAGCGATTTCACAGTGAATGTATCCAAGAGAAAATTGATATTAAACACGTTAACATTTTCCCCGGCTTCAAAATACTTTTGAAAGTGTAGTATAAGTACAATTACTTAATTAATTATGATTTTGTTTACAAGTTGAAGCTACTGGATAAACATCAATTTCATATTTTGCAATGATAGCTGTCTATACAAGCGCAATATACAGACATTATGCCAACTCTATACTTCAGTAACAATTATTTATCTGTGCTTCAGTGCATGGCGGCCCTAGAGATGGAGCGGGATAAGCGAAATGTTTACGTTGTTTAGGATTAACACCAATGCGGAATGGTTGCCTTCGAGCGCGTTGGGGGGGGGGGGGGGGGGGAGGAGATGAAAGTTACAAGATTAATGTTAGTAATATGTATGGAGTTGTATAAAAAGTTCGACGACTAAAAACAAGACGTGACTTCAGGTCTCAGTTGTTTTGGGGTGGGGGAGGGGGTTGTGAATCAATTTGGTAAGCAATGGAAGGGGTATGTATGTATATAGCCCTGAAGTTTCAACATCAAATAGCCTAACCCGACGCCATATTCGTACATTTAGACAGCCTTGTCATGGGTCATTCTTGATTTCAATTATTTTTTGATACCTAACTTACAATACTTATTATTACTTATGTGCTTTATGAAACTATGATTCACTTAAAAAAATACTTGTGTAAACAATGTATTAAAGACACTTTGTGTCTAAACGCTTTATCACTTTATCCGAGTAGGCAAGTATCCAGGAATTTGTATTTATGTTATCATTGAGTTGACATTGAAAATACTAACGATCATAAAGGAGTCCTCAGTTTTGCAAAAACAAATTATTGTTTTGGCAGAGGCAATAAATTTCTCTTTATCGATAAAAGAAACTGGAATGTGATTAAATAGCAGCGTTTAAGGTACACTTAATTTACTAATTGAAGAACATACACAATTTTGTTAGCTAATAAACATAATTTTTTCAATCCCCTAATTTTATTCATTAGTAACATCATAACAATCATTTGTACCCTTATATTTGCAGGCCATAGTTTGAGAAATAAAACAATATGCACACTGTTTTCCAATTTCATTTTAATGGTTGTGTGTTGGCATTACAGAGCAAAATTCAACCAGTCCACTTTTACCCCCAAGTCTAAACACGCCTAGTTGTTGAAGCCATCGTGGCTGCGCGAGCGAACCCCCCCCCCTCCCCCCCCCCCCCCCCCCCCCCCCAGAGGCGAATTACTCTAACTTGGCTTCGAAGCGCAGCGACACTTTAAGCCGGAAAATAAGCTTTGATAACAGAGAAAAATTGTCGCCTCAGATTTGAGAAACGTCGTGAGTAACAAAGTAGTGGTTCTGAGCTAAGTACGTCATATTTCTTGCACGTCACAGCACGTTTCGTAACAAATCACCCCTGATGATCACGGCATTGTAATATTGTGACGTAGCAGAACAATGAAAGTGCTGTGTTGGCAACGCCTAATGAAGCTGTTGTTCAGTTGTTGTTCTAGGCTTCAGTCTCGCGGGGTGGGAGGGGGGGGGGGGGCGATTATAGATAAATAACTGTAAATCCTGCTCTTTCTCGGTGTCACAGCCCACACCTTTTCCCTCAGGCTACACAACAACGGATAGCGGAAATTTTGGATGAGAGTGGAAATAAAATAAAATAATTTCCGAGAACTTCGAAAATAATGTTCGTATTCATATTGGGAGTGTCGAATTAAATAAGAGTGTATGTTTTGCAAAGGATTGAAAAAAATTATTAAAATTTGTCTCCAATTTTATGTAGAACTAGTTCAAATCCTTACCTCACGTAATGTACATAAACTACCGTACGGTACACTGTACACATATGTTCCATCGCTTTTGTTCCGTGTACGATGAACGGGATATTTTGAAACAACGTCATGATTTTTCCAATATACTCTTAATTTTAACAAACATTTGGGTTAGATATGATGGGTATATGTCGGTGCTTGCAGCTTGACGTGCCTAGGATTTATCCTGCCCCTGGTAGGTGATATTCCAGATGGATGGCTACTATAGGCCTAAGCACAGATAACGCTATTAGCCTACATACACACAAAGCTGTGTTGACACTGCAAAGAACGAGGTCTGGAGGGTGACGACGGTATGCTACCACAAACAGGAAGTATACTCACTTTGTGTGAATCCAATCATGAACTCATCCTAAATATATCGACAAAACACTGACGGTCGAAGAGTTGCAACGCGTCTCTTTCAAGCGAAACAAAATGACGTAGTAATACTCAAGGTTTCTGAATTATAGAGCGTGTTTCTCTTTACAGCGGAACAAAATAGCGCGCTAATACTCAAGTTCACTGAATCACGAAGTGTGTTCTCTCTTTTCAGCGGAACAAAATGGCGCAGTAATACTCAATGTCTCTGAACTATAACGCGTGGTTCTGTTTACAGCGGAACAAAATGGCGTAGTAATATTCAATGTCTCTGAACTATAACGCGTGTTTCTGTTTACAGCGGAACAAAATGGCGCAGTAGTACTCAATGTCTCTGAACTATAATGCGTGTTTCTGTTTACAGCGGAACAAAATGGCGCAGTAATACTCAATGTCTCTGAACTATAACGCGTGTTTCTGTTTACAGCGGAACAAAATGGCGCAGTAATACTCAAGGACTCTGAACTATAACGCGTGTTTCTGTTTACAGCGGAACAAAATGGCGTAGTAATATTCAATGTCTCTGAACTATAACGCGTGTTTCTGTTTACAGCGGAACAAAATGGCGCAGTAGTACTCAATGTCTCTGAACTATAACGCGTGTTTCTGTTTACAGCGGAACAAAATGGCGCAGTAATACTCAAGGTCTCTGGTTTCTGTTTACAGCGGAACAAAATGGCGTCATCTCCACAGTGCCTGACAAACCAGTGGAGCTCAAGAACTACATCAAACTGTGCGAGCAGCGTCGCAAGTTTCCAGTACTCTACAGGGTGGAGTTTCAGGTAAAACGTTTTCAATAATTCATACACCTACCACTCTCGTATCCTGTAATAAACACACTAAAATTATTATGAGCTTCTGTGGAAACCTCGTGTCTTGATTGCGTAGGCACTGATCGACGTTAGCGCGAGAAGTTCGCACCCCCCTTAAACTTAATTGCTGACAGTGACAGCAGCGGTTGCCTCGTCTGAGCTGTTAGCTTAGAGTGCTGGCTGACACGTGGGTAGTGTTCTGCTCGTCTCATGAGGGAGTTAAAAGGAAGGCGTGTACGGTATGTCCGTTTAGACTGCTCGCAATCAGAGAGCGGGGCCCGGATTACAAAAAGTCTTACTTTAGGACCACTAGAATATGGCAGTCATTGGCTGATATACGGATCTCCACATACCCTCGTCTCGACGTTACTACGTAAATAACAAACACTTGAGACCAAAATTTAGGCCTTTCTGAGTTGGTCTTATCTTGCTTCAAAGATGGTGGCAATACGTCTATAACTTCAACAAAATGTGAACATAAATAGATATCGTTTACTTACCTTGACATACACATTTCTCTGTTTTTAGAATGTGAAGGCAAATACTGTAACCACAGCCTTCTGAACCAACGTTCGAGAAGGCTGTGACTGTAACATACGCTGTGGAGGTATTAGAAAACAAAATACTAAACTTTAAAACACCGCCTTGCAATATTTTAAGTTCACTGTGATTTCCACGAAAGTTGCTATCAATTGGGCTGTGTAGTAGGCATACCATGGATTTAAAATAAATAGCACATACGGTAAAGCAGGACCTAGAACCTGTCCTAAGTTAGGACCTCTTGTGAATCCGACCCCGGGAAACCCTTGTTATTTAGTTCATGAAAGATGGACGGCCGTCGTCCCCTGTTAGCGACTTCACAAACACTTTGTTCGGTGTCCTTCACCGAGAGAAGACAACCGAGTACTTTTTAAACACTTGACAGCAGCGAGAACGCAGACTTACTCCGCCTTGTTATGTGATATTCGCTCAAGATCTATACAATACACAAATCTTTCACAAACAAATAATGCAAAAGTAAAGAGCCAGCCAACATTTTTAGTTTTTAACAACCAAAGTTTTTAAGTGGGAAACCTATGTATTATACAATAAATTACTCTCAGCAAACATTGTCGGGTCAGGGTAATTTTGATCTAAAAATGTTCCTACCGCGGGAATCAAGAAGAAATGTGTCGTTGTATCCCAATAAAGCCCAAATAAATAGCATCAACATTCTTAATCAAATCGTTGATTACATTTATTGAAATTAGACGAAAAACTTAACAAACACTGTTACCCATAAAACATTAGTTTATAGATTTGAAATAAAATTGTCGGCGTATAATTTTCTTATTGATGCCAAGAAAGTCTACTTTACTTACATAACTGTTTAACATGTTGAGGTTAACTGTGTAAGTGTAGGGGATTGTGTACCAGTACCACTCTCAGAATGCAACTGGGATCATGTTGAGTGTTTAGTTTATCCGCGATAGTTGTAATGCGCGACTGAAACCAGCTAGTTTATAGTTTAATGGCTCCAACCCACCCTCATCCCTCAATTTAACAACCGTTATCTTTGATTTCGCTCCAACACCTAAATAGCCCATTAGGATTAGATTCACGCGGCATTACTTTAGTCAGATGTAAACACAGTGTTACTAACACAGTAGGCCTATAATCCGTCTGGGTCCGGAGTAGCTTATTGGCCCAGTGTGACTATGCGAGTTGTACGAGGTGACGAAAAAGGTTTTCCCCTCCCTTTTCCTCCCATTTACCTTTAAATATAAATCAGCCTTCATTGTCCCTTTCTCCAATCACCACCGACGTCGTATATGACGTAATATGACGTATAGCTGTCGAGTACCTCGTTGAACACAAATAAGCCAATAAATAAACCTAACGACGTAATTACAGGTTTGTTTATTTGTTAAAAAATTTTGTTTAAGAGTTTCCTCTGTCATCAACCTTGTCACCATGTTTCCAATTGGTGGATTGTTTGAAATATCTACGCGTTCTTCATTTTTCCGCAAAACGTTATTCTTTCACAACTCTAACTGGAATATTGACTCTTCGTACCAGTCTCTATTTTTCTATACTGCATCTTAGCCTGTTTTCTCCGTTATATTTTTTTATATTCCTTCATGCATGCTTGAACTGAAGCTTACTTTCCATTATAATTAGTTGAGGACTTCAACTATGTGTTCAATGTTTAAGTACGCAGCAGAATACCCGATACTTTTCTATTTTTCAACAGTCCCAACTCCCCCCCAAAAAATCAAAATTGTAGAGAATATAGTGAGCTTACTTATGAATGTTTGTTTGTGTTCATAAATAATTCTTTTTTCTTATGTTCGTAGTTATTATGTGAAAGATGTGCAGCAACACCATACGAAAGTTAATTTCTACATTAAAAAAAATATTAGTATTTTTCATTTGATGAAATATATTATTTTAATTTAATTTTGGGACGATTTAGAAACAGTTTAACATGTTTAAATCGGGTGTTCCACGTGTTATAAAGTGGACATTCAGCCCACAAATAGGATATAGCGAATCAATTCAAATGTAAAACTTTCCATATAGTTTAACTTGTAGCAATAAATACACATCCTGTTCTGTCTCCCCTGTCTAACTACGATTGCGCTATAAGATAAATTCAGCATCGTGATCGCAGGAATCAGGATCGCAATCGTCCATTGCTAAATCATTAAGACATTCCAATTTTATTGTAAACAACGCCACAAGAATTACTGTAAGTTAACTTTACCAGATTTCCCGATTGCGCTTGCAATCCCGATACCGACAAACGTTTATGTGGTGAACCTTTCGTGCCATGTCCTCCTTAGCAAGCTATGATGTCTAATGTAGTACATCATAATTATGATGACACGGCTTAGGCTCACCTGAGAGCATTGGTCGAGACAGATCGATGGAAGCGCTACAGGTTGGGGTTGCCATGGTTACCAGGACACACATCCATCCGAACTGAGAGAAGGCGGGCCGCATTGACAGGTAGTCTAATCACTGAAGCGGCGGGGTGTCAACTTTCATTTTCACATTAAAATCCCATTATCCAGTCTTGGGTTCGTTCGTTTAGTAACGGTGAGCGGAGTGGAGTGCACATCGGATCGAGTTAGAGTTCGCTACCGCTCCGGCCGAGCGATCGCGTCATCGCAGAGAGCGCCCAACAAACATTAACAACTGTATGATTATATAAAAACAGTCCACGGACTAATCCATAACTGAGTAGTAATGCATGTGAGTGACATCTGAGCACACTTATTCTGACATTCTCTTTCATGACATTTACTTTTTACTACCATTCTTTATTTATTTAATGCGTATCCTATTCAGGCATTACCATGATTTACGAATGAAAGCAATGAACTGAACATTACGCGTTGAATCAATAATAACAGCAAGAAACAACTACGAGAAAGAAGCAGCGAGGAAAATCATCGTAGAACGTCAAAACATAAAAATTAAGTGATGGTTTGAAATGAAGATGAGAACAGAAGAGTACGAGAAAGCAAGACACGTCTTCTCAGTAATACAGTGGGTTGTTAAGGCAAAAATGGTGGAGGCGCCGGGCTCAACTTACGTTTCCTGGAATTTGAAATTGTCTTTTTTTTATTACAGATTTATTAAGTTCTGGGATAGAGACGCAAAAAACGGAAGGAAAAAATAATTTTTAGATAAAGTAAACGAAGAGAGAAAAGGAAAGTTATATGAAAAAGGAAACAAAGAAAAATACGGATTCACAATCAATACTATTACTCAAACGAAGATTGTAACATATTTTTTAGACAACGGTTTAGCCGCGGTCGCTTAGACGATTCTCATACGAACACCAGCAAGCAACATCGGGCTAGGTCAGGAGGAGGGTCGGTGACCACTCTCTTTCGAAACACCAGTTACCGTTGGTTATAGCAGGTTGGAGGGTTCGAAAGCTTGTGTAACAGCTTCGTTCTTCTCGTCAACAGTCCAGGATAGTGGAGGAACCTATATGACTGGTCAAAGTAACACCGTCCTTTATGGGACGTAAAGCCGATGGTCCCCTTGGTACTTTCCGACATTAGTAGGCTTCATGCCGGTACTAAGCTTCCCCTCCTCCCTTCCTCATTATCATTCATCAATCATACAATCAATGTATTACTATTATTTTAATGAAAAATAATTGTAATTATATTGAGATGCAATTATTACTTATATTGCTATAATGCTCGTGTTATTTTTTGTAAAAATACCAGCCGTGTGTTTATTTACTATTTATAATATCCATAAATGTATCCAAAATGACGAAATCCAAATAAATGGACAATTTATCATGGTGAATAAAACAACTCTATCATATATATATAAACTGCGACCCATTATCTGATGTGATGAACGTGGGTAGACCTAACGAGCAAAGATCTCTTTTAACCATGAAATCTGTTTTTCCGTCTAGATGCTCATCATTATCCCCACCTCATAAAACACATAACGTAACACTTGACAGGGCGGCCGGGATGCGTGGATATCACTGACATTAGGCGAGCCCCTAATGGTTTTTCTGTGTGGAAATATCATGTACAAAGCAACCCGAGGGTTTTCTTAACTACAGGAGACATCCGTGAGTCTGGGAAACAGTTTCAATGGCCACAATCACATCTGAATAGATTGACTAACCAAGCGAAAAATCCCACAAATAATGTTTAGTAATTTTGCTCAAATTGCCCATTTTTTAAACTATAATTTTTTACAAAGCTTTGAAATAAATTATATACTTAATCTAGAACCTACTTAAGTACCCACCCCTTGAGTATACATCTTGCATACACAAATGGATACGCAAAACACAATCCTGCTTCCAATTCAGAAGGTCCAGGGTTCGATTCCGTTCAGTTCTTGGGTTTTCTTTGTAATTTGAATCGATCTATATGATACTGGTGTATGTAAACGGTGTCTTTGGAGCCGTCATAGCAACGAAGCATATATAATAAATTGTATAAATATCCCCCACTGAATATCATTTCTTGTAACTGAGTGGGTATAGACTAAATACCAATTTATTTAGAATCAGTGCAATAGAAATTACGATGTTTAACTACAATTAAGTTTATACATACTACTTAGGCTTACATAAAACTATAATCTCAAAACATTTTAACACTATATTTTGTCACTACCATCATGCTCACAAAACTAGCAGTCCAGATTAGTTTTCAATTATCGCAAGAGCTGTATACTAAAAGCATTGGTAGGATATTATATAGGTTATACATCAAATCCCACTGCGATACATCAGCTGTCCGATCTGGCAGGTATGAGCTGCACTATGCGTGATTTGACATGTGTTCTTAGCTCTCTTCTCTATCTACTATTCTGATCGATATGGAGCAGAGGTTTACAATGGGCTTTGTTTATACGCGGTACGATTTTTCAAACCTTGTCAGAACCAGAACAAACACTCGCTATATTATAAAAACTGGCCCAGCTTTGAGATAAAACGATGTTACAGAAAAATAGAGTTCTTCAAAAGTGCCAACTCAACTAGTTGAAGGCTGATGAATCGAATACATGTGTTTTACACATGCTATGCCCCCCGCTATAGTTGCCCCAACGAAAGTATTCTGATGCTTACGACACAACCGAGTCCAAGGTGACTACTTAATTTTCTACTTCGCTAATTCCTACCATCTAATCTAAACAGGTCCATTGGGGATAATTTAAGACCTTCCGTTGGTTACCTGTAATGGTGGGTGTGGCCAAACCGCTTGTGCACTCGACGCCGAACCGTGCATTTACGAATGTGTGAAAGAACGCTAGGTATCTGTTGATTTTCTTGCAATGGGGCTTTGCACTGCCACATTCTCCCACTCGCAGCGCCAGCGTAGTGCCAGCCCTCAAACAAGGTCTACTTGATCTCCGCATAACTAAGCCATGAAAAAAGGGCTGATTTACCCATCCAGAAGGCTCTGGACTTGAGCTCGAACTATGGTGGCGCTACTTCTATTCCAATGTCTTTGGCAAAATGCTCCCATCACAGCCTGCTGGATGGGTCAAGTAGACCTTGTCCGCGCTGATTTACCCATCCAGCAGGTCATGGATTTGGGCTTGGACGGTGGGGGCGCATTCTACGTCAAGCTTTGCGTGCAAAGCCCCATTGGCGCGGTTGAAAGGGGCAGTAGACAATGACCTGAGATCGGTATGCGAATACTTTCATTCGGACTAGTATATTATACTACAGCCCCAACGAAAGTATTCGCACACCAACCTCGGATTTACTGCCTCTTTCATGTGCGCTAATTCAAACAAATTCAACATATTCTTGTAATTCTTTCTCACATTCGTAAATGCAGTCTTCCGCTGAGTAGAGTGTACAAGCCTTATTAGTCACGCCCACCGTTCCAGGTAACCAACGGAACGTCGTGAATTATCCCTAATGGACCTGTTTGCAATGAGTTGGTTGGAATTAGAGAAGTAGAAAATTATAACCCCCACGTGACGAGGAAAACCTTGGGCAATTGTGCGAGGATTGTCTCCCTCATGATATAATAACATTTGGTGAGAAATCTTATTCTTATTCGAGTTGAGTATCGACATAAACTGGTTCCACAGCAACGTTGTGGATGCTGAGTGCTGACGCCAACCAAATGTCAGTATTTGAGAAAGTCACGCTGATTGGCTCCGACTCACTCATCTATGACGTCACCATTCACAAGGTCGCTGTGGAACACCTTTAGAACTACTGAAAAGAGTTTCTCCCCCCCCCCCCTCCCCCCCCCTCCCCCCTCCCTGTTTAGTTATCGACTCCGACGGGAAAGTTTGGCAGTAATCGAGTTTCGTGAGTTTTTCCACTTGGCTCTGCTTTGAGCTGTAATTACGCTCACAGAATATAATTTAAGCAACATAAACCACGGGCAGATTTCTAACTAGAGTGATGTTTGCAGTACACTTTATGCAATTTACATCTTATTTTAACCACCAACACGAAGCAATAAGATTATGATGATGGATAAGATAAGATTGTGTTTATTTAGCTTAACCAGCTATTATTGTCGTACATATACACTTACAACAACGTATTACTATATATCAATTAAATACACATACACTTACAACTTACCACTCAGGGGCGTTAAAGACTCAAGTGTCAAGTTAAGTACAGGATTTGTTGCTATGGAATTGTTTTATTACATGCTATTTGCCATAAGAAGAACAAACTCCATAACAACCACAAACAAATCACACAACTCGACTCTGCATTCTGTCCTCAAAATCTTACCACACTATCAGCACTTTCTCAAACCTAATATTGTAAATATCTTTTCGAGCTCATGCACAATGCACATGCAGTATATCTACTGGTGCTTGAATCATGTTCACGTTCACGTACATTGACCTTGAGGAACACCCGCTTTCGTTCTGTTAAAAGTGTTTCAAAATATTTTTCAATGTTCCAAAAATAAAATCAAAATATGTCATCATCTACAGAATAGCGCTCTTTCTTATTACTGTTTCTTTCCAATACAAATTTCAATAAATATTTCCGTGTTTTAATGTGAAAGGTGTGTAGGAATATCACACATTACAAACTTTAATTAAAGCACATGAAAAACGGAAATGTTTAATGGAATAAAAGAAAGAGCGTTGAATTATCTCGAGTATGACATATTCATAGATTTACTTTTGGGGCAATTTACGAACATATCAGGTGTTCCTCAGCGTAGGTGAACAGACAACCTTAAGCCATGTTGCATCATGAGTCATGACCTACTCCTAGTACAGCGGCAATTTGAAGTTTAACATGGCAGAGACATGACCGATGTACTTAACTTCTTTATGGCCATAAAGATATCCTTTCTGCGCTGGCGTTTATTGAATATAAAGTCATGGGTTTATAGGAATGGTTTTCGCTCATGTAATATTCAAACTGTAATCACGACCCAACTCCCCAGAGCCAACTCGGAGGAAATGTGTTTGGCAATATATCATATATACCTTGCCTTGCCCATAAAGATGGAATCGTACTTGTCTTCTTAACTCAAAATAATATATCACTGTGAATGTCACTGAAAAAGTAATTCCTACGCAGAATTTGGATTTGAATCAGTTTGAAAACTGTCAAATAGTACAATTGTTATGATTTCATTTCGATAGTAATTAATTAACAATTATTTTATTCATTACAGAAATAAAAATCCCGACTATTATAATACTTGAAAGTTCAAAATTTATTGTTAAGCCATAATACAGAACCAAATTATGCTTAGGGATTCATTTTCCAATTATCTTGAAGAGTTGTCAAGATACCAATAAAACACCGTGGTTTAACATCGCGAGCTACCTTTGATAGCGTAGGCCTACATTTTCATGTCACATTGTCAGTGAGCGGGTAATTAATTAATTTTATTGTGATGTTCCTCTCCCATGAAAGGACAGGATGGCCAGTGTAGGGTTATGGGCATGCCCATACCCTCTTTAGCCACAGGTAGATACAATTACACAGTTACGTACATACTATTACACACAGTTTATTGAGGATTTGGTGGAGGTGCCGGGTTGTACAATATTATTATTATTATTATTATTATTATTATTATTATTATTATTATTATCATTATTATTATTATTATTATTATTATTATTATTATTATTATTATTATTATTATTATTATTATTATTATTATTATTATTATTATTATTATTTAGTGTAGTACCAGTAGACAGTACATTGTCATCATCAGCGCATTTGATGCGTGACAACAATGAAACAACAATCAACTATTGGCAGCTAAACTTTATTCTTTTTTTAATGGTCAATCTCTTCCGCCTAATGTTGACTAACCACAAATAAGTTCCTTGTAAGGAGATCGTAATGCCGGCTATAAGTGGTTGCAATTATATTATATTGCCCACTCAAAGAAGTTAGACTATAGATGCATTTTCGTGACAAGAAAATATGCTATTATGACAAGGAGTTTAGCTATCAATTATTGTTCATTGTTGTTGTGTTGTTTAGGAGGTTGATTATGGTTTGAGTCCTCAGTCAATAAATTACTCTAACCTCTCATCGACGCATTCTTATTTTCGTACTGGAAGCTTTCACTCCATCTTCCAGACTTCCAGGCTTCTGTCGCGTCGTGGTAATGAGACTGAAAACTTAATTATACAGTGTTTCCAAAAACCTGAGGAAGAAAGTTGCGTCTCTCATTCGATTTTGAGTCTCAGAAGAGAAGAGTTGAGAAGAGAAAAGAAAAGAGAGGGAAATGGTTATTTCGCGTGCGAATTGAAATAGCAAAGCCTGTAAAACCTCGAGGCTCAGTCTAGATTGAAACTTGGTTGGTACTTCCGCTCAGAACACGTTTTTAATGGGTTTCTTGAAGAAGTAATACTGAGATCCAGGCCAGATATTAACTCGTAAACCACGGATATACCTCTAAACTGATATAAGATACAGTACACAGTATACATGCCTACAAATAAAGTGGGCACGATGCTATAACGCTAAGAGCCATGTTGCACAAATATGAGACGTTAAGCTCCATTAATCAATCATTCAATCAATCACGAGTAATCTACATTTTGTGAAGAATTTACTGTTTTTGGCAGCATATCATGAGAATTTAATGGCTTCTGTTCCTATTAAAACAACTTTTAAAATAGAAATTAAGGGAAGATACACAATACATAACAACATAGTATTTTGAAACGAGTATGTGTATGTTGTTTAAAAATTTGTTTGAAATGCTGCAGCAGTAACAACATAAAATTAAACATAACATAACAGGACCGGTACATAAATATGTGGCAACGAAACCAGTTGTTTAAAATCATATATGACATGCATGAAGCAATGTTATGTTGTTGCCAAAATTGGGGCGTATTCGGTTGTTTTACAATAAAATTGGTTCTCGAGTAAAGATATTAATTGATTGATCATTTATACAGAGAGTATTATTGGAACGATGTTGTGTTGTGTGTTTCAGACGGCCGGCAAAGTGGAGTCACATTCCTGCCGACATGCTACGGTATAAGGTGTTATTATAAGTGTTTACAGATGAAGGAAGGTATTATTGTGTTTCAGACGGCCGGCAAAGTGGAGTCACATTCCTGCCGACATGCGACAAAACACGCTAACCGCGAAAAGAACCAAAACCAGAAGTGCATTCCATGTAAGTACTAACTTATATACAGATAGAGGTGCGTGCAACTGGTGTTGTCATTAATTTTAATTAAGACATTTCGTTGTATATTATTATTTCATTGAAAGGAATGAAATATGAAATGAGATCCTTATGTGCAAATATCACAGTTTTTTTTTATTCAGAAACGTAACTCTTTATGGATGTATGTATGTATGCATATTTTAGAACAATGCATGTGTGACAATTAAAGTGTTCTGTAAGAAACATGTATCAATAATTTATATTAATATGTATTAATTAATATAATGAGATAATTGTATTTAAATAAACTATACAAATGTTTTGGGAAAAATTAACAAACTCAAAAACAGAAGTTTTGAAATACAGTTCGTGGTATTCCGAAAAAACAAAATGTCATTACATACACACTTTGTCAACAAAGGTTATAGCTAAGGGAAGATCAACACAAACACAACACAACACAATCAACATCAAGCCCCGCAGACTTCATTCTACTATGCGTCAATGCACCTTAGCAATTACGTTTGAGAATAATTTGTTCCAGACTGATGTTCTAGATTCGAAATTATGGTTATGTTTTCATCTCTAAAATTGTTTCTATAACAGGGATTATTTTTAGTTCAATCCCCAAGAATTTAATTACATGAGCACTGACATTGAAGGTGTATATTATACTTTGTAATTTGTTTAATGTAATAACCCAATTTTGACCATTTATAGTACGCTTGGTTTGTGGACAAACTACAAAGCATAGAATATTTTTAATAACGGTACATTATACTTTTTACACGTACCACACGCCATAGAGAAAGATGAGCGCATGTCAGTATATAGTTAGAGTCACAAGTGATGGCTGATGGTTGATATTGTCATGTAATGAGGAAGCCAGCTCGGATACGGCAATACAGCTCCAGGCACGGAGGCAATTACAGAACAGTTTATCCCATCCAACTGACTCCACGGTTCAAGTTAAATTGAGTTATTCCATAATTCCATCTCATGAGAAATGTGCGACTTGAACTTTGTTGACGGTGTTGATCTCTTGCAGATGATTATAACAGAGTTGTGTTGGAACAAGTGGGCAAGAAGCCTGACTCGGACTACATCAACGCTTCGTACGTAGACGTAAGTACGCTTTACATGTATTCATACGCTTGTAATGTCTAGCATTTGTTCAATGTTCGATCAGCATCATTTGTTTATCTGAATAAGTTGAGAATGAAAACTTAAATGCGAATGTTTGCTTAATCCAGTCAATTGAAAATTCGCCTTGTCGAAGAAGCTTAAAATTTGTAATTTCGTTTATACCTTTATTCAAACCTAATTTCACATTTTGTGTTACCCTTAATAAGTTGATAGTGAAATCATAAATGCGAATGTTAGCTTAATCAATAATCCTCTTATAGTCAATCGAAAAAACGCTTAATAATCGAAAGAAGGTTAAAAAAAGTAATTTCGTTTATACCTTGTCGTTAACGGGGCCGTAAGCTGACGGTCCGTAATCTGTAACACGGCTAGCCCTCTTCAGATAACGGACCGTCAGCTAACGGCCCCGTTAATGACCTATTGAAAAGCTGGCCTTAATCAATAATCCTCTTGGCCCCGGTTTTTCAATCGGTCGTTAACGGTGCCGTTAGCTGACGGTCCGTTATCTGCGTAGGGTTTGTTGGGTTACAGATTACAAACCGTCAGCTAACGGCCTCGTTAACGACCCGTTAACCAATTGAAAAACCGGGTCTTAGTCAATCGAAAGTAGGTTTTTCGTTTATATCTTTATTCTACACTAATTAGTAATTTCCAATCCTAATGACAGCACTAACGTAGAATGTAGGGAACGCAAACAAGCCTCGCTCTATGGAATAAAGCATGAACTATCTAGCGATGAAGTGAAACTGTAACGTATGCAGACAGCCAAGAATCAAGCTGCCAGTCAGTCAGAGTAAAGCATGAACTATCTAGCTATGAAGTGAAACTGTAACGTATGCAGGCAGCCAAGAATCAAGCTGCCAGTCAGTCAGAGTAAAGCATGAACTATCTAGCTATGAAGTGAAACTGTAACGTATGCAGGCAGCCAAGAATCAAGCTGCCAGTCAGTCAGAGTAAAGCATGAACTATCTAGCTATGAAGTGAAACTGTAACGTATGCAGGCAGCCAAGAATCAAGCTGCCAGTCAGTCAGAGTAAAGCATGAACTATCTAGCGATGAAGTGAAACTGTAACGTATGCAGGCAGCCAAGAATCAAGCTGCCAGTCAGTCAGAGTAAAGCATGAACTATCTAGCTATGAAGTTAAACTGTAACGTATGCAGGCAGCCAAGAATCAAGCTGCCAGTCAGTCAGAGTAAAGCATGAACTATCTAGCTATGAAGTGAAACTGTAACGTATGCAGGCAGCCAAGAATCAAGCTGCCAGTCAGTCAGAGTAAAGCATGAACTATCTAGCTATGAAGTGAAACTGTAACGTATGCAGGCAGCCAAGAATCAAGCTGCCAGTCAGTCAGAGTAAAGCATGAACTATCTAGCTATGAAGTGAAACTGTAACGTATGCAGGCAGCCAAGAATCAAGCTGCCAGTCAGTCAGAGTAAAGCATGAACTATCTAGCGATGAAGTGAAACTGTAACGTATGCAGGCAGCCAAGAATCAAGCTGCCAGTCAGTCAGAGTAAAGCATGAACTATCTAGCTATGAAGTTAAACTGTAACGTATGCAGGCAGCCAAGAATCAAGCTGCCAGTCAGTCAGAGTAAAGCATGAACTATCTAGCGAGGTAGTGAAACTGTAACGTATGCAGGCAGCCAAGAATCAAGCTGCCAGTCAGTCCGCCCCCGCTGGGACTCGAAGCCCGGCGAGCGCGAGGCGTGACTACAAATACAGTCTTTCTCTGGGACAAACTTAGTCTTGGTTTATAAAGTTGGTATTGATCTTGTACAGCTACCGGCATAAGTAAACCAACGGTGGTTCGTTAAATTAATGGACTGATCTTTTTAAGCTTCATTAGTCTTTTGACAGGGCACCGGATTAGAGGCATTGATTTGTAGAAGTGCGCTGGACTGAAAGTGATGAAAGTTACTTAACTTTAGGAACTTGCGAGTTATCACAAATTTTGCGTCTTACATTTCGAATCGCTCTTTGGTGAGAAATACGGTTTGCATTGAACTAGAGTTATGTATTTTAGCTCTCACACAATCTTTGGTTGTTCTTTATCCCCCCAATAGATTCAAGCGAAGGAAACACCCTGGCAGTTTGGGGACATTCACATTTTCAAGGTCGCTGAAGTGAGGGTGTGTTCACTGTTCACTTTAACATTAACGTTTACATTGATTACTTGATATTCTCCCTTGATTTACATCAAAACATATATATAATTTTATATTTAGCTTATTATTATAGTTATTGTGTGTGAATTGAAATATAAATTTACAATATTTGGGCATGAACAATTATTTGGTGTTTAACAAAAATTAAACAATGGCAATCCTTCAGTTTCAAATAACTTAAACTTAATTTGAATATGTTTTTAAATTGTAATCGTTTTTGAGATAAAAGTATTATAATATAGGCACAATGTGAAAATAAACACTTCTTGATGAACGTCAAAAGAGCAAAAAGCAAAACAGTAGGAAGGAACTTGAATCGACTAAAATGTTGGTCTTTTCGAACTAAGTAACACATGAAATGATGTGTTTTGTGCAGGGCCTGCTAAAGCCCAACGCCTACATAGTGACTCAGGGCCCCACTGAGAACACAGTCACTGACTTTTGGAGGATGGTCTGGCAGGAGGACGCGAGCTGTATAGTCATGCTCACAAAGACATTCGACTTCATCAAGGTAAGATATACAAGACTAGAGCTCATTCAACATCTTCGCAGTCTGATTCTGAATCGAATTACGCTTACGTGGCAGCGTTGAGAGTTCAGCGCCGTGAACATAGATCCAATAGAGCTCAAATAAGTTTAGAATAAATATATAGTCCATGTATAGTATGTCCCAATTCTCTTGCACTGTAGATAGAAGTTTCAAAATCATTAAGATTTGAACTCATTAAGAAAGCTTCTAGTATTCCGGTTGGGAAGTTTTCAAATTGTAATCAACACTTTGGATAGGCGAATTCTAGGGCCATTATGCACAGTCAAGTTGTATAGGGTTCTATGGGATTGTTTTATTACATGTTATAGCAACTACAATAGAGAGGGCGGCATAGTTAAAGCGGTGCGAGGGTGTTTTTAGGTGCATAATAATAATAATAATAATGCCTTTATTTGCAAACAGGATATCAAAATCCCAATAGTGCAAACATAATACAATACAGTATTACACATACAACAAACAATTACACAAACAATTACAATAATAAAAAATAAAAAATAATACAACAGTTACAATAAAACATAAGACATAAGACATAAGCAAGTACACCTAAACAACAGAAAAAAAAAAAAAAAAAAAAAAAAAACTTTGACCACAGCGCCTGGATTATTTTATTTTTAAAACAATTGTAACTTTCAAAACAAATGTCGGTGCTCAAATGCTCTGCTAGCTGGTTGTATGTAGATTGTAATCTATTGATGGCACAATGCTTATAGAGATCAATTCTATTGCTGGGGACGTAAAATGTAGAATGTCTTCTAGTTGTTCTCAGGGGGACAAAAAGTTTAGATATGTTATCAATTGAGTGTCTACTGAATTATGCGTGATTTTGAGCAGAAACATCATTTCTAACAAGGTTTGTCTCTTTTCTAGGGGCATTAACCTCATGTTTTGACAGTGCAATAGATATTCATTTAGGTGGTAGGGCTGCCTGAAATAATGATAACATACTAACTTAATAAACTTTTTCTGTACGGTAAAGAGGAAGAAGATTGTTAGTTGAGGCTTTTATGTAAGAAAAAGTAATTAAATAAATACGAGTATCAAACAATATGTCTAAGAATTATTCTACTTTAAAAGAAGAATTCTATAGGACCTATAATATATTCGCCTGTAAAAAGAAACAACACGCTCCAAGCGGACAAAACGAGAAGCGCTAAGGTGAGGTCGTTGTCAAGATTCGCGGCGCGCTAGGAATGTTACACATCTTCACTTACCACGTTCTAGCCGTTATTGTATTGATTTTTATGGTTTAACTAATATGACAATTGTTAGTTGGCATATCAATTATTGTTGTAAAGATGGTTTCAAAATAATTAGGTAATTGTTAACTTGTTATGACAATTCACGCATCGGAGATGGACAGCTCTAGAAAATTGTTTTGTTTTCTCAGACTCAATTGGCAAAAAACTAATGATCGGATGTGTTCGAGAGTTCTCAATACATGCGTAGCAGCCTTTGTAGACAAAAACAAAATAAACTTTCTAGATAGAAAGTGCACTGAACGCAAATTCGTAGCATGCACTAAAATGCAAGGTGCGAATTTTCACGGCCGAACCGCACGCCGAGACTACATATCCAATGTTATATTTGTAAAACAAATCGTTATTTATGGATGTTTATCGTATATGAATGGCTCACGGGTCTTCTACATTGGTACAGGCTTTCATATACGATAATATCGACAGTACTGGCTGCTTAGATTTTAATATAATTAATAAAAACTGTTGTTACGCATATAGTAGCTATGTTAAGCTGCCTCCACCGACCTCATCGTAGCTGCCATCACTCACTTCTCGCGGCGACAGTAACGCTATCTCTTGACAATTTTATAGGCGTATAACTACTACACATACCCGCTCTTTTACCCGGCACCTCCACCATTTGTTGCCCGCAGGTGATGTGTATGCAGTACTGGTCCTCGGCGAAGGATAAGGTGGAGAACTATGGCGGAATCTCAGTGTCTGTCCACGCAGAGGAAGAGTTGGCCAACTTTCACATCAGGACTTTTCGTCTGGCTAAGAAGGCGGACGACTCGGTAAGTGATGACTCCATTGTCTCTACTGTATAGGGGTAGCCTCACTGCAAAAACCGCGCCAAATCAACGTTGTAAGTTGTATTTTGACTACTCTAAAAAAATTGAAAACGTTTGATCCATTTGGGGGATGTAGTTTTGGAAGAACTAAAAACTGGGTTAGCAAAATTTCAATTACTACGGTTGTTATTAGGGCAGCCAATTAATTATTAATTCTGTAGTTGGCTGTTCTAACCTTGTCACACACATGTATTTCGTTTTTTCGACAGTAAATGTAAGTTTTGTAAGATCCTTTCAGGTTTACCAATTTGTCACGTAAAATTTTGTGACAAGAGATTACATTTTCATACTAGGTTAAAACAAGTCAATGCCAGCATGGTGCTATACTTGTATTGACCCAAGACTACCTTTTCGTCACAAGCGAGGCACTCGTAGCCAACCAGCGAACCGCCCGAGACAAGCCCGCGCAAATACCGATCGGTGATTGGCTATACGAGCCCCTCGCCTGTGACGTTAGCTTTCGTTGAGACAACTATATAATGTGGGATCTCTTCTGATCGTGTTTTCGCTTCCCCAGGACGAGATGATAGAACGTAAGCTCATACAGTTCCACTACACTGAGTGGCCAAGTCACACCTGCGCGTTCTCCAACGCCATCTTGGAGTTCCGACGTCGCGTGCGCGCTGTGGTTGGCTCCCATCTGACCAATCAGAGCGGCCCGGTGATTGTGCACTGCAAGTAAGTGTACAAGGTCAAGTGTGGTTGGCTCCCATCTGACCAATCAGAGCGGCCCGGTGATTGTGCACTGCAAGTAAGTATATACAAGGTCAAGTGTGGTTGGCTCCCATCTGACCAATCAGAGCGGCCCGGTGATTGTGCACTGCAAGTAAGTATATACAAGGTCAAGTGTGGTTGGCTCCCATCTGACCAATCAGAGCGGCCCGGTGATTGTGCACTGCAAGTAAGTATACAAGGTCAAGTGTGGTTGCTCCCATCTGACCAATCAGAGCGGCCCGGTGATTGTGCACTGCAAGTAAGTATATACAAGGTCAAGTGTGGTTGGCTCCCATCTGACCAATCAGAGCGGCCCGGTGATTGTGCACTGCAAGTAAGTATACAAGGTCAAGTGTGGTTGGCTCCCATCTGACCAATCAGAGCGGCCCGGTGATTGTGCACTGCAAGTAAGTGTACAAGGTCAAGTGTGGTTGCTCCCATCTGACCAATCAGAGCGGCCCGGTGATTGTGCACTGCAAGTAAGTATACAAGGTCAAGTGTGGTTGGCTCCCATCTGACCAATCAGAGCGGCCCGGTGATTGTGCACTGCAAGTAAGTGTACAAGGTCAAGTGTGGTTGGCTCCCATCTGACCAATCAGAGCGGCCCGGTGATTGTGCACTGCAAGTAAGTATACAAGGTTTAGTGTGGTTGGCTCCCATCTGACCAATCAGAGCGGCCCGGTGATTGTGCACTGCAAGTAAGTATACAAGGTCAAGTGTGGTTGGCTCCCATCTGACCAATCAGAGCGGCCCGGTGATTGTGCACTGCAAGTAAGTGTACAAGGTCAAGTGTGGTTGGCTCCCATCTGACCAATCAGAGCGGCCCGGTGATTGTGCACTGCAAGTAAGTGTACAAGGTCAAGTGTGGTTGGCTCCCATCTGACCAATCAGAGCGGCCCGGTGATTGTGCACTGCAAGTAAGTGTACAAGGTCAAGTGTGGTTGGCTCCCATCTGACCAATCAGAGCGGCCCGGTGATTGTGCACTGCAAGTAAGTATACAAGGTCAAGTGTGGTTGGCTCCCATCTGACCAATCAGAGCGGCCCGGTGATTGTGCACTGCAAGTAAGTGTACAAGGTCAAGTGTGGTTGGCTCCCATCTGACCAATCAGAGCGGCCCGGTGATTGTGCACTGCAAGTAAGTGTACAAGGTCAAGTGTGGTTGGCTCCCATCTGACCAATCAGAGCGGCCCGGTGATTGTGCACTGCAAGTAAGTGTACAAGGCCAAGTGTGGTTGCTCCCATCTGACCAATCAGAGCGGCCCGGTGATTGTGCACTGCAAGTAAGTATACAAGGTCAAGTGTGGTTGCTCCCATCTGACCAATCAGAGCGGCCCGGTGATTGTGCACTGCAAGTAAGTGTACAAGGCCAAGTGTGGTTGGCTCCCATCTGACCAATCAGAGCGGCCCGGTGATTGTGCACTGCAAGTAAGTATACAAGGCCAAGTGTGGTTGCTCCCATCTGACCAATCAGAGCGGCCCGGTGATTGTGCACTGCAAGTAAGTATACAAGGTCTAGTGTGGTTGCTCCCATCTGACCAATCAGAGCGGCCCGGTGATTGTGCACTGCAAGTAAGTATACAAGGTCTAGTGTGGTTGCTCCCATCTGACCAATCAGAGCGGCCCGGTGATTGTGCACTGCAAGTAAGTATACAAGGTCTAGTGTGGTTGCTCCCATCTGACCAATCAGAGCGGCCCGGTGATTGTGCACTGCAAGTAAGTGTACAAGGTCAAGTGTGGTTGGCTCCCATCTGACCAATCAGAGCGGCCCGGTGATTGTGCACTGCAAGTAAGTATACAAGGTCAAGTGTGGTTGCTCCCATCTGACCAATCAGAGCGGCCCGGTGATTGTGCACTGCAAGTAAGTATACAAGGCCAAGTGTGGTTGCTCCCATCTGACCAATCAGAGCGGCCCGGTGATTGTGCACTGCAAGTAAGTATACAAGGTCAAGTGTGGTTGCTCCCATCTGACCAATCAGAGCGGCCCGGTGATTGTGCACTGCAAGTAAGTATACAAGGTCAAGTGTGGTTGGCTCCCATCTGACCAATCAGAGCGGCCCGGTGATTGTGCACTGCAAGTAAGTGTACAAGGTCAAGTGTGGTTGGCTCCCATCTGACCAATCAGAGCGGCCCGGTGATTGTGCACTGCAAGTAAGTATACAAGGCCAAGTGTGGTTGCTCCCATCTGACCAATCAGAGCGGCCCGGTGATTGTGCACTGCAAGTAGGTATACAAGGTCTAGTGTGGTTGGCTCCCATCTGACCAATCAGAGCGGCCCGGTGATTGTGCACTGCAAGTAAGTATACAAGGTCAAGTGTGGTTGCTCCCATCTGACCAATCAGAGCGGCCCGGTGATTGTGCACTGCAAGTAAGTGTACAAGGTCTAGTGTGGTTGCTCCCATCTGACCAATCAGAGCGGCCCGGTGATTGTGCACTGCAAGTAAGTATACAAGGTCAAGTGTGGTTGCTCCCATCTGACCAATCAGAGCGGCCCGGTGATTGTGCACTGCAAGTAAGTGTACAAGGCCAAGTGTGGTTGCTCCCATCTGACCAATCAGAGCGGCCCGGTGATTGTGCACTGCAAGTAAGTATACAAGGCCAAGTGTGGTTGCTCCCATCTGACCAATCAGAGCGGCCCGGTGATTGTGCACTGCAAGTAAGTGTACAAGGTCAAGTGTGGTTGCTCCCATCTGACCAATCAGAGCGGCCCGGTGATTGTGCACTGCAAGTAAGTATACAAGGCCAAGTGTGGTTGCTCCCATCTGACCAATCAGAGCGGCCCGGTGATTGTGCACTGCAAGTAAGTATACAAGGTCAAGTGTGGTTGCTCCCATCTGACCAATCAGAGCGGCCCGGTGATTGTGCACTGCAAGTAAGTATACAAGGCCAAGTGTGGTTGCTCCCATCTGACCAATCAGAGCGGCCCGGTGATTGTGCACTGCAAGTAAGTGTACAAGGTCAAGTGTGGTTGGCTCCCATCTGACCAATCAGAGCGGCCCGGTGATTGTGCACTGCAAGTAAGTATACAAGGTCTAGTGTGGTTGCTCCCATCTGACCAATCAGAGCGGCCCGGTGATTGTGCACTGCAAGTAAGTGTACAAGGTCAAGTGTGGTTGGCTCCCATCTGACCAATCAGAGCGGCCCGGTGATTGTGCACTGCAAGTAAGTATACAAGGCCAAGTGTGGTTGCTCCCATCTGACCAATCAGAGCGGCCCGGTGATTGTGCACTGCAAGTAAGTATACAAGGTCAAGTGTGGTTGCTCCCATCTGACCAATCAGAGCGGCCCGGTGATTGTGCACTGCAAGTAAGTATACAAGGTCAAGTGTGGTTGGCTCCCATCTGACCAATCAGAGCGGCCCGGTGATTGTGCACTGCAAGTAAGTATACAAGGTCTAGTGTGGTTGCTCCCATCTGACCAATCAGAGCGGCCCGGTGATTGTGCACTGCAAGTAAGTGTACAAGGTCAAGTGTGGTTGGCTCCCATCTGACCAATCAGAGCGGCCCGGTGATTGTGCACTGCAAGTAAGTGTACAAGGTCAAGTGTGGTTGGCTCCCATCTGACCAATCAGAGCGGCCCGGTGATTGTGCACTGCAAGTAAGTATACAAGGTCAAGTGTGGTTGGCTCCCATCTGACCAATCAGAGCGGCCCGGTGATTGTGCACTGCAAGTAAGTATACAAGGTCAAGTGTGGTTGGCTCCCATCTGACCAATCAGAGCGGCCCGGTGATTGTGCACTGCAAGTAAGTATACAAGGCCAAGTGTGGTTGGCTCCCATCTGACCAATCAGAGCGGCCCGGTGATTGTGCACTGCAAGTAAGTATACAAGGTCTAGTGTGGTTGGCTCCCATCTGACCAATCAGAGCGGCCCGGTGATTGTGCACTGCAAGTAAGTATACAAGGTCTAGTGTGGTTGGCTCCCATCTGACCAATCAGAGCGGCCCGGTGATTGTGCACTGCAAGTAAGTATACAAGGTCTAGTGTGGTTGGCTCCCATCTGACCAATCAGAGCGGCCCGGTGATTGTGCACTGCAAGTAAGTATACAAGGTCAAGTGTGGTTGGCTCCCATCTGACCAATCAGAGCGGCCCGGTGATTGTGCACTGCAAGTAAGTGTACAAGGTCAAGTGTGGTTGGCTCCCATCTGACCAATCAGAGCGGCCCGGTGATTGTGCACTGCAAGTAAGTATACAAGGTCAAGTGTGGTTGGCTCCCATCTGACCAATCAGAGCGGCCCGGTGATTGTGCACTGCAAGTAAGTGTACAAGGTCAAGTGTGGTTGGCTCCCATCTGACCAATCAGAGCGGCCCGGTGATTGTGCACTGCAAGTAAGTGTACAAGGTCAAGTGTGGTTGGCTCCCATCTGACCAATCAGAGCGGCCCGGTGATTGTGCACTGCAAGTAAGTATACAAGGTCACACGGCGAAACAAGTGTGGTGCTGACGGGATGGCTGACTGCGACCAACCCAAGTATTCTTATGCTTACGACATAGCTGAATTCAATGATACCAGCTAGCTCCTGCCATCTAATTGAATCATGCCCATTAGGGATAATTTAAGACCATCCGGTGGTTACCTGGAACGGTGGGCGTGGCCAAACAGGCGTGTGCACTCAGCAGAAGACTGCATTTACGAATGTGTAAAAGAAAGTTAGGAATCTGTTAATTTTCGGTGATATTGGAATTGGATACGTCACAAAAGTATGGGTTTTAGTCCAAGAGCCAGCAACATAAAAGCTCCCCTCATAAGGTACATATGTTTTGACTATTGGAATAGGAGCGGAAAAACTACCCTACTAACAAAACGCGCGTCTTACTCCTCAACGTGGGGGCTTTTAGGCCCCACAGGGGGCCAAAAAAGCCGAAAAAAGGCCCAAGGTTCCCCTCATAAGGTACATGGATGGAGTAAACGCCATTTTGTAGAGATAAGTGTCCCAAATAGGAATTCGAAGAGTAAGACGGGATATTAGGGGGCGTTTACCGATCAGACGCCATTTTACCTAAAAAGGGCCATTTTTTATTTTCGCACATGCATGCGCTTAAATACTCAAATCATATCCGGAAATGTCTCGAGACGTAGAAAAACATACATTTTAAAGAAATTTTGGGTTATTGTCCTCGCCAGACGCCCTCAAAAGCGGCCCAAAAAGGCCAAGGTTCCCCTCATAAGGTACATGAATGGAGTAAACGCCATTTTGTAGAGATAAGTGTCCCAAATAGGAATTCGAAGAGTAAGACGGGATATTAGGGGGCGTTTACCGATCAGACGCCATTTTGTCCAAAAAGGGCCACTTTTTATTTTCACACGTGCACGCGCTTTAACACCCAAAACATATCCTTAAATGCCCCTAGAGGTGAATACATTTCTAAGATATTGTGTGATGTCCTCGCCAGCCCCCCCCCCCCCCCCCTCACAGCCTCGATCCGAATGCGATAGTTTTGAAGCTCCGCCCACCCCTAACTTTAATATACCAGTATTTATTATTATTAATGTCAGGATTTAAGGATATGTTTTGGGTGTTAAGTGCGTGCATGTGTGAAAATAAAAAGTGGACCTTTTTGGGTTAAAATGGCGTCTGATCGGTAAACGCCCCCTAATATCCCGTCTTACTCTTCGAATTCCTATTTGGGACACTTATCTCTACAAAATGGCGTTTACTCCATTCATGTACCTTATGAGGGGAGCCTTGGCCTTTTTGGGCCCCTTTTGAGGGCGTCTGGCGAGGACAATAACCCAAAATTTCTTTAAAATGTATGTTTTTCTACGTCTCGAGACATTTCCGGATATGTTTTGAGTGTTTAAGCGCATGCATGTGCGAAAATAAAAAATTGCCCAATTGGGTAAAATGGCGTCTGATCGGTAAACGCCCCCTAATATCCCGTCTTACTCTTCGAATTCCTATTTGGGACACTTATCTCTACAAAATGGCGTTTACTCCATTCATGTACCTTATGAGGGGAACCTTGGCCTTTTTGGGCCCCTTTTGAGGGCGTCTGGCGAGGACAATAACCCAAAATTTCTTTAAAATGTATGTTTTTCTACGTCTCGAGACATTTCCGGATATGTTTTGAGTGTTTAAGCGCATGCATGTGCGAAAATAAAAAATGGCCCTTTTTGGGTAAAATGGCGTCTGATCGGTAAACGCCCCCTAATATCCCGTCTTAATCTTCGAATTCCTATTTGGGACACTTATCTCTACAAAATGGCGTTTACTCCATCCATGTACCTTATGAGGGGAACCTTGGGCCTTTTTTCGGCTTTTTTGGCCCCCTGTGGGGCCTAAAAGCCCCCACGTTGAGGAGTAAGACGCGCGTTTTGTTAGTAGAGTAGTTTTTCCGCTCCTATTTCAAAAGTCAAAACATATGTACCTTATGAGGGGAGCTTTTATGTTGCTGGCTCTCCGTCTATTTAAACATTGTGAAATCCAGAAATTACAAAACCTACCCTGACTGGGATCGAACCATAGTCCACCGCCACTTATATGTTATCATGCACTCCCAGTGGTCTAGGATCCCATCCGGCAAGTGGGAGACCTGGGTTCGATTCCCAGTCGGGGTTGATTTTTAATTTCTTTATTTCACAACCAATCCATCCAGGAGAATTTCTCCAATAAATGTCCATTGCGTTCAGTATGTTATCGAACCCAGCGCTTCTGCTTTTATCGTAACATGATTCGCTGCCTCAGGCCTCGCGTTGTGATGCTGCTCGCTAACATGGCGTGATGTAGTAAAACACGGACAAGGCTTTTAGCGCGGGACATGAGGGGGGGGGGGTACATTAGCTGGAGGAAAAACCCATAAACGCCTTTCCGCACCACTTTGGCGGCGAAGCATTTGGCACCCTGCTTTCTTGTGGCCTTGGCAGTAATAAGCCTTTTAATAGTGGCCGGCAGCCAACATAAGCTATAAGATACTCCTTCACAGATACAATAAGAAGACGCAATTTGATACACACTCACTGAATCACTTTTAAATTTTAACTAAAAACCTAAATGTCTTCTTTCGTCACCTCTTTATCTGCTGTCGTAAGAGGCGATGAAAGGTGATCTTCCCTCTACTGTCACACTGAAGATTTCTCCTCCCACTTGGCCCTGCCCTCCCTTACTGGACTCCCCTTATGACGACCCCCGCGATGTGTAATGGATATGATTCGGACATGCGGCGTTTTTCATCAGCACCTTCATATTATTTCATCCACTCATCGTCTCGATTAGCCCAAGTTGCAAAAAATATGGGACGTAAAACCCAAATATCATCATCTAAATTATTTCATGCGTCTGTCGTTGTGGCTTCTACGGGTCAGTTTCTCTTAGCACGCGTGCTTAAGTTGCTCCACAGCAACTTCGGTGTTGGAAACGTCACAGATGAGTGAGGCTTGGCCAACCAAATGTGAGTATTGGTGAAAGCCGCCCGCTGATTGGCTCCGACACGCCCATCTGTGACGTACCCAGTCCCGAAGTTGCTGTGGAGCGACTTTATCCTATCGTCCGTAACTTTGGATTACTTTGGCTACCATAAAATAAAAAAAATAAAAAAAATCACATTTAGAGTCTACCCACTCAGTAACGAAACTGACCATCATTTCTGTAACATAATCCTACCATTGTGGTGATATGTGTGTGTGAATTCAATATCAACTAACAACCCTTCGATGGTATCTTCTGAATACTTGTCGTGACCTCTATAATACGAAAGGTCAGACAATTAACAGTTGACGATATCCATCAAGTTGAGTTCGCACTGATTAATTCATTCTCATTCACATATTAATAGCGGCTCGCTTAGCTCGCTCGTAGTCGGGTGTACTTGAGATGAATCTCTAACGAGTGAAACGCGAGCACGACTCTTTACAATTCTTAGCGCGCACAAGAGTTGAAGCTGATTGACAGTCAGCTGGCAATCCAGGGTTTAGGGATCGGGGTTGGGGGTTATTCCCCCCCCCCCCTTCCCCTTCATCACTTGGTTTCTTGGTCTCCCTACGTCATGCGCTCTCCGTCTACCAAGCTCTTTGCTCACATAATCTACCTCTCTCGGTCAGCACATATATCTATATACGTTATTTGCTACGTGCAGGGCAGACATAAGATGTGAGGCGGACTACAGAGGTCAAATGTTACAAATGCCTCTTGTAAATGAAGGAACTTTGCAATACTTTTAAAAAGTTCACCGAAATGGAGTTTCTGAAATTATAATGCCCTTCAAAATAACCCCCATACACACGTTACTCTTCTTTGCATATTATCGTACACATGTGGAGTAGGCCTATATATATGAAACTTAACTTGTAATCCCGATACTGACAATGGGCTTTGGGGTTGGGGCGTTACTCATCCCTTCCAGTCGGTACGTTTTGACGCAGACTACTCACCCTCGAACTAGAATATATACTGGCCACGCCGTAAGAAGCAAGGTGTCTCCTAAAATTTTGAGAAAAGACGGTCGCTCCACACGGTCTGTTTCAACGGTATTCAACTCGAGATTGCCCGATAGCTGCATTGTTATTGTCCACTGCATTGACTGCACCAACCGTGAATGGAATGCGACCCCACCACGTCTGACAACATGCGAGCGATATTATCACTACAATACCTGAGGCTAGAGAACGGGATGTAACTAGATTTAGGTTGGTAGTTGTTACAAGTGTCACTTCACTATTACATAATCCGTGACGACAACACCTTGCGAGTTAACGCGACGCGACTATACAACTGAATGGGTTTGAGAGCTCTGCTACTCAGGGTGGAGGTCTACCGCGATCTGACGTGACGACTCGTTTGTTCCAGCGACGGAGGCGGCAGGTCCGGCGTCTACCTGGCTATCGACGCCAACATGGAGATGGCAGAGGAGGAAGATTGCTTCGACGTGTTCGGGTACCTAAAGAAACTCAGACAATCAAGAAAAGGACTAATAGAAACAATGGTATGACTGCAGGGGCGTTATATTAAGAATTTTATTTCAAGGGTGGGGGGGGGGGGGGGGGGGTGGAGAGTAGGTCTACCTCTAAAGATTGGGGAGGGGGATTAATCGCCCTCCTCAATAATAACAGGTTTTTGCAGCCGCTGTTTCATTTGGCGCCATTAGATAAATTATATTTAATATTGTTCTTTTTAATTTCGGGGGGTGGGAGGAGGGGATCGAACACCCTGATCACCCCCCCCTCGCTACGCCCCTGGATTTGAGTACAAAGTGTTATTTGCGGATTCAAAATCACCGTACTTGTTCGTTGTAACTTAGCGAGTGAGGATTGCCACTAAGGGATGATGACAATTTTCTGCATCCAGACCAAAGTTCCTGATATGATAATCAAAAGATTTGAATTACACATAAATATTTTGTTCATGACTAAAGCTACTTTTCGGTTCAACGGACGGTTCAATGTCCCGTTCATGTTTCCTGAATTCAAGGACAAAAACGTGTAACAGTACCCACGCCCTCTCTTACTACACTGGTTGGGCCTAGCTCAGCCGGGAAATAAACCAACACTTGAAAACTTGAGTTGTGTTATTAATATATATTGTATCACATAGACAACGAATGCTCACAGTAAATAACTTGTCACAAATAGGTCTACAGACAGTACCAGCTCCAGTTATAGGTGTATTCTTCTTCTAACCTTGGTTTCTCAAGCAGGCGTCCATGGTAGGATTTCCAAGATGTCCTTCATGGTAGGTTGAATTCAGTGGTTGATCGTGTGTAACCGACGCTTCGAAAATCACCGTCCCATTTAACGGGGCAGGCGTAGTTGACGTCTGGGTAATACTAGTTTGGATAACTAGAGAAATTGTAAGGCTTAAAGACTCGAGTTCTTGAAGTTATTCCGTGTAGCTTTCAACACCACTTCCTCTCTCTAGGCTCACTTTCCACCATCTTCTTCTGTATAAATTCCTTAGTTACCAGTCAACAACCGTTGCTATGCAATGTAACAATGCAAGTTCTTTATTGATATTACCAAAGCTCTCTACAAATTCACATGTGCACAAAGTCACTGCATTCTAAGCACAGCCTAGTGGATAATGCACAAACTCACTGCATTCTAAGCACAGCCTAGTAGATAATGCATATAGATGGTACTTTACAATACCCCTTCAAATTTTTTTATATTATGAATTTATTAATTGAAATTATAAAAAAATTTCAAAAAAATTATCTCCAACGTTCTCCACTTTTAAAATTTCCATGGTCGTAGGTCGTTATATCATATACCCCTTCCAAAAATAAAAAAAATGAAGACGACAAAATGTATCTATATTTTTTATATTTTTGCTAACATTGAAACTCAGAAATAAACCCTTTAAATCTATAATTGGAAAACCGCGTTACCCCTTCAAATAGCCTAACCCCTTCTAAACCTGTAAACTACAACAATGTCGTTCACTGACCCCTTCAATTGACAAAATCTATAATTGGAAAACCGCATTACCCCTTTAAATAGCCTTACCCCTTCTAAACCTGTAAACTACAACAATGTCGTTCACTGACCCCTTCAAATTTGATGCTAAAATGAAAGTTTATGAAACCTGAAACCCAAATGACAGCACCATGCTATGTTAATAGTACAATACACTTCTAACAATTGGATATCAATCCCCTCTTCCAGAATCAACAATTGTCAACAATTAACAATTTTAAATTGTTGATATAAAAAAAACACATTAATAACTTTGCACCATAACCAACACCAACCTATAATCCTAGTAACAATGTTACTACAGAGTCGACAACAATAGGCTACATTAGGGACCAAATCATCACCTGTCAAAAAGATTCAATACATTGTTGATCTGTGGTTTATATTGCTCACTGTAAAAATGTTTTAGCAAGGCCGCTTGTGCATTCTCCCCCCAAAAATGCTGAAGGAATTTCTCCTTAAAATCTTCAAAAGTAACAAACTCGTTTTCTTGCAACCATGTCTTGGATACCCCTTTCAGACATTGTCGTGTAAAAGCCAGTCTCCGGTCGTTTTTTACCGCATAGTTTTTAAACCGGCTCTCCAATAACTTTATAAATTCGACTGGATGAAGTCCATCGTTATTTGCCGTAAATACAATCCCCTCACGAAATAGCTGGTCCCCGATTCCACTATCATTCTGAATGGTAACTCCCACATTACCACCTGTCATATCGACCTCCATCATCTCAATTCTTTTTTTATTGGCTTCAATCGCCATCTCTAACCCTACACACTGACCACTTATTCTCTGTTGATCCATTTTTTTCACTTCCCCTATCTCTTTCTGAAGCTGTTGTTTCACCCCCACTATATCTTCAATTACCGTGTCTACCCTTACCTTTTAGTTATCAGAACTTTTTTTTATTCCTCCGATCTTGTTATCTTCATCTCTTTTGAACACCCCTATTTCCTCAATTACTTCATTGAGCTTACCGCCAACCTTTACAACCTTATCTCCAATCTTTTCGGACCTACCTTTCAACTCCCCTATTTCTTCTGCTAAGCCATCCACTTTATTGTCAATAACCTCGATCTCATCCTCAACCTTAGTCCTCAAAGCTGTGAATTTAGTTTCCAACCCATAAAACATTTTTTCACATTTTTCCTCAAAGCTTATCATCAATTCGGACTTCATTTCCCCCATTTCCTTCCGTATTCCCTCATTGTCGTTACGTAATCCCACATTGTCGTTACGTAATCCCACAATGTCCTTCCGTATTCCCTCATTATCGTTACGTAATCCCACATTCATATCCTTCATATCACCATCCATCTTAATTATCATCTCCATTAAACTGTTCAAATCAACAGACCTGATCTCTACCTCTTGAACACTCTCCTCTATACTCCTCCCTACTTCATTCTGAACCTCCTGCCCCTGCATCCTGTCCATAGTCAGCAGTGACTCTGCGAACGTTCAAATTAATCGAGCTTATAATTACACCTCAAATTTTTAAGTGTTTGGTTCAATTTTTTTTTTTTTTTTATCTCGGGGTAAATGCAATTAGTATGTGCCCCAGCGTTGGTGTGCCAAATTGTAACAGTACCCACGCCCTCTCTTACTACACTGGTTGGGCCTAGCTCAGCCGGGAAATAAACCAACACTTGAAAACTTGAGTTGTGTTATTAATATATATTGTATCACATAGACAACGAATGCTCACAGTAAATAACTTGTCACAAATAGGTCTACAGACAGTACCAGCTCCAGTTATAGGTGTATTCTTCTTCTAACCTTGGTTTCTCAAGCAGGCGTCCATGGTAGGATTTCCAAGATGTCCTTCATGGTAGGTTGAATTCAGTGGTTGATCGTGTGTAACCGACGCTTCGAAAATCACCGTCCCATTTAACGGGGCAGGCGTAGTTGACGTCTGGGTAATACTAGTTTGGATAACTAGAGAAATCGTAAGGCTCAAAGACTCGAGTTCTTGAAGTTATTCCGTGTAGCTTTCAACACCACTTCCTCTCTCTAGGCTCACTTTCCACCATCTTCTTCTGTATAAATTCCTTAGTTACCAGTCAACAACCGTTGCTATGCAATGTAACAATGCAAGTTCTTTATTGATATTACCAAAGCTCTCTACAAATTCACATGTGCACAAAGTCACTGCATTCTAAGCACAGCCTAGTGGATAATGCACAAACTCACTGCATTCTAAGCACAGCCTAGTAGATAATGCATATAGATGGTACTTTACAAACGAATCAAAGAAAGTGAAGCATTTGTTGTATTTTATGATCAACGTATGTTTTGCTGCTTTTTCGTCCTTGAAATTGAACCGCCAAAATAGGGCATAATCCTAGCATTTTCGGTACCTTGAGTTTTAGATCATTGTTGAGTGTTTGTTGGTATTGCCACTAATGTGTCCTCGTTGTTCAACAGGACCAATACAAGTTTGTATACGATACCTTGGAGGAGTTTGTTGTCTGTGGCAACTCGTGGTTTCCAGTAACCGAACTGTCCGATCGGCTGAGACAAAAGTCTGTCAAGCATCCGGTTACCAAGATGAACGAATATCAGAGAGAATACTCGGTAAGTAGACCCATGATGCATTGCTTTCTGTCATGGCGGACACCATCAGGATGTCATGCATCAGGTTAGGTTCTGAGGAAGGCATGCCGAATTACAATTACTAATACCCTCTGTCATCCTATCTCTTTCTAAGTGGATTTCGACCCTCACTACGGAACGCCCGATTTCTGTCGGTAAAAGCTACTTCAAAATGCATTAAAATTGTCAAAAAGTAAATATGTCATCCCCTAAAAAATGCTTTTTGCTATAAATGCTACTCTGAAAAATATTAAATATTTCCTTTTTTTTTATAAATTTCCTAATTTAACTTTTGTAATGTGTGGTTGCCACACATCTTTCACAATGTAACTAGGTAATTAAAAAAAAATGAAATAGTTATTGGAACTGAAGAACGTTAAAAAGTGCACTAAATTCTCTAGAAGATGACATAATTTGGTTGGACGTTTGGACAATTTTAAAGCATATATTGTTAAGCACTTTTAACCGACAAAAATTAAAGTATTACAGGGTTGGTCGAGATGCAGAGATAATAGAACTCATTTTCAGCGCAAATTCTCTGCTGTCTTGTCTTTTCACCAGTATCTTTCACCTATACCCCTAAAATCTTGAATCCATGTATAGCTATCATGGCAGCTCATCTGTTTAACCATAACCGTTCACTGTAGTTCATTTAAAAGCTTTGAAAAATCAGAAAAAACAGCATCTCTGTATGAACACATTGCACATCTTTCATTTCAGCAAATCTGCAAGCAGATATCTCGCTTCACCATCGGCGACTGCGCTGGCGGCCATCGCGGGGACAACCGGGAGAAGAACCGAGACGTCCTCATAGTCCCACGTACGTAAGCAGCAGATACAGCGACCTTGTGGATGCTGACGTCATAGATGAGTGAGTCGGAGCCAATCAGCGGGTGGCTTTCAAATACCGACACTTGGTTGGCCAATGCCTCACTCATCTATGACGTCAGCATCCACAAGGTTGCTGTGGAACGACTCTACATAACAACACGCTATATATCTGCACTGTGATCACTGTGTGTTCACTGTGTGTTCACTGTGTGTTCACCGTGTGTTCACCGTGTGTTCACTGTGTATATGGTCAGGTTCTAAGTATCGGTGTTTTCTTCCAGCGGACAACTCTCGACCCTACCTGACCTCGTTCCAAGGCAACGCCTTCACAGACTACATCAACGCGGTCTTCGTTGACGTAAGTTGATCCATTCTACAACTTTATTGAGTGATAATTGTGGGACTTCAATTGTGTGTCCGTAATTTTTGACAGCTCAAAGGATCGTTACAGATCATTTCTGTATCCGTTTTGGTTGGATTTATTTATTGAAGTTTTCTCAGGGCAAATATTCTCAAGCCGATTCCAATGGTACAAACTTAATTATCTACCTCCAAAGTGGCTCATTAAGGATAATTTACGACCTTCCGTTGGTTACCTGGAGCAGTGGGCGTGGCCAAACAGGCGTGTATACACTAATCAGCGGAAGACTGTGTACGAATGTGTAAAAGACCCGAATCTGTTGAATTTCATTTAATTAGCGCGCATGGAAGACGCAGTAGCTACGGACCTGAGGTCGGGATGCGAATACTTACGTTGGGGCTATAGTATACCCGACAACGTTGAAGCCGTTTACGCTGTCGATTCATTTCCAAGGCTTTTCATGACAAATGTCACCGATAAAATGTGGGCTCATACTTGACAGCACGCCTGCATGTGAGTATGTACTGACATTATTGGAATTGCAACATTAATGGAAAGTGTGACCACGAAACTCGTTACTGTATCTATTGGCAACCGTTTTCTCAGCTAAGTGCGACAATGGCGGCTTGTGGAGCTAGGTCTGTGATACACGAGATGTAATTCAAGTTAAGTTATAGTTGTCCCAACGAAAGTATTCGCATACCGAACTCAGGTCGTTGTCTACTGCCCCTTTCAACCGCGCCAATCGAAAGAAAATCAACCGATACCTGGCGTTCTTTTACACATTCGTTAATGCACGGCTCGGCTTAGTCGAGTGCAAAGGCGGTTTGGCAACACCCACCCTTACAGATAACCAACGGAAGGTTTTAAATTACTCCCAATGGACCTGTTAAGATTAGATGGTAGAATTTGGTGAAGTAGAAAATTAGGTTGTCACCTTGGACTCGGATGTGTCGTAAGCATCAGAATACTTTCGTTGAGGCAACTATACGTGATGTTGCTATGTTATTATATCAAGTGCGTGCAGTGTAAGTGCAGACAACACCTGTTGCATTACTTCCAGGGATACACAATTACACAAAGCTCCGGGAGTACATAGTCACCGAATGGCCCCTGAATCACACCTGGTCCTGCTTTACTTCCAGGGATACACAAAGCCCCGGGAGTACATAGTCAACGAATGGCCCCTCAATCACACCTGGTCCTGCTTTACTTCCAGGGATACACAAAGCCCCGGGAGTACATAGTCACCGAATGGCCCCTCAATCACACCTGGTCTTGCTTTACTTCCAGGGATACACAAAGCCCCGGGAGTACATAGTCATCGAATGGCCCCTGAATCACACCTGGTCCTGCTTTACTTCCAGGGATACACAAAGCCCCGGGAGTACATAGTCACCGAATGGCCCCTGAATCACACCTGGTCTTGCTATACTTCCAGGGATACACAAAGCCCCGGGAGTACATAGTCACCGAATGGCCCCTGAATCACACCTGGTCTTGCTTTACTTCCAGGGATACACAAAGCCCCGGGAGTACAGTCACCGAATGGCCCCTGAATCACACCTGGTCTTGCTATACTTCCAGGGATACACAAAGCCCCGGGAGTACATAGTCACCGAATGGCCCCTGAATCACACCTGGTCTTGCTATACTTCCAGGGATACACAAAGCCCCGGGAGTACATAGTCATCGAATGGCCCCTCAATCACACCTGGCCTTGCTTCACTTCCAGGGATACACAAAGCCCCGGGAGTACATAGTCACCGAATGGCCCCTGAATCACACCTGGTCCTGCTTTACTTCCAGGGATACACAAAGCCCCGGGAGTACATAGTCACCGAATGGCCCCTGAATCACACCTGGTCCTGCTTTACTTCCAGGGATACACAAAGCCCCGGGAGTACATAGTCACCGAATGGCCCCTCAATCACATCTGGTCTTGCTTTACTTCCAGGGATACACAAAGCCCCGGGAGTACATAGTCACCGAATGGCCCCTCAATCACATCTGGTCTTGCTTTACTTCCAGGGATACACAAAGCCCCGGGAGTACATAGTCACCGAATGGCCCCTCAATCACATCTGGTCTTGCTTTACTTCCAGGGATACACAAAGCCCCGGGAGTACATAGTCACCGAATGGCCCCTGAATCACACCTGGTCTTGCTTTACTTCCAGGGATACACAAAGCCCCGGGAGTACATAGTCACCGAATGGCCCCTGAATCACACCTGGTCTTGCTTTACTTCCAGGGATACACAAAGCCCCGGGAGTACATAGTCACCGAATGGCCCCTGAATCACACCTGGTCTTGCTATACTTCCAGGGATACACAAAGCCCCGGGAGTACATAGTCACCGAATGGCCCCTGAATCACACCTGGTCTTGCTATACTTCCAGGGATACACAAAGCCCCGGGAGTACATAGTCATCGAATGGCCCCTCAATCACACCTGGCCTTGCTTCACTTCCAGGGATACACAAAGCCCCGGGAGTACATAGTCACCGAATGGCCCCTGAATCACACCTGGTCTTGCTATACTTCCAGGGATACACAAAGCCCCGGGAGTACATAGTCACCGAATGGCCCCTGAATCACACCTGGTCCTGCTTTACTTCCAGGGATACACAAAGCCCCGGGAGTACATAGTCACCGAATGGCCCCTGAATCACACCTGGTCCTGCTTTACTTCCAGGGATACACAAAGCCCCGGGAGTACATAGTCACCGAATGGCCCCTCAATCACATCTGGTCTTGCTTTACTTCCAGGGATACACAAAGCCCCGGGAGTACATAGTCACCGAATGGCCCCTGAATCACACCTGGTCTTGCTTTACTTCCAGGGATACACAAAGCCCCGGGAGTACATAGTCACCGAATGGCCCCTGAATCACACCTGGTCTTGCTTTACTTCCAGGGATACACAAAGCCCCGGGAGTACATAGTCACCGAATGGCCCCTGAATCACACCTGGTCTTGCTATACTTCCAGGGATACACAAAGCCCCGGGAGTACATAGTCACCGAATGGCCCCTGAATCACACCTGGTCTTGCTATACTTCCAGGGATACACAAAGCCCCGGGAGTACATAGTCATCGAATGGCCCCTCAATCACACCTGGCCTTGCTTCACTTCCAGGGATACACAAAGCCCCGGGAGTACATAGTCACCGAATGGCCCCTGAATCACACCTGGTCTTGCTATACTTCCAGGGATACACAAAGCCCCGGGAGTACATAGTCACCGAATGGCCCCTGAATCACACCTGGTCCTGCTTTACTTCCAGGGATACACAAAGCCCCGGGAGTACATAGTCACCGAATGGCCCCTGAATCACACCTGGTCCTGCTTTACTTCCAGGGATACACAAAGCCCCGGGAGTACATAGTCACCGAATGGCCCCTCAATCACATCTGGTCTTGCTTTACTTCCAGGGATACACAAAGCCCCGGGAGTACATAGTCACCGAATGGCCCCTGAATCACACCTGGTCTTGCTTTACTTCCAGGGATACACAAAGCCCCGGGAGTACATAGTCACCGAATGGCCCCTGAATCACACCTGGTCTTGCTTTACTTCCAGGGATACACAAAGCCCCGGGAGTACATAGTCACCGAATGGCCCCTCAATCACACCTGCGGAGAGTTTTGGTCACTCGTCTACGACTACGAGTGCGCTGCAGTTGTCGTGCTATGCGTCCCACCTAAGAAATCTGTAAGTATGCACATCCATTCCCATACATTGTGTCGATGCATTTTGTTTCGCGAACCAGCCAATCAAAGAATTGATCAACATTAAAGCTATTTCTGTAATAGTAATATGATATCTAAAAATTGAGTTTGAAATGGTTTATTGGGAATAAGTAGGGTTGTATAATAGTAACAGATAACTGGTGTTAAAAATATTAGTTTAATAATGGTTTATTAAAAGGATACTAACGTTTTAGTAATGGAGTAATAGTGTTTTAATATTTGATGTAAGAGCAGTTTGATGTCGTGTGGTGCAGATTGGCACGATAGACAGAACCAGGGAATATCATAATATCTTTGGACAGAACCAATGTTCCTTTCGTGGCTTAATGGCACTTTGGGGGGGGGGGGGGGGAGAAGGAATGTTGTTTGAATAAGGGTTATAACTCGTCGTACAGCATCTTCGGTAATGCTTCCGTCACGGGTGGGTGAGCGGCAGCCAACCAGCGGCCGTGGCTAATTCAAATACCTGCTCGGGTTGGCCGAGACCGTAAACACGTCATTGATTGATGACGAAAGCATTACCGAAGTTGTTGTAAGAGACCTATATACATGTATACTAGTGCGTAGTTGCTCAAGGGTGGAATGATTGCAGCAATCGTACCCGTCGTTCTGGCCCGAGGGTCGACACTCCAAGAAATACGGCCCCGTCTTCACCATAGACCACATCTCACACAACCACTACGACAAGATCAAGACCTGGGTGTTCAGGATCAACAAGAAGGTAGGCTTTCTGACGTCATACTGTGCTTTACGGTGCATCGCATGTCTTACTGTTGGCATCGTTGTTTAGAAGGTAGGCCCACTCGCGTCACACTGTGCTTTACGGTGCAGCGCATGTCTTTCTGTTGGCATCGTTTGCTGCTTTCACTTAGCCTATCATCGCTTGCCAAGCCCCGTGCCTTTCACCACTTTCACTTACCATCGGTTGCCAAGCCCCTTGCCTGTCACTTACCATCGCTTGGCAACCTCTTATTGCCTGCTACGCACTAAGGTTATATATCGCATCTATTCATCCCTTTCATTTTAAACCTTTCGGTTTATTTACTCTCGCCTACTCGCTGACTGTTAACTATACTGGAACTCTATAATGTCTAATGCTGACTTAAATATTTCTACACCACTTTTATGAACGTTTTATTTGCAGGAAAGTAGATGTGTGTGTGAACCTTTATTTTGCATGAGTATTCGTCGTACAACTCCTTCCGTCACGGGTGGGTGAGCGGCAGCCAACCAGCGGCCGTGGCTAATTCAAATATCTGCTCGGGTTGGCCGAGACCGTAAACACGTCATTGATTGATGACGAAAGCATTACCGTAGTTGCTGTTTGACCCAAGACTACCTTACAGATGCTTTCATCACAGGCGAGCCAACCAGCGAACCGCCCGAGACACACCCGCGCAAATACCGATCGCTGATTGGCTACGAACCCGTCGCCTGTGACGAAAGCATGTGTAAGGTAGTCTTGGGTAGTCTTTTTTTATAGCAAGATAACTAGTCAGCGCTGTGTTTGGGGATTCTCAATACACGAGCTGCAACTACCCGGACTGAAAATAACGAAAACTATAAACAATGAAATTAAGAAATTAAGATACTATTTTCAACTCTACAGATATGTTCTTCGGCATCAGATAATTATGCTTGTATGGGGAACGAAAACTGGTTTTAGTTTGCAACTTGCCTGATGATATTGATATTTCTCCCTCACTCCCAAGACCAGCGCCTCGCTTGCTTCCAGCTTTGTGTACGCATATGGCTGCCAACCCTTGTGCTAACCTGCATGTTTGCATGTTCTATAGGACAGTAAAACCTTACACAGAAAATCATTTACCATGAATGGCGAAGAAAATCGTAGGGTAAGTACACTATTCAATTTCAATGGTACTGCAAATTCGTGAGTAATAATGAATTGACCATTTATTTGTGAAACGCTATAAAAGCAATAAATTACCAATCCAACCATGACTGGGAATTGAACCCAGGGCTCCCACGCATGGTTGAGAGTTCTGAGTTCAATTCACACTATGATTGGGTTTTTCATCTCTGGGTTCGCACTCAAGCAAACATAAAATCAAAGTGCATTTCTGTACTACTTCAATTTACTTGAAATAAATAATTATATAAGAATGTGTTTAGTTACAAAATAAATCTAAAAGATCGGCATTCGGTAGAAAACGAATTGGACCATAACTTGAATTCTTGAATTCTTGTAGATCTAATATTCCTAATGCAGGACACCTCAGCGTGTTGTTTCAATGTATGTGCTTGACGTGTTGCAGATTGTCTCGCTCACAGAACTAATGGCCGGAGTGAAGGCCCCGGCAAAGACTGTGCAACTCTTCCAGCTGGGCTGTTGGCCCATGGGCCACAAGGTACCCACGTCCACCAACTCACTGGTGGAGCTGATGAACATGGTGGAGAGGTGGAGACAACGCACCGACTACGGGCCCGTGTGCGTCGTTTCACCGTGAGTATCATCACCTTATCTTCTCTTCTTACCAGCATTGTTACTTTAAATGTAACACCATGGTAACACTTTACATTTACCCGAAAACAAAAAAAGTTTTGGGCTGGATTTTGCATTGCTTGATTTCGGTTTCGGTTCCGTAATCAATTGGAATTGGCTCAGGAATGATCGACGATATTTCGGGATAAATTCAAATCATAAGTAATACTGTGGACAGAGAGAGTTAGGCTCGAATGCATAGTTCACACTCAACTCAGCCTCTCCTCAGCCTCACCTAGCCACCAATCACAGAGCCGTCCGCATGGCAATGCTGTTCTGTGATTGGTGGTTAGGCGAGGCTGAGGAGAGGCTGAGTTGAGGAAGGCTTGAGTTTACTATGCATTCGGTCCTTAGAGTGAGACACAAGGCTAGATGAAGGTATTGATGTCTAGTGACAGCCCGTCTAATGTCTCGAGGGAAGGCACGTGGGCTATGGCTTGCCGGTAGTGGTGGAAGACCCGGCAGAGAGGGTTAGAGTGAGGGCTAGATGAAGGTATTGATGTCTAGTGACAGCCCGTCCAGTGTCTCGAGAGAGGGCACGTGGGCTATGGCTTGCCGGTAGTGGTGGAAGACACGGCAGAGAGGGTTGCCTAGGAGGGTGAGATCGCGCAGCTTGGTAAGCGCAGACAGATACCGCAACTGTTCTTGGTCGTCGATCTTGTTGTGTCCCACGAAAAGTTTCGTTAAGTTTGGCAAACTTTTGAGGAAGGCGAGGTCTCTGATTTTGTTCCCTTCCACGTAGAGTTGTTTAATGTTTTCGAGGGGCGCACAATCTTCGGGCGTTAAAGACTGGATTTTATTGCGATCTATCAAGAGGTATTTAAGACTTCTGCTCTTTTTTACACCTCTTATGTTCTCCAACTGGTTTCCTTGGAGCAACAGCAACTCCAAACTAGGAAAGGACCATATATGTAGGGTCTCCAAACTTATAATTTGATTGTTGTTTAGGTAAAGGGTTTTGAGTTTCGGAAAGCAGAGTCCATCATCATCGAGGAAGCTGTTAACGTGATTGTAGCCGAGATTCAGAGATGCCAAAGAGGGCAGCGTGTGCGCACCCATCAAAGAGCTTATTTCGTTTCCTTCCAAGTTGAGAGTCTCCAAGCAGGGCAGCAGCTCGGCAGAGAGACATATCTTCTTGATGCAGCACTGGGCGATGGACATGTGCTTGAGGCGACGCAACTCTGTGGGCTTGTGACACCTCAACAGGTAGTCGGTGTCCAGTGTCCCGCCGTAGAGGTCGAATGCCTGTTGGAGGTCGTCTTCCTGAACGTTTCGACCGTTCACATATTCGATCTTTCTGAAGTGGAAAACAATGTAGCTCTGAAATTCCTCCAGGGACGAAACCTCGTTTCCGCTCAGATCCGCCACCCTCAACTGTCGACATTGCTTCAGCTCCACCACATCTTGCAGCCTGGAGATGTAATTGTTGGCTGCATACATTTCTCTGAGTGCTGTACAATTTTGCAGGCCGTAGAAACTATTGAGTTTGTTGTTTGAAACATCGAGATATCTAAGTGATCTGAGGTTAGCTTCCACCATATAATCAAGAGTTTTAATATAATTTTCACTCAAATCTAGTTTGACAATTTTCTGTATGCTGAGAATTCCTTGCCCTAACGTTGTTATAGCATTCCGTGATAAACAAAGCTCTTGTAACGATTCCCATCCTTTTAAAAACGTTAAATCTGTAATCAAGTTTCCTGCTAGGTCTGCCCGTAGAACGTTGGGAGGCGGGTTTGAAAGTTGCACCACTCTTTTGTCTTGAAGTGTGATCCACATAGAAGTTCTTTCTTCATCATTAGTATAAGCGTTCTTAGAAGTAGGCTGCTCAGTAAGGTTAGCCATCCAACAGAAGTCAAGCGCAACAGATGGCTTCTCGTCAAAATGAGCGTTACCAGCAACCTCGTCTTCAAAGTTGACGACGAGCACACTTTGACGAAACTCCTTGATGTCCATTCCGTTCATTGTTTTAAGCAGCGGCAAACACTGCATCGCATCTAGTACTAAGTGGTCTTGAGTGTTGAAGTCAACAAGTGGATTGTTGGATAGATCGAGGCGTTCTAGTTCACTGTTTGTTTTACTTAGAACATTTAGACAACTTCTTCCCGAGGTGATTTCGTTCCACGAGAGATCCAAGTTAGTGAGCGAGTCTTTCAGTTCAGCCAATGTTTGAAGCGAGGTGATCTCGTTATAGCTGAGATTCAAGTCTCGCAGATTGGGAAACCATCTCGCTAGAAACGTGAGACTTGCGATCTTGTTGTAAGACAGGTCGAGAGTCCTGGCGCACACGAATTGCTCGGGCGTCGAACCGAAATCGCCGTCGAAATCCAAACCTTGAAGCGAGATCGTCTCGAGGTATTTCCACGGCTCTGGATGCTTCAGATGCTTCACTATTTTCTGCTGGATGTCCTGAGTGAGGAATCTGGTGCTGGTAACTGTGTCACAGCTGTTGATAATACCGCTCACAACTCGCTCGCATGTACCCTTCAAGTCTCGGCCGGTCTCGAGAAATTTGTCAAAAGAGTAGCAAAACTCTACGGCGCAAATTGAAGGAATAATCTTAGGACTCGCTATTTTAATTGTGTGACAGGTTTTGTTCTCCGACTGTGTATCAGAAGGTGCGTTGGAAGATAGTGGTTGTGTGTGGCAACTGGTGCCCTTCGACATATTTGTAAACGGCGGTAATTTCAAAACCACTGCCAAGCGCGTTCCTTCTCTGTAGGACGTCGGGTCCCATCTTCTGTGTTCCGTCAGCCAATGAGCGTCGGCCGTTGCCAGACAGGTTGTCAGTTCACACTCGGTGTCCGCGTGTCTCCCGTGTTCGAACCAATCGCACATCTCCAGCCGCGTGGTGAATGTCTTGGCTAGCAACAGGTACATCTGATGGTCCCCACCTTCGTCCGCCGATACAATATCTTCGTTGTTCACAACGCGATACGCGTGCAAAACCTTGACGTCTAGTTTTATGTATTGGCTCGTCACCTTTTCGCACGTGAAGTTTGTCATTAGTTTCTGACACAGCGCAAGCAAGATTTTGTTATTTCCATCGCGTTGGAAACTAAGGTTGCCCACTGATCGTAATTCCAAGTTCAACTGGTCTTCAAATAGTTTACGATCATTAGAGTGTATCATCTTCCATTGTGTTAAATGATCCTTCCATTGTGAAACCATATCTGTCAAGTCCTTTATTTGTTGTTTTGATCCAGGTAGTTTCTTCTTAAGTCGCTTGTTCATTTCAGCCGTTTGCGTTGCCTTCAACATCAACTTGATATGCGCCTCTCTCATGAGCCTTAGCATCTGTTTGTCCTCGTTGCGCATGAGCGTAGCCCGTGTGAAGTGCTCACTCAGATAGCTGTGGTGCACAACATTGTAGAACACTATCGAGCTACCATAAAACTCCTCGACTCTGTTCCGCTCGGCCGGCGTCACAGGAAACGAGTCCAGGACAACAAGTCGGGGTAGATGGTGCACCACGAACGAACGGTAGTTACAGCATAGAGTGACTGGACAGCGCGATTCCTCGGTGTAGTTGGTGCAGGCGAGTGACTCTAGTGTACAGATTCGTGCAAGGTGGCACAAGTCGTACAGAGACCTCATCGGATTTCCCGCCAAATCCAAATCTTTTAGTTTTTTGTTTTCATTGAGACTGTGACCGATCGTTTCGATTTGATTGTCACTCAGATATAATGTTCTCAATTCCAATAGACACTCCAGGTTTTTGATCGTTGATATTTCATTATCCGAGAGATCCAGAAGTTCGAGCTTCTTTAGATTGTGTAGCTCCGGGATCTTAGTTAGCTTGTTCGAATACAAATGGAGGCGCTTCAATGAAGGACACGCCCCCATAGTAACCTCCTCGTTCAGATCGCATTCCGTTATCCACAGCTCTGTGAGATGCTTCAACGTGTCGATGCCCGTCAGACACGACACAGGCTGATTGTTTATAACTAGTGTTGTCAAATTAGTGAATCTATCAGCTAGTTTTGGGAAGGGTTCATCTGTAGATGTAAACAAAAATAGTTCTGTGACAGAGCTTGCACTTACGCTTTCATCCGAATCGGAGCTCGAACATGAAGTCACGGAACTGTCCGACGAAGTCTCATCGCTGTCCGAAGATGTAGAAACATCATCTGCCTCCATCTTTGTCTTTCTCCCTCTCTCTTCCTCTCTTCACAGGCCACGCTAGAGGCACGAAGAGTCGATACCTCGGCACATTTCAGTAGAAACAACTGTCACATGTGAACAATAGTAAACGATTTCTACGTCTTAATATATTCAACGAATACGTTCCATGGCTGTTCACTTATTGAAAGCTCCGTGGCCTAGATCGATTTGATGACTATTTAGAGTTCAACCGAAACTCTGAGGGGAAAACTAATAACCGATTGGGCCCATTCTCAAATGGATGTAAACAAACATAAATATGTAAATATAAACAATCAACTGTTTGACTGAACAATATTCTTGTAAACAAGTGAATTTGATGCACTTTACAAACATTTAGAACATTTCGTTGACGTCATCCTCCCACACATCAAGGAAGGCGGCGGAACGGTGGGCGTGGCTAATTAGGCTTGTGCACTCTACAGGTAAGTGCACGACCCTTATTAGCCACGCCCACCGTTCCAGGTAACCAACGGAAGGTCGTACATTATCCCTATTTGACCTGTTTCAATTATTGGTAGGAACTAGAGACGGCTGTTGTAAGCATAATAATACTTACGTTGGGCCTAATATTGTACTGAGCGGAGTATTGTATGAGCAGGTCATGTTTTTATTTTTTTATTTGAAATGAAGCCTCTTTTACATTCTTTGGATTACATTATGAAATGTATAGAATTTTTGAGTTGTCAATGTTTTAACTTAATAACTACTCTATCTACATACATATTCACCAATACAGTGTTATCTAAGACTACAATATGTTACAATATTACTATTACTTATTAATATACTTCAATACTTATTGTGCCAGCCTAGAGTGAGAGTGGTTCTGCAAAGTATTCTCCTACAGAGTAGTAGCATCTCCTTAAAAGTACATCTTTAACTGCTTTTTTAAATTTGTTTAGATCGTTTGGCGAGGTGGATATGACTGAGTATGACTGAGTATGACTGAGTAATGTGAGTGTGTGTGGTTGCAGGGACGGGCGGGGCCGGTGCGGCGTCTACTGTGCAGCCAACGCCTGCATCGAGCAAGTCATACAGCACGGCGAGGTGGATATGACTGAGTATGACTGAGTATGACTGAGTATGACTGAGTAATGTGAGTGTGTGTGGTTGCAGGGACGGGCGGGGCCGGTGCGGCGTCTACTGTGCAGCCAACGCCTGCATCGAGCAAGTCATACAGCACGGCGAGGTGGATATCTTCCAGGCCGTCAAGACTGTCCGGCGACATCGGCCGCATCTCGTTGAGAACATGGTGAGTCTCACTGGCCGTGCATGACGTCATAACGTGCCTGCAAAGCACTCCGCACCTTAGAGTCTCACTGGCCGTGCAGGTCCCTGCATGACGTCATAGCGTGCTTGCAAAGCACTCCGCACCTTAGAGTCTCACTGGCCGTGCATGACGTCATAGCGTGCTTGCAAAGCACTCCGCACCTTAGAGTCTCACTGGCCGTGCAAGTCCCTGCATGACGTCATAGCGTGCTTGCAAAGCACTCCGCACCTTAGAGTCTCACTGGCCGTGCATGACGTTATAGCTTGCTTGCAAAGCACTCCGCACCTTAGAGTCTCACTGGCCGTGCATGACGTCATAACGTGCCTGCAAAGCACTCCGCACCTTAGAGTCTCACTGGCCGTGCAGGTCCCTGCATGACGTCATAGCGTGCTTGCAAAGCACTCCGCACCTTAGAGTCTCACTGGCCGTGCAGGTCCCTGCATGACGTCATAGCGTGCTTGCAAAGCACTCCGCACCTTAGAGTCTCACTGGCCGTGCTGGTCCCTGCATGACGTCATAGCGTGCTTGCAAAGCACTCCGCACCTTAGAGTCTCACTGGCCGTGCAGGTCCCTGCATGACGTCATAGCGTGCTTGCAAAGCACTCCGCACCTTAGAGTCTCACTGGCCGTGCAGGTCCCTGCATGACGTCATAGCGTGCTTGCAAAGCACTCCGCACCTTAGAGTCTCACTGGCCGTGCAGGTCCCTGCATGACGTCATAGCGTGCTTGCAAAGCACTCCGCACCTTAGAGTCTCACTGGCCGTGCATGACGTCATAGCTTGCTTGCAAAGCACTCCGCACCTTAGAGTCTCACTGGCCGTGCATGTCCCTGCGTGACGTCATAGCTTGCTTGCAAAGCACTCCGCACCTTAGAGTCTCACTGGCCGTGCATGACGTTATAGCTTGCTTGCAAAGCACTCCGCACCTTAGAGTCTCACTGGCCGTGCAGGTCCCTGCATGACGTCATAGCGTGCTTGCAAAGCACTCCGCACCTTAGAGTCTCACTGGCCGTGCAGGTCCCTGCATGACGTCATAGCTTGCTTGCAAAGCACTCCGCACCTTAGAGTCTCACTGGCCGTGCATGTCCCTGCGTGACGTCATAGCTTGCTTGCAAAGCACTCCGCACCTTAGAGTCTCACTGGCCGTGCATGACGTCATAGCGTGCTTGCAAAGCACTCCGCACCTTAGAGTCTCACTGGCCGTGCAGGTCCCTGCATGACGTTATAGCGTGCTTGCAAAGCACTCTGCACCAGAGAGTCTCACTGGCCGTGCATGACGTTATAGCTTACTTGCAAAGCACTCCGCACCTTAGAGTCTCACTGGCCGTGCTGGTCCCTGCATGACGTCATAGCGTGCTTGCAAAGCACTCCGCACCTTAGAGTCTCACTGGCCGTGCTGGTCCCTGCATGACGTTATAGCGTGCTTGCAAAGCACTCCGCACCTTAGAGTCTCACTGGCCGTGCAGGTCCCTGCATGACGTCATAGCGTGCTTGCAAAGCACTCCGCACCTTAGAGTCTCACTGGCCGTGCAGGTCTCTGCATGACGTCATAGCGTGCTTGCAAAGCACTCCGCACCTTAGAGTCTCACTGGCCGTGCTGGTCCCTGCATGACGTCATAGCGTGCTTGCAAAGCACTCCGCACCTTAGAGTCTCACTGGCCGTGCATGACGTTATAGCTTACTTGCAAAGCACTCCGCACCTTAGAGTCTCACTGGCCGTGCAGGTCCCTGCATGACGTTATAGCGTGCTTGCAAAGCACTCTGCACCAGAGAGTCTCACTGGCCGTGCATGACGTTATAGCTTACTTGCAAAGCACTCCGCACCTTAGAGTCTCACTGGCCGTGCAGGTCCCTGCATGACGTCATAGCGTGCTTGCAAAGCACTCCGCACCTTAGAGTCTCACTGGCCGTGCATGACGTCATAGCGTGCTTGCAAAGCACTCCGCACCTTAGAGTCTCACTGGCCGTGCATGACGTCATAGCGTGCTTGCAAAGCACTCCGCACCTTAGAGTCTCACTGGCCGTGCATGACGTCATAGCGTGCTTGCAAAGCACTCCGCACCTTAGAGTCTCACTGGCCGTGCAGGACCCTGCATGACGTCATAGCTTGCTTGCAAAGCACTCCGCACCTTAGAATCTCACTGGCCGTGCAAGTCTCTGCATGACGTCATAGCGTGCTTGCAAAGCACTCCGCACCTTAGAGTCTCACTGGCCGTGCATGACGTTATAGCTTACTTGCAAAGCACTCCGCACCTTAGAGTCTCACTGGCCGTGCTGGTCCCTGCATGACGTCATAGCGTGCTTGCAAAGCACTCCGCACCTTAGAGTCTCACTGGCCGTGCAGGTCCCTGCATGACGTCATAGCGTGCTTGCAAAGCACTCCGCACCTTAGAGTCTCACTGGCCGTGCATGACGTTATAGCTTGCTTGCAAAGCACTCCGCACCTTAGAGTCTCACTGGCCGTGCATGACGTTATAGCTTGCTTGCAAAGCACTCCGCACCTTAGAGTCTCACTGGCCGTGCATGTCCCTGCATGACGTCATAGCGTGCTTGCAAAGCACTCCGCACCAAAGAGCAGGCTCACATAAACTAACCACTGGACGCAGAATAATTGATTCTTATCATAATTTGTTTACTATAACTACTTTTATCCCAATTAAACTTTGACCCACCCAATTAAACATGTATCTTGCCGCGTGGCAAGCTGATGCGCGGTGACCAACCAGAACTTGGCATAGTTCTTGCCGCGCGGCAGCACCGCGACGGAAAACGCTGTAATTGGTCACCGCGCACCATGCTTGCCGCGCGGCAAGAGACATGGGAACCGGGCATTATACCGATACCACACTGTTTCCACTGCCACAATGGGTCTAGGCTTGTAGCGTTGAGTGAGTAATATAGGGTAGAGGCCCCACGCCATCGGCAGGTTGTCTACCGCTTTTTACTGCCCAAAATACATTAGTCGGGTAGTAGAAGTTTGCCGAGCGACGCGATGACGGAGCCTGATTGGTCGGCTACTTCACCGAAGATATACGAAGACAGCCGAAAACTCCGTCATCGCGTCGCTTGGCGAACTTCTATTACCCGACTAAAGTATGTTGGGCAGCATATAGCGGTACAAACTGCCGATTGCGTTGCGCCTCTACCCTATATTACTCACTCAACGCTTGCAGCTCTGTGCATGTCCACTGCCCCATACAGATGTACTGCCATGCAGATGTACTGCCATGCAAGACTGTTGGTGTTTCAGACCGAGTACAAGTACTGCTACGATCTGGTGCTGCACTACGTCCTCCACTACCTCAACAAGGATATGAAGGAGAAGAAGTGAGAGAGTGACCGAGATTCTCTCTGGTTTGTTGAATTTGGACGAGGGAATGCTCAACCTCAGTCCCCCGTTGAGTCGCCAGGTGGCAGCAGCGAGCACAAGTCTCTCAAGTCTCGCTCGGGTGCCCGATGGAATTGTTGCTCGTGCGAGCTCGCCTCGCCGACCGTCGAACGGTCGCGCAGAGAAACGTCGAGAGGTCTCGATTACAAGAGGGATAATAATTTACAACCTTGTTTTTCCGGTAGTCTTGATGCGAAAAGCAGAAGACCTGTGGACCGAACACCGAGCCACAATCGTCTATTGACGTCAACTGTAGTGGATGACGAAGAAAGCTCTTGTTTTGATATGCCATCCCTTTTAAACTTTGACATCTTATCTTCGGTACTTGCTGTAAGTACCAGTCAGTTAAAAGAAACATTTTCATTTGATGTAGATTCAACTACGAATGATCGCAATCCTGATCTTGCATCATTTTATGAATTCAGATATAGAGAAGAAGAAAAAGTGCCACAATCTAGTAATATTGAAGAAGAAGAAAAGTGCTTGAGTAAACATGATATACCTATAAGTGATGATAAAGCAATACACCCGTCTTTTGACCTTAAGGAATGCCATTCCACTCTCTCAGAACCCGATCAATGTCTGTCCAAGTTATGTGTTCCGCTTGAAGGTGAAGCAACACTCAACGACTCCCATACTGAAATAGTACTGCAACCCTGTGACGAACCACCAGTCAAGGATGTGTCATCGTCACGTGGTCTTACGTCATTCGCTGAGAAATGTCAAGATGAGGAACCACTTCATGTCAATCAAACCGTTCAAACCGTAGCATCTCCCAACGAACTCTTGCATAACGACTCACCCAATAGTTATTCGTCAGCTAGAGATTGCCTTTCACCCAGTTTCTTTGAACACACAACTTTCAATGAATTCTTTACTGACTGTCAATTATCAAATGAATTGTATTTACATTCGACAGTTAACGTCCAGGCCAATGTTGATCAAGTCACAGCCGGGTCAGTTGAATCGTCACTTGCCAAAGATGAAAGTCGTAACGAGTTATTTACTGACTGCCAATTAATAAGTGAGCATGCGATAGTTAGCGTTGAGGGCAATGTTGATCAAGGCACTGAGAGATCAGTTGAGTCACCACTTGCCAACGATGATAGTCTTAATGAGTTATTCACTGACTGCTCTGAGGCAAATGATGTCCATCATGCTGGCAGGTCAGTGGAACCGACACCTGACGAAGATAGCTGTAATCAACCGAACATCGGGCTGCCTTTCAATGACACGAGCTGTTTTTTTCTTTAAATTTATTGTATTGTTGTGTCATTGTAGGAAATGGTTGGGTTTAGAGAGCAATTTCTTCACTAGAGTGACTAGGTAAAGCCGATAGTTTAGTATTGTCACTAATTGCCAGTGCCTTTCCTATTATCACTGTACTATTTATAAATAACAGAGCGTTGATCCTTTTCAACAGCCATCAATCTACAAGCTCAGTCCAGTTGCACTCTTGTACCTCGAAACTTCTGTAGAAGTGCATTCAATCCATTTTACCATTCACCTTGACCAGGAAATACAATTGTTGATCTATATGAACATTTTTTATGAATGATTCAAATGATGTCTTTACTAATTGATGGAAGTATCCACTGTGTAAGTGTCCAACACGACGTGGAAGATTTGGAATTGAGTGTTTTATGGAGTAACGTTAACGACTATCTGTAACCTATTTTTTATATTAATACCTTGCAAAGAAATAAGATTGCATTGAAAAATGTGTATTTTTTAAGAGTTCATTGTTACACTTGTTGTGTTGTAAACTTGCAATCAAAAGTTAAACGCTCTTAAATGTATACCAATTAAATTATAATATTGTAAAACCAATCAAAATACGCGTACACCAAATATATACTTGTATTTTATATGTATGTATCCTTTAGAAATTGTTAGGAGTGCCAAATATCTCGATAAGCTAGAATCGAGCTGGTTTTCTTCTTTGAATGTCATAGTAATTTTATATATATATACGTATTTGGAATAGAAATATACCCTTTAAAATGTATAGTATTGCTTGCGCTGAAACGTAAGCTCCATGATATTAGTCCAGATGTCAACCTGTGATATCCTGTGAAGATTCAACTCTGCATATTTTACCAAGTTCGTAGTTATGTACCATAATACGTGTTAGTTTCATGTTTACATATAAGTTATAATTGTATAATTGCTTTAAGTATCCATTTATTTTAGAATAGAAACAATCCCGCTTTACAGCCATCACCTAAATAATAATAATTTTGTTTAATGAGAAAAATGTAATATTTAATTTCAAAATAAATTATGCGTACGTTAAAATTTGTCATGATATCTCTCTTATAGCACTATACACATTTAATATGATGCCGTGAAAATCACTCCCTGCATCACACATGGCACAATGATCCCTTGTACACTCAGTGGTTGATACAGTCATATGATGCATTAACAGCCGTGAAACATTGTTTCATTTCATGCAACTGTGTCAAAACGTGGACGCTTGATTCAGATTTGTTGAGATGGAGAAGTTCGAGACCCACGACAGTTTGGTGAGAACTGTTGATTTTACGAGTGAATCTTTTACATAACATAGTTAGCGATTAGATAGTTGGTGGAGGCGCCGGGGTATGTGGATTGTGGATCACCCCGATCCTGGTTGCATTGTCTTGTGTCTTGGTCCAATAGGACCTCGGTTGAGTTTGATACTTACTGTGATGACATACTCGTTCCACAAGGTGAATAGCTTCACCGCAAAGCTGTGTGGGGATCTATACCCCACGGAACCTTCGATTACACTCTGTTTAAATTGCTTTAATTAAAAGGACAAAAAGTAAACCAACATAAATGCCATCAGTCACCTAGAAAATTTAGGCCCGGTATTATAACGCCCGGCTAAACGTTTAGCACTGGGCTAACTTGTTTTTTCCTATGAAACTACGCTTGGGATTGGTGGTTGCCATGGAGAAAACAAGTTAGCGGTTGGCTAAATATTTAGCCGGGCCTTAGTGTTCTTTCCTGCGATTGTTTTTTTTTCTATAAATATTTCCGTTTTTCAAATTAATTTATTTCACTTTTGTAATGTGGTGTTAACAAATTGTTCAGCAAACAGGCAGACCCATACATTGGTGGACACATCCTTCCGTATTTCAAACAGATCACTGCATGATATCAAAATTGTTTCGAAATCTTTACTCTGCCTGAAGATGACTATATAAATCACATTCACATTCCCATAATTTCAATTCATTTTTATTCTGAAACTATTGTGCAAAACGGACACATGTCAAACCAGAATAATAAAGAACAGACTTCAATGGCGTCAAGGCTAACTTCAACGCTTAGACTAGTCAATGTAAGATTAAGATAAGCCCGCGTAAGCTAAAGCTTGAGTGGTGTGGGTAAGATAACAGATGATTGATAACCTGTTTTGGGGCAAAGATAACAGAATATATAATAGAAGCAAATCAAACATGTTACAGGTACAGGGTGACTTCACAAAAATAAAGTCAGTATGCAGTGGCGTATACACGGGGGGGAGGGGGGGGACAAACCCCCCCACCCCCCTTTTGCAAAGGAAACATGGAAAATGACCGTTTACATTTCAATAGACAGTATTTCAATAGACAGTATCAAAAGACAGTATTTCAATAGACAGTTAGATGTTTTACTTTATAATTATTGTATATTGTTGTAATTATTAAAACCAAAAGCAATACGAAAAATATGCGAATTATTGATTGAGGTTCCTTTTATTAGCGGTGCTAAGGAAAAAATGTGTTGCCAGAAACTGAGTAATCATGTTTCAGTTGGCCGCTGTAAAACGCACAGATTTGCACTAAAATGACCATGACGAGAATTTTTTCGGGCAAGCCTTCCCCCCCTCCCCCCCCCCCCCCCGGAACCCCAGTTATGTTTCGGCTCCACTCTCTATAATATGGGTTGAAACCCCCCCCCTTTCCCAATTCCTGGATACGCCACTGTCAGTATGTATGTCAGTATAGCTTCAATGCTACGAATGACTAGGCCAAGGGAGGGCAGCATATTGAGGGCAGATGCTTGATGACAGTATAGAGGCCCAGGAATATACACATTCCACTGGAGAATCAAACGATACTAAGCACTTCAAGTCTGCATCGAATTATTAAAAAAATATCAATGTAGTTCGTTTTGTTGAGAATCTTTCATAAATGCTTTGGTTTCCTACCCCCACCGTTGTACCGCTTGACTAGCTTCACCTCACAGTCCGTTACTGGCGCTTGTCTTTCTTCTGGCCGCCCCGCACCACCCTCACAACGGCGCGGGTTGCCAAGTAGAGCGCCACGAGCACAGACAGCGTTGCCAGCGCTAGAGAGGCAGCGACATCTAGTAGCAAGTATTGGTACCAAGGCATGTCCACTGCGGCGGAGCGGAGGTGGGGGGCACCTTTGTGTCGGATGACGTATTCCGTCCAAAAGACGGCTCGGTCCAACGGGCTTTGCGGTTGGTCGCGGAAAATGGCGGAAACTTTCTTCATTTTGTCCTGATAGCTAAAAAAAAGAAGAAATCGTTAAAAACGCCATGGTGTATATGTTTAAAAATCTGGGTCTATGGTCTTGTAACTTACAGTTCAGTCATTTCTCTGATAGTGTGTGGGAAAGAGACAAAGCGATTGAATAATGGCTGGCTTTACCTTTGTTTAAGGCGACATTACGGCCAGAGGGAGAGGGAGAGGGGACTGGAGGGGGACGCCATGTTACCTCTGAGTGTTGATGACCTTGTTGACCACCTGTAGCACCGACTCCTTGGTAAGCGAGGGGTAGTCCAGCTTCTCCCCTATACCGTGATGCACCGCCTTGTTGATGTTAGTGTGCTGGTCGGCCATGAAGGGCATGCAGACTAGAGGCACCGCGCGATGCACGGCCTCCTGGAAGCTGAGCAACCCGCAGTGCGATATGAACAGTCGCACGTTGGGGTGGCCCAAGATATCGTTCTGCGGCAGCCATTTGCCCAGCTTCATGTTGGCGGGCTGGCCGGGTAGAACGTCAGACTCCCACTTCCACAGGACGCGTTGAGGCAACTCTCTGAACGCCTCCACGAGGGCGGCGATCTTGGTCGCCCCCAGTTTGTCACTTCTCACGTTGGATCCCAGGCTGAAGAAGATGACGCCGTGAGGTGCTTCGTCCATCCACTCCTGCAGGTCCTGTGACACAAACATTGTCTCTCCATGGACAGCTGCTACGTCACGGTGACGTACCACCCCTTGATTGGCTCACACATTCGTGTGCAGAGATCTTAATAACACTTAGAGGGACTGTTTTAGAACAGTTTTCCCACGGAAACCTGCCTGGAACTATTTGACGCTCTTCATTTGAATAGGACTATAACATACAAAGCAATGAGGAAACATGGAGGGCGAATGATTAGGACTCAATCCTGTTAGGAATGTCCCTTTTGGGGGTTAATTGTCTATCGACTATGTTAGAGCCCTCTTTGCAATATATATCTATTACATAACTCTTCACTATACATTCTTATTGACAATATTCCTTTCACTGTTCAATTCTTTGGGATACAATTTAATCTGCCCATTGCAGCAAATTCTTTACCAGCTATTTCTCCCCGTTCTTTGCTTGTATAGATACTCACTTGAGGTAGGGGTTGCGAGGGTGTGATGTGGAGCCCGCCCACGGGAATCATGTTGGGCAGTAGAGGCCTCGTATAGTCGACGCTCTCGTGTGTGTTGACCATGACGAGGCTGATGCGAGCCTCTATCTCACTCACAGAGGGAGTCGACTCCCCAAACTGGGCCCGCATTATCTCGTCCATACGCGGCAACACGCGATAGGTCCGCGTCAACTTGGTCGCCAGGTACATGAGCGTGTTCCCGACTCTCTCTAAGAAGGACATCTTATCAGAAAACGGGAGCAGCAGGTCGGGAACGTACGCCGGCGAGTCGGGGTTCCCCAGGATGTAGCTGGCCCACGCTGGGTTACTGAACGCCGTCACAGCCATCACGGGGGGATTGTTGAAGTGGTGGACGAACCCGAGGTAACACTCCCCGCAGACCACCTCTACGATTATCAGGTCGAACGTTTCGTTCTTCATCTGCATCAGGGTCTGAGACCCCTTCGAGGATAGACCCTGTACGCACATGTGGTCGCCCCAGTTGAACAGTAGCATCAAGTTGTCTAGAGGGGAGATGTCGCTCATCGTGGTGTAGTCGAAGGACGGGTCTTCGAGCTTGAGGTAGTCGTAGGCGCCGTCTATGTGGATCTCTCTCAGATTGGGGATGGGCTTCTTCTCAAGGTCGGGGGTGAGGACGGTCACGTGGTGGCCTCTAGCGGCGAGCGCGCGCATCAGAGAGCGGTTCCATATGTGGTGGCTACGCGAGGGTGTGGTCATAAGGGCGAGTATCTTAGCCCCCGTAGCGCCATGGATCGCGGCCAAGGCCAGCACTAAGAGCGCTGTCAGTTGCATGGCCGTGATGCAGCTCCTAGAACACACGAGCATAGAGCGGTTCCATATGTGGTGGCTACGCGAGGATGTGGTCATAAGGGCGAGGATCTTAGCCCCCGTAGCGCCATGGATCGCGGCCAAGGCGAGCACTAAGAGCGCTGTCAGTTGCATGGCCGTGATGCAGCTCCTAGAACACACGAGCATAGAGCGGTTCCATATGTGGTGGCTACGCGAGGGTGTGGTCATAAGGGCGAGGATCTTAGCCCCCGTAGCGCCATGGATCGCGGCCAAGGCGAGCACCAAGAGCGCTGTCAGTTGCATGGCCGTGATGCAGCTCCTAGAACACTAAAGCATCGGACTAGGATTTAAATAAAAAAATGATTGAATGAATTAAGCAGATAGTGTCTGAAACTGGTTACACATTGAAACCCATCCACCCCCCCCGATCAACCGTCGAACCTACCCTTGCCGGTGAGGCTCCCTCCCTACCCCAGTGTTGGACAAGTTGGCTGGCTGCTTATATTAAAATAACTCTCGTCGTAATCCGATGGTAACTTTTTGCCAATTGAAGTTGAGAAAACAAAACTCGTGAATTGTCGATTTCAATATTTTGATGCGTGAATTTTTATAACCAGCTGTGTCTATAATTTTGAAACCTCCATGACAATACCATTTTGTATGCGTACTAAATAGTAAGTAAGCAAGTAAATAGTCAGTTCATAGTAAGTAAGTAAACCACTTTAAACTGAGTAACATAACAGATAGGTGAGACTTGTGTCGTGTGTTTTGCTTGCGAATACAGATTCAGATTTAGATTCCCTTTATTGCATGTTTAAGTTTACATTACAGAACGTACAAGTATAATAGTTCAATTATTTTCTAGAACTAATATGTTTTGAGTGAAATTAATGTAGGTTATATAAAATTCGTAAAGTGTAAACTTGTTTTGTTTCTGTCATAAGCAGAAGCTTGAGAGATCGTTAACAAACATGCGTCTTTATATATTTTGTATACAACTAGGAAAATAAGATCTACTGCTAGGTCAATACAGTTTTTTAACTCTACACCTTATCGATATAAACATAAGTTACCTCAAGACATGCTTTTATAATATGACGGAAAAGTCTCTTCTGTTTGTTATTATTGTGTTAAAGTTATTAATAGTTAGAAGAAAACACAAACAAACAGAGATAAGTTATCCCCTGAGTATGAGAAAAGGACGTTTTAATTTAATACACGTTTTTCACAGCGCTTTTTGCTGTGTGTGAGTGTCCGAACCAGTGGGTTTTTTCGACTTTTTTCCCCAACACATGTGTCCTAGGCCTACATGTTTATGTTTTTTCACAACCTTTATGTTACCTTTAAATATTATCAATTTATGTTGGGTAGTTAAGAGTTGTTATACTCAGGAATATCTGTTACAATATGATTTATCTATAATATGTTCAATAAAGTATAATTATCATTAAAAAGCATCAGATAACTAATTCAATTTGCTATCTGTGATTAAAGCATAAAAAGTTTCAGTTCTAGATAAGCCCCTCATTTATTAAACAACGTGTCATTATTATACGATATATTTTCCCCCCAAACCCACCCCCCACCCTTTCACAACCAAACACACGTCCCCACACTTGAATGGTCTGCAAAGGACAACCGAGTTGATCCACTGAACTGTGAGACGTAAATGTCAATAAAATTAATGCTCACAACGAGTGAAAGAATGTTAGAACAGCTTTATCTATCATAGTTACGCCATCAGTTTCACAACACTACTGGGCCCCACTTGCTGAGTTGCCGCTTTGTGACATAACTGATATCTTCGTAAGTAAATGCCTATTCTCTTAAAGTAAGGTCAGATCTAGATTTAGATTATTTCGTGTCAACTAGGTCATATATGTCGCGGGAGGTGGTTAGGGAAGAGAAGGAATTTGAAATTTATTTCTAAATCCATTTGGTTTTAGGACGCGTCAACCAGGTTTAGGTCATGTTTGGGCCACCGAAATGTTTTTACTTTTAATTCAGAAGGCCGCCGGTTCGATACCGGCTACCGGAAATTCCAACTGAATGGGGGTTTAAAGGTATTCTCAATCAAATTGTGAATGTTGGGATTGAGTCCTAAGAAATATACATTGTATCCCTACAATTATGTAAGTCACGTGAACGGGAAAGAGTTGGTAGGGTTTCCTGTACGGAACAATATTCTTCTATCCTTCTGAGGAAGCGAGAAGACGCCCTCGAAAATTACGCACGTGGTGAGTGTTGTTTAATTCTTTCATTATTTAAAACTATTTAATTATTAAAACAGTTATATATGTGTCAGTATATGTATGAAATTACTGCAAGAGCACACACATGTTTATAACTGCACATTGAACATTCAGAACTGCATCATAAGTGTTTAGCTGGACTTTAAAACATCTCCTGATCATAGTTTCTGTACGGAGTCAAACCCCGGTTATTCTGCTCTGGATGAAGAAATAATCTTACTGAACTAACCAGACACCGATAATGACATTTATTTTAGATAAACAACACGAACCAGATTGTTGATAATTTGTATCGAATTATCGATCAATTCCAATGTGTTCACATCACATGAATATAATCTCACAAAATCAATGTTTCCCCTAAGCCTAACAAACGTAATATGACTGTCTACTTATGTTGTCTAAGTTTGCATGTTACGTCACAGCACAGCGGCCAAACTGGTGTCTTTAATCATTAAAGAAGATGAGCGGGTAGGATTTTTCAATTGCTTAAAACCAATTATTATGGTTAGAAATACGTATAAAATTAAGATAAAAATTAAAAATTCACAAACAAATCAATTTTATAAAAAAAAAAAATAATAATAATCTTAATGAAATTAGTTTTTGGTTTCTAATACAATTGTCTCTCCATGGCAATATACTCAAACATAGCACCTGTTTGGCCACCAAGCACATTGTTGTAAGGTTCCTGCAAACCATCAAAATACCCGCTAGTTAACATAGAACTGTACTGTCTTACCTGGGTCTCTGCTATCTCGTGCGAAGAGTGCGTAGTTAGTACGGAAGCCTTTCTGCGTGACAGCCTCACTACATAGTGTGAGCTATATCGAGGAGGCGACCTTGTGTCAACTAACATGAGTCAGCTGCTTTTTAACAGTGATTATTATCAATTGATATACTTATCTCGCACACGTTATGTAAGTTGTCCATATCTTTGGGCGTAAGCTATCAACCAAAATACCCCTGTTTGAGAGATATCTGCAGGGTACCCTGCTTCCCTTAAATCATCCCTTGGCTATCACTTTTAATATTCTTTGTCAATTTTGTTTGTAATTTTAAGTTCATCTCGTCTTCTTCTCATTAATGCCAGCCCTCCTTGCTCCCTGACCCCCCCCCCCCCTCGGCACCAACCCTGTAACACCTCAACCCCAAACTGGACCCCGGGATGTTTGATTGATTTGATTCGGCTTTTTTTTAAATTATTATTTACAAAAATGAAAATGAGCTTCCTTTCTTTACAATGGCAACAATTCAGATCAATCAGATCTAAAGGCCAGATATATGGATCAGATGCATAGGCGTAAGCAGCGTCTATCATTAGACCCGGCACAAGGTGGCGTGGTACAGCTGGGATCTGGGGCGAAGTCCCAGCCGCTGGAGGCAATTTCGCTGTAGGCGAAAAACTTTTCGGTTGATGCACTAACGTTGATGGCCTAAAACGCGATTTTAAGATTCGACGCTTTCGGCTGCCACAGGATCTTGTGGCCCCTATAGAGCTTTGCTGTTGTCATTTAAATAAAAGATAGATTATAAATTATTTGCGCAGCCCCGGATGAAGTCTGCCTTTGTGTAAAAAAAACGCGCTACTGAGAGTGCATTTTAATTTAAAGTCTTATTTTAAGTTAAGTTTAAAGTTAAACTGCTCTCGGCCCAGGCTGGGTCTAAAGGCGGCGGGTGAGTCTCGACTTCCTCGCGGAAACGAAACTTTCGACAGGCTGAAATCTATTCTTGACCAATCGGAACCATGTGGCGCGTTTTAAGTATTTTCCACAGTCTGCTAGCGGTGAATCAGTGAATCATCCAGGTGGCGGTGGGTATTGTCATTAAAGCATTATCATTTGTTCTGATAAACATGTCAAACGGGCACGACGTTAACAATAAGTAAGCTAATACTTTATTACAACACATTATATTAGGTTCCATACATTATATAGACTAGGCTGTAGTACTACGTTACTAATGTAGGCCTAGGCTTATTGTAGCCTAGCAATGGCCTAAACTAAAAGAGTTGAGTCTAGACAAAGATTACTGAGTGGAGAAGATGTTTCATCGCCGTGTTAAAATATCTGCGCGAGTTTTTTTCGAAAATTTCCAAGTCTCACCACTAGTTGGAATTCTGACCGCAAGGAGCGCTAGCCCTGCACGTTTTTACCAAGGTCCACTAAATCCCCTTGCGGCTACTAGCGATCTAGTAGACCTTGCGTTTGACTTCGTTACCGTTAAACAAGGTCTACTAGATCGCTAGTATGTGCCAGGGGATTTAGTGGACCTTGAGTTTTAAACTTTTGGAAGAGCGACTCGCGGTGAGAATTCGAACTACACGTCGGACTTAGAAAATTTCGCTGAGACAGAGACACGCGCAGACGAATTCCCATATGGATGAAACCTTAGAGCATGGATAGTTGGTGCCCAACTATACATGCTCTAAGGGATGAAACATCTTCTCCACTCAGTAATCTTTGGTCTAGACCTAGGCTAGACTTAGACCACGTGATCTTCTGACGTCACTTTCGACTGTGAAAAATAATTTCATCTGCAATTTGGCTGTCGGAATTACATTCTACAGACAAAAGTGACGTCAATTCATCACGTGGTGTAGTCCTAGCCTAGGCCTAGGCCCAACTCTTTTAGTCTAGGCCATTACTAGGCTACAATAAGCCTAGGCTGCCTAGGCCTACATTAATAGGCCTACATTAGTAATGTTGTACTACAGAATGTTTTGTAATGAAGTATTAGCTTACTGATTGTTAACGTCGTGCCCGTTTGATATGTTTATCAGAACAAATGATAATACCCACCGCCACCTGGATGATTCACTGATTCACCACTAGCAGACTGTGGAAAATACTTAAAACACGCCACATGGTTCCGATTGTTCAAGAATAGATTTCAGCCTGTCGAAAGTTTCGTTTCCGCGAGGAAGTCGAGACTCACCCCCCTGGGGCCGAAAAGGCCTGGGCCGTGTGCACGCCTTTGATCAGAGCAATGTGCAATGGATGAATCAGATCAAAGACAGCGTGGCGAATAAAGGAAAATCATGGATCGAAGTCGAAGCAGACTATGGGAAAACCGTGAGAGACGGAGGGAACTACTAAACAGCCGTCTGGTAACGGAAGAAGTGATCGAGGAAGAGGTTGTGGTGGTTGTGTCAGGCCTGGCTACGAATGACTTGGCCAAGGGAGGGCAGCACACTGTTCAGATGCTTGATGACAGTATAGAGGCCCAGGATTATTCACATTCCTTTGAAGGATCAAAAGTTACAAAGCACTTCAAGTCTGCATCGAATTATTCAAAACATATCAATGCAGTTCGTTTCGTTGAGAATCTTTCATAAATGCTTTGGTTTCCTACCCCCACCGTTGTACCGCTTGACTAGCTTCACTTCACAGTCCGTTACTGGCGCTTGTCTTTCTTGTGGCCGCCCCGCACCACCCTCACAACGGCGCGGGTTGCCAGGTAGACCGCCGCGACCACAGACAGCGTTGCCAGCGCTAGGGAGGCAGCGACATCTAGCAGCAAGTACTGGTACCAAGGCATGTCTACTGCGGCGGAGCGGAGGTGGGGGGCACCTTTGTGTCGGATGACGTATTCCGTCCAAAAGACGGCTCGGTCTAACGGGCTTTGCGGTTGGTCGCGGAAAATGGCGGAAACTTTCTTCATTTTGTCCTGATAGCTAAAAAAAAAGAAGAAATCGTTAAAAACGCCATGGTGTATATGTTAACAAATCTGGGTCTATGGTCTTGTAACTTACAGTTCAGTCATTTCACTGATAGTGTGTGGGAAAGAGACAAAGCGATTGATTCATTGATTGGTCGGCTTTACCTTTATTTAAGGCAGCATTATGGCCAGAGGGAGAAGGAGAGAGACAGGTGTTAGATATAAGTTATTTACTAGGTTAATATTTTTTAGCAAGGTTGGCAGCAGAAGGTTTAGATTGGCAGGAGTGGAATTGGAGGGACGGAGTTAGCGCGGGTGAGCAGTGTGGGCTAGTGGATTTTTGGAGCTAGGGAATGTATCGTGATAGAGAGAGGAGGTCGAGTTGTTGAGGAGACGAGCAGGAGTTCATCGAGCGGTTTTGTGAGGAGGAGGATTGTGTGTGATAGTGAGAACAAGGAGTGTGGACTGTGGAGAGTGGCAAAGAGTGGTTTGCCTATAGTGTGTGGCCTAGTGTGGCGGGGGTGTAGTAGGTCTGGGCCTGGGAGGTTGGAGTTTGGCATTCAACCATTATCAGAACATTGTGTGTGCGTTGAGAGGTGTCTTTGCTCTAACACAGGGGAGTGGAGGGGGACGTTATGTTTACCTCTGAGTGTTGATGACCTTGTTGACCACCTGTAGCACCGACTCCTTGGAGAGCGAGGGGTAGTCCAGCTTCTCCCCTATACCGTGATGCACCGCCTTGTTGATGTTAGTGTGCTGGTCGGCCATGAAGGGCATGCAGACTAGAGGCACCGCGCGATGCACGGCCTCCTGGAAGCTGAGCAACCCGCAGTGCGATATGAACAGTCGCACGTTGGGGTGGCCCAAGATATCGTTCTGCGGCAGCCATTTGCCCAGCTTCATGTTGGCGGGCTGGCCGGGTAGAACGTCAGACTCCCACTTCCACAGGACGCGTTGAGGCAACTCTCTGAACGCCTCCACGAGGGCGGCGATCTTGGTCGCCCCCAGTTTGTCACTTCTCACGTTGGATCCCAGGCTGAAGAAGATGACGCCGTGAGGTGCTTCGTCCATCCACTCCTGCAGGTCCTGTGACACAAACATTGTCTCTCCATGGACAGCTGATACGTCACGGTGACGTACCACCCCTTCATTGGCTCACACATTCGTGTGCAGAGATCTTAATAACACTTAGGTTGGAATTCATAGTCGGCCCCTACACCTAGGGGCGCCCATTGTTGCCAAGGTAACAATTGTTTCCATGTTATTTCCCATAAACAAAACAAATCCATAGCAACAATGGGTGCCCCTAGGTGTAGGGGCCGACTATGAATTCCAACCTTAGAGGGACTGTTTAAGAACAGTTTTCCGGTTTCCCACGGAAACCTGCCTGGGACTATTTGACGCTCTTCATTTGAATAGGACTTTAACATACAAAGCAATGAGGAAACATGGAGGGCGAATGATTAGGACTCAATCCTGTTAGGAATGTCCCTTTTGGGGGTTAATTGTCTATCGACTATGTTAGAACCCTCTTTGCGATATATCTATTACATAACTCTTCACTATACATTCTTATTGACAATATTCCTTTCACTGTTCAATTC